>OY787662.1:26258921-26646421 GCA_963678985.1 Spisula subtruncata
CAGGCCTATCTGAAGCAAACGTATTCATTTATACGGGCATATTGTAATATCGTCAATTTTGTCCAGTTGGATATTAAATCTAGTTGAATCATGCATCAAAAAGAAAGAATATTTTAATCTATAGTGCCTTTACTATAAGTGTTAACTAAAATCAGACTTGTTTTGTCAAATAGGGATCTGGCATATAAATTTGAGATTTCGGATGCAAGCATGTCAAGGATATGGAATGACATGGTGCAAATGCTAAGTTCCCCTATCGTGTGGCCTAATCGAGGTGTGGCTAGGTTAACCATTCCAGAGTGTTTCAAATCGGAATATAATAAAGTTATATCAAGCATTGACTGCTTTGACATATCTACTGAACGGCTTGTGAATCCTACTGCTTGAGCTCAAACATGAAGCAATTATAAACAGAACAATACAAGTAAATACTTAATATCTATATCACCTTCTGGGTCAGTAAAGTACATTTCCCAGGGTTGGGGAGGACGGGTGTCAGATAAACAGATCACCCTAGAATCCGGGTACCTGTTTAACCTTATACCAGGTGATGAATTGCTGACCGACCGTGAATTTTTAGGGTTGGGTCCCTGTCGCTGGCTCGGAAACACATATGCTTTGAGTAACACCATGTCGCTCAACTTTGGGACTTGGAACATGACCCGTTGTACATGTCCACATAAAAAGTATTGGTACCCATCTAGTGACTTATGAGACTTCATGTCAGACTTGGAATAGTTAAACTTGCACTTTATGCAAAGTAATGACAGATGTCGAAGTATGACACATATGGCCAAAGTTTAAATTGAAGGGGTCAGGTAAAGTCCCATATTCAACTGACAGTTTATCCAAATACCCTGTTAAATCATTAGAAGGTAACTCCCTGACGCGTTATCAGAATGATAAAAATGTTTAAAAGCCTCAAAATCAATTAAATCTGCCATTAAACGCAAATAATCAACACAAAATATAGATCTTCTCATACAAACTACATAGGTATGATATGGCTTATCAGTCAATGTTTTGCCTCCAGCTCAACATGTGGTCAAGATAATGATATGCATAGGGCTATTTTTAGTAACGGTGAAAAGGGTCTATAATTGTCAGATAAATAGCATTATTATGTTCATGAAATTTCTTTGGCATACCTTTTTGCTGTGTCTGTTTTGTTGGTTTAGTCAGATTCTTCAATTTGAGGCACAGTCACTTTTGTTCCAATATTTACTGCATTCACAACCTTTGCCGTTTGAATTGTAAGTCAATGTGCTATAGCAATGTGTAATAACTGAACTACTACATAGCTATGCATCGCTTGTGCGTCTCGAGAAATTGCAAATATTTTCCATGCAGTCATGTTCTCTGTCAAGACGAAGCGGTTGACCATAAAGTGAACATTATTCGCGGTTGACCAAATCTTTAAGTTAGCCAATTTGTTTTCGTTTAAAGTCCAAGATCGTATGGATCATACCCGAGTATGTAGGCCAAACAATTTCGGAAATACATGTTATACGCCGAGCACCAATCAAGAGTGTCGAACACCAATCAAGAGTACCGAGCAACAATCAAGAGTGCCGAGCACCAATCAAGAGTGCCGAGCACCAATCAAGAGTGCCGAGCACCAATCAAGAGTGCCAGACCTTGATACATATAATACAATTGATCAGTTTAAAGCAGTAAGAATGTAGACTGTTGGCTATAGATAAATGCTCTGTTCTGACGTAACGCTAGTATAATGTTGTTGCAAGTAAAGTTGCCAGTGTAATTGCGTTTATATTAGTATGAAATAATTGCACTATATATATAGTATACTGAAGCATATTTGAAATAATATACGCAACACTTTGGGAGACTATTCACTTCGGCATTGCTTCACCCTTCAAGAGAAAACAACATTACTTCGCCTTGGCGAAAATATTCGAATGTTGTTGGCTTTACTCGCGTGAAAAGTTTACGTTTTGATCAGAATATATTTCCGAGTATGTTAATTACATGTAGATATATGTTATTGAAGAGGAAAATGTATGTCAACTGAAACAATGAGTAGTTATTTCATCTTTATTTCCGGAAATGAAAAATGACAGTTTAATTACATATTTGAACTCATAAGAGTCAAAATATTTACATGTGACACCGTAGAATATTTTAATTCCGTATTATTTACTGATTTTAACAACATGTAAAAATTAAAATATTGTTTATTGACTGTATACCTAATTATACGGAGCACTCTGCAGGACATGCGCCGTGTTGCGATGTTGGTTACATGTCTGGCCATAACCCAACGTGCGTGATTTTAGTGAGTTGTACGTGCTTACAACGTACGATCTCCGTGCGATTGTCACGTGATGATACGAACAGTACTTGCACACACTGCTCACGTACGTTGTAACTACGTGTTTTAAAGTTGGCACCAGAAGGCACGCGCGTCGCACGTACGAGATAGATCGTAACAAAAGTTCACCTTACCCGGAAATTGCTACGTCGTGTCTACATGCCGGAATATGTTCGGCGGTACCTACCACGTTCTAAGTTTTAACTTGAGTTTTGCACTTATGTAGCTCGTATTTGCATGTACAGCGGGTCGTGACCGCGCATATTGCATTTTGTAGGCTAGCCGTTAAGACGTGAAGACGTGATGTTGAATTGAGACAACCCAGTTGGGTACAAGACAATACAAAAATAGTCTATACCAGCGTATAATAGTTAAGACCTTATGTATAATATTATATTTACAAGTGAATATTTTTATTCGATGGGATGTTAGTTAATGATAACTATTAGCTCATGGTTTATGTAATTAAGCGCAAATTTGTGATATTTCCCCGTTAATAAATATGTTGACATTGTCACTGAGTGAACCAGTAAATGCTAACATGAACGGCTAATGTAGGTTAGATTGGTTTTATGAATTAGTACTCTTGCAAAACAGTTTTCAAGAGATAAACAATAACATAATCGGTATTTGACTGTCATTGTAATGAAGCGTTCTGAATGTCAAAGCGACCCGAATGAAGCGTTTTAAAAGTCAAAACGACCTGAATGGAGCGTTTTAAAAGTCAAAACGACCTAAATAAAACGTAACTAAAGTCAAAACGATCCGACTAACGGAAGGAGTAACGTCTCGCTTTAAACAGAGGATGTTTGTATCATCGCGATAATAAATAATAAATGATCGTATACTGTTATACCATCCATGTCACATAATGTATGTGACTTCCCTGTATTGATATGTATTATGAAGGAGATATGCTAGTACAGTAGTTTGTATCGCAAGTTGGCCTTGGATGACAGCTGTACATCGGTATGAATGTATGATGAGTACAATTCAATGTTGTTCGTGTCTACACGTGAGCATCTTGTCACACGTGTGCATGTTGTTACTTTATCATTTGATCGATCAGATTTGTTTTCATTGTGGTTTTGTAATTATTTCATTAACCTGTAGAAGCAACCGGGGCGAAACGTTGTTGATGAATTGATTATGAATTCAATTTGTTGTTGGTGGTATTATCCGTATTCATTGTATAATCAGATTCGCAACATGTGTTTTCCATCCCTCTCTGTCTTCGAATCTCGAAGAATCCCCTTAAAAATAACAAGGCGATAAAGCTCGAGGTCATCCGAGTGAATGACCAAATTTATCTATTTTTAGCATCAAAGTCTCGTTAGACTTTTGCATTACGTTAACATAGAACAGAGTGCCCTATTCAAAGACGGAACATCAAATAAGGTGCACACTTACTTAGAAACTACCAAAGAATTAGATAACACATTTGCATACGAAATAATTGTTTTACTTCAAGATTAATGACGGGATTCTAATAAGTTGGCTCTTTCTCGTGTTGTGGCAATGTAGCTTGGAATCATTGCATTGTACAAACGCTTTTGCACAACAAAAACAATTAAATTGTTTTATCAATGTCTGGGGTTGATAGAAAAAAACAATTAAAAAGTATTTGATCAGCATCTGGAACGGAGAAACTTTTATGAAAGTACTCTTATAAGTAATGAAACTTTGTATAGAACAAGATGTTGTTACAGAAGTACAACCTACAATGGGGGAAACGTATTGTGGCGGAAGTGGATACACCGACTATTTCAATGGCCGATTTACGTCGATTCGGTAAGTAAATCTTGACTTTTCGTTGCTTAGTAAGGCGTTTGAAATAAAAACAAGCTGACCAAAGTACCCGGCCAGGTTTCTAGTTTGCGAACCATGGTTGTTTTCCCTCCAAGCACCTATAATTAAGCAGAACACTCGCGCAAAGTACCGTTTTGGTTACAGATACCCTGATTTGTGAATATTTTTATCTGTAATATTTCCTATTTCTCCCGAATTTCATGGTTTATGGAGTGTTTATTGGCCTAGTTTCATTATTTATATGATTATAAGTATGCATGTGCAAACAAATTGCGATTCCATAATATATTGAGGCAAAACACACGAAAGAACCGCTATGATACCCCTGATTAATGCCCTTTGGGGCAAACACCCCTGACACGTAAGAAATGTGGTATAATAAAAACAACATTCGACTTGATCATTAACTAAATATTACGCGCAAATGATAAAAAATGTACATTGTGAATACTAGATAAGTTTATATAATGCCAAAACAGGAATATGTTTTCAAGCTATACACATATATCTACTTGCCATACACATTTAATCTTCCACTGTGTTAAATTGTAAATTATATATTCACAATGTTTATGGTCATTCTAAGAGTGTTTTCTATTTGCAGAACAGCCCGTAGACTGATCACGTGATGTAGTTGATGATGCCTGCTAAGACCTGACAAAGAACACATACCTACAACAGTGGATTCAATGATAGGACCAAGCATTTCAACGATTAAACAGTTGACAATGACATGGATGATGGAGTTCGATAGAAAGTGTGAAATTCTATACTAAAATGAGAAATAGCAAATAAAACCCTTAAAAATCCACTTTGTTTTGATAATAGCATGTACATGCTTGTGTGTGAGAACAGTTCACGGTGTCTACCCGTATTGTCACCCTCTCGACAGGAGAGGTACGAAAACCGACGATTTTGCCAAAGATACAGAAAGTCCTTGAACCAATCAGGCCTTTAAAGGCTTTAAATATTGCAACTTTCATGAAATAACATTAAAAGAGCCTACTTTCCGTTTCGTTGTGGCACCGGAACCCTCTCTGTTCTGGCACCGGCACCCTCTCTGTGCTATAGTTACTGTGATCACAGCGAGGATTCCCGTGTCAATCAGCTGAACCACACAGAAAATAAATAATCCATAAACCATGAAATTCGGGAGAAATAGGAAATATTACAGATAAAAATATTCACAAATCAGGGTATCTGTAACCAAAACGGTACTTTGCGCGAGTGTTCTGCTTAATTATAGGTGCTTGGAGGGAAAACAACCATGGGTCGCAAACTAGAAACCTGGCCGGGTACTTTGGTCAGCTTGTTTTTATTTCAAACGCCTTACTAAGCAACGAAAAGTCAAGATTTACTTACCGAATCGACGTAAATCGGCCATTGAAATAGTCGGTGTATCCACTTCCGCCCCAATACGTTTCCCCCATTGACCTATAGGCTAACAACCACCATCTAAAACAATAATCAAAGTAATTGTATTAAATATTTAACATATCGTCTGCTCGCTGTGATCTAGGACAGATATGGTGACGAGGGTTGCTAGGAAGCTTGGTCCCACGGGTGATACTATGCAGGGAAAAATCTTTACAACAAAATAGTTTCAAGCAGTTTCTGACGCCTCTCAGAAGATTGTGCTCAATGAATCATCGTTTTATGTGAGTTGTTTGGCAATTTTGATTTTGATGTTATAATTTATGGTGTATTGTATAATCAAATATTACCTAGGCCCGTGTTAATGTTTCCCTCTAGGAACTACGGTATCTCACTGGCGACATGATATTCTGGAAGTATGACGTTGTCGTCACGATGGACGGTGCGGACGTAATTATCACCAGGCGTCAATGGTCCCACTACAATACTGCTAAATAAGAATCAGATCTACGATGTGCATGATATGATGAAATCGATATTCATAGTGACCACTACTGGTCTTGCATAAGTTGTCGCCTACGTGTTTTTTTTAACAGGGAGCTTTGTTCAGTGTAAGCGTTAAAAATATACTGAATATGATTGCGAGCTAAAAATAGGTCCAATTGCGCATTCCGCGGGATGACTTCGGACTTTATCGCCTAATCTTTAGCTGAGACAGTGTTTATAATGTTGCATGATAACTTAGCACTTTATTGCAGGATGCTTGGTAAATATATCGACACAGCGACTGTATTATGTTACGTAAGCTAGGTTACCATCCGGTCAGTGATAAATAATGGAGCAGCAAAGTCCCATTTTTAGCAATCAACCGACCACAAAATATGCACATTTCGTGTTATATACCAAAATGTTCGGGAGGGTCTGAAGTTTTTCAGACTGCCGGCATAAATTGCAAATTTTTGGTGCGGGTCCTGAAATCCAACGTTTAAATACTGCGAGTAGTATAGGCAGTAGAGGTAATAATGTATTAACTAGATGCTGGAACATACATATTAGTCCAGACGAGAGTCACCTAAACCTTGCTTTATAGTATTAAGTTTTTTTTATTGTTGTTCTGAGTTGTCCAGATATTGAGGGTCTCAAAACCGTTTGATGACACTCTGTCATCATTGGGGAACTGTTTTTATTTGAGGTTAAAGATGGCCTCCGAAATGGCGATTTTAACGATTAAATACGGACAATAATTTCATATTACATTTGTACTACCGTCAAAATATCAGCACATGCGTGTTTATATTGATAGTGTTTAAACATGATTAATAAAGGAACTATATAGATTAGCTGGGTTTCAATAAAATACACATTTTCAACTGTTTATGTGTAATTTACGTGACCAAAATGATAAAATACAAGAACAATCGGTTCTAATAACTGTTTAATGTGATATCAAACATGGACCTCTCAATGTAGTCGGTTTTAAGGAAAATAATTAGTTATATTCAACCTAAAACATTGTGCAAGACATCATTACATGTAGAACAGTATGTGTAATAAACGTTACCATTAAATTCTTTTATGGAAAGTATGAACTATTATGTTTCCTGCTTGTTCTAGGTTATCAAACTGATAAGATTGATGCTTTCTCTTGGAACACATCTTTTTAAATTGGTCATGTAATTTAACTTCTTAATCAAACTGTGATTTACATGACCATATGTTACCAAATAGAAAAATGCATAATTTAATGTAATATATGTTACCATCGAATTATTTAAGCAATTTAAGTCTGAAATTTTACACTCTTACTCATTCTGTGTTGTAAGTTTTCTTTCGCTAAATATGTCTTAAACTATCACAAAGTATTATGGTAAATTGATTTCTGATTGAAATAGTGATTTACGTGACATAATTCAAAAACCCACAGTTCATTGTATTATGAAGATGTATCCATCCAGTTTGTCAATATTTTAAAAGTACAATGACATCATGTTAATGACAAACTAGATGTATGTCTTATTATTTATTATTACTTAAATAACTTATTATTACAGTAAGTAATATTTGCAATCAATTACCACATGTTTCTATTCCCCATACCGGTACATGTTTACATATAGAATTGACACAAATCACCACGGTTTGACGAGCTATTTAAATAAGTACCTGTCAAGATTGTTTAACATTATAATAATGCGTTCAAGGAATAATCATGTCTTCGTATCAGGATTATAATAAGCAATAGAATACTAGAACATGCATGCACAAACATAGGTACACTAACCTCGAGTTAAACATTATTGTCACGACCACATTTAGTGCAAAAAAGTTTTCTAACTTACATCAATCATTCTCAACACCTAATTACTGGTGTTATTCATCGCCACGAGGGCATGAGAGAATAAAAGCCAGATTTCCTTTAATGCTCTGTGTCAATCAAGGAAATTACAGTAGGTACCATTTTTTGTTTCGTCTTTGGTATAAAGGCGAACGCCCCACTACGACATGGCTATTGAGGAGGCAGTTCAAGTGTTTTATATTGATGTCATAGTAACATTGTCGGCTATCCTGAATAGACAGAAGGACATTGCTGAGTTTACCTTTGCGCATTTCTAGATCATTTGGAACTTGGTTCTAATTAGCTTTTTAACCTACCTGTCTGTATGTGTGCCCGCTTTACATTATATTCGAATGCCTCATATGTGGGGTTATTTTGAAATTCTTGGCGTGATAGCAGACGACTTCACTACCTTTGTTCGTTCCTCAAACACGCTAGTGGACGGTTGAAGTATCACCACCATTTTCATATCTCTTGTCATGGTATCAAAATTGACACACAGTACGGTTGCCAAGCGTGGTTTCAAAATGTAAAGGTGCAAACCCGGACCGTAATACAGTAGAGTAGTAGCTTACCTACCCATAAATAGGAAGCGGTGGTGTCCCAACTTAAAAAGCATGCTAGAGTATCTGGAGTTTAAAACTATGACTTCATTTTGTAATGCTGTTTCTCTGTCGACTGAAGCACTATATTTGACTTGGAAACGACACGTGGTAATAGGGCGAAGCAAATACATAGGTTAATTCATCTGTTGTCAATAACCATGCTACTACCAAACAAAAAGCAACAATGACTGTAGATGGCAACAAGAAACAATTGTTGAAGAGTTAGAAGTACAAACACTGTCAAATGGAGCAATGCATCATGATTTTGGTGTAACTGCACAAAACAATAGACCCATTAAATTGGACAAGAACATCAGGATATTACACCAAGATCTCAAAACATTTAACAACGAGGCACACATTTTTAACAATGTATGGTTTCTGACGCAAATGAGGGGAAAACTGACTAAAATATGATAATACATATTACATTGCCTCTAAAGTATTATATACTTAGTACACAAATAACTAACTCCCTAGTCAGAGATCGCACTTCAGTTGACATTAGAGAAACAGCATTACAGAATGCAGTCATAATTAGAGATCTTCTAGTGCCAATTCAGATAAATCTACAGTAAGAATTACTGCTCTCAATGTATTACAGTCCGGTTAACCACATTTGGCTACCATACAGTCAATTTGATGCAATTATGAAGGAAAGCACTAAATATGACAACAGACAAGGTGACTGTGTTACTTCCAGACTCGAGCTGACTAAGTGTGGTTGTGACAGTACAGTCATGTCTAACGGTCAGTGCAGATGTAACCGTGCTCGAATGTCCTGCACATTAGTTTGTGCATGTATGGGTCTATCACTTGTAATAATCCCGAACCTAAGGTGTAGTTAAACAGCTACATGCTTAAAAAATTATCTTGTCAAGCTGTAGTCATGTTCCTGCGAGCTTCAAACTATGATTATAAGCAACGTTTAGATCAGATATATATTGATTCAAATAACTAGTGAAACTGTGGTGATTTGTGTCAAGTATATATAGTCAAACATGTAAGTGGAAATGAAACAAGTGGTTACCTTTTACAAATATTACTTGCTATAATTATGAGAAGTTCCGATGTACATCAAGTTTGCAATTAATAATATGGTGTCGTTGACCATCTTGATTGATTCTTCTTGATTATACAGTGAAAATCGGAGTTTTGCATGATGTCACGTAAATCACTATATTTGTATTTCAAAAAGAAATCAAGTTAAAGTATTGTTACTAGTATGCGATAGTTTAAAACAGATCTATCGAAATAAAGCATCGATCATCTCACTCAAATTCAGAATGAGTAAGAGTATAATATTTCAGACTTAAATTACTTAAACACTTTGATGGAAACATATATTACATTATACTATGTATTTTCTATGTGGTAAACATATGGTCACGTAAATCACATTTAGAGTAAGATCAAGTTCAATTCAATGTCAAATTATTTTTTAAAGATGTCTACCACGAGAAAACATTGATTATATGAGTTTGATAACCCAGAATGAATAGAAAAACATAGTAGAACATACTTTGCATATAAACAATTTAATAGTAACGTATATTACACATACTGTTCTACATGCAACGATGTTGTGTACATTGTTTATCACTTACTATTCCTTTAAACCTACTTCATTGTAATGTTCATGTTTGATATTACATTAAACTGTTATTTGTACCGATTATTTTTGTATTTTATCATTTTGGTCACGTAAATTACACATAAACTGTTGAAAATGTGTATTTTATTGAAACCCAGCTAATACAAACAGTTGCTTTATTAATCATGTTTATTCCATTTCAACTTAAACATAGACATGTGCTGATATTTTGACGGTAGTACAAATGTTATATGCAATTATAGTCCGTATTTAATAGTTAAAATCGCTATTTTGGAGGCCATCTTTAACGCCAAATAAAAAAAGTTCCCCAATGATGACAGAGTGTCATCAATCGGTTTTAGACCTTCAATACCTAGACAACACAGAACAACAATAAAAAAAACTTAATACTATAAAGCAAGGTTGAGCGAAAAATTCCCAATCCTCGTCCGGACTATATGGCGTTGGGGTGGCATATGCCCTCATATGCTTTGTCACGGACTGGAATTTTTTTTTTTTGACGACAGGAACAATCCCTGTTCTTCCAGTGCCATCGGCGCTTTGATTTCTGTAAGTAGACGTTATGTTCCTGTGACTCCAGGCAGTGGTAGTATTCAAAGTTGATCTTATTTTTTTAACCGCTTGTTACTGACCAAGAGTTTAATATGTTGTGATCTAATTGGTTGTCTGTGTCCTTAAGTCAAGTAAGATCAATTATGTATACCAACGCAGACGCTTGCAGGCGTAAGAATTGAATTATATATACACTATTGTGTGCGGTGGCCCTAACGAGACACCATAGCAAATAGACAAAACGGCTGGAGGAATAAATTGTCTAGCATTGTACTTTACAGAATATATGGGTGAAAATTGGCTGAAGTTTTGCAATTATCTGTATATAGGCACCTGACTTCCGCCTACTGAGATCTATAATGAATTTCCTAATCAATGTACAATTTGCAAGCCTGCAGTTTTCCAATTATTTCTGTATCTTTCAACATGGTAGGAGGGCGTTGGCTAGTAGATACAGTCTCGATTCAATATTGGTTAGCTTTCTTCAGATAATTACATATTCGACTGCCCGGACTTGCCGGCGGATATAATGACTTACAAATTGGACTAACAATCACCGCCACCCTCAACTTGTTGACTGTCATTTTTGTGTAGGTGTGTTTTAGACAAATTTGCAGCTTTTTTCCCATTATTGTTCTTATTAGCGGTTATAAAAACTAATGATTGCTAAACTAATTGCTGAGTAGGATGTGTGCCTAATTAATAGAAAAGTACAGTAGGCTACTGAACAGGCACTCGATGAATCTCACAATTCTTACCCTCGTTTTAAGTAACGTTATACAGATATAAAAAATAACCTTTTGGTTAATACTTGTTATTGATGGAACAGTTTGTGATAAAAGTACATGTGGTTATCGTACGGAGAGTTTGGCCTGTCCCTTGCCCTTTAAAATATGCATAATTATATTACAAGGTTCATGTGTTATGTGTAGCAGTTTTCGCGAGCAAACCAAGCGGACCTTTAGATTTTTTTTCTAAATGCCGAGCATAGCCTTTATTTGCCAGTCAGCTTTCCGCTGAAATATGGCAGGCAAATATGCATACGCCTCCACCCAGATTTGAACCCAGGTCGCCAGGTTTGACGGCAAGCGCACTAACCACTGAGCTACGGGGGGCACATTTTTGGTTGTGAATACATCTCGAACGTCTTACTTACGAAAGCATAGGCCTACGGCCGTCATTATGAATACAGATGTAATAATTATAGGGAAGGGAACTTTTATCAGAGCTTTTTTCAACTGTTGAATTGTGCTAGCAGAAGGTCCAGGATCATGCCCGTACTAACTTTTAACTTTTTAACCTATCGGCAACCTACTTCGGATAGTCACAGAATATTCAAAGGTACCAAGTTTTTTTCAAACGACATAATACTATGTTTCTATTGTAAATGTTATTTGACTTATACAAAAATGTGATTCATAACATGTCCCAGAGAAATAAACATTTTGTTTATTATTTAACAACAAACAAAACTGTCAATTGTCTATGTTTACCGTAGAGACATTTGACGTTTGAAGTGATTGTACGTTGGCATCAAATACGTAAAAACGATAAAAAATAAAAGCGAGCAAAGTAAGGACAAATGAAACAAAGGAAATACAGTCTTTATGACACTGTTATCCTAAATATCGAACACTTTCTAACATTAATGAGATTCACTCACGTCAACTCTACGAACTGGCTACGAAGTGTCAACACCCTTGTGCCATGTCACAGACAAAACCGGAACTAATAAAAGTACTCGATAAAAGACAATGTGACGTCACTTAGCCAAATCACATGATTTTCATTGCTTTCATGGACATAAAGACGGAGATCGGATTGCGTGCAAAGGGCAATGTTTGCAAATAAAAATTTAATTATTTAGTAAAATGTCCTTTTCTCTGCCAACTTGCAAATCATTCCAAATACGCAAGCATAAATAATGTTTTTCCAATTGTTTTCACTGATAAATCCTACGCATCATTATGAATAATAAAACAATGAAAATTTAATAACAAACATGTTGATTTAACTAATTGGACTAAAATTCAAAATGTTGGCATCAAAGAATATTGTTTTACGTACGTCAAACATAAACTACCGGTAGACTTCTATATGTTTATACGTAGGTTGGGTATTTATTAAAATGGAAGCAAATCAACAAAAACACGTGTTATGGACTATAAAATAGCATTAATATGTAAACAATTTTGTAAGTATAGTTCGACAAGAGACGGTGTGCCTGGCATTTGCACAGACAACAAACTGCCAATATGACCATTTTAAAAGAAACAAAAACATGAACATTTGCTATAGTCCTGTTTACAATAATTCGATTCTAACGCCGATTCAAATATTGGGCGTAATTCGTCTCAAATCGAATACATTCGGTTGTCGTCGTGTGCCAATACAATGTACCAAACATCATTGTGACGCCACCGAACTATTGCCTAAAACATAAACATTATAATGTAGTTCGAACGTATTTAATCCAAGTGTATTTGAAATGTTGAATCATAATATAATTCACACGCCATTATTCTGATTTAACATTTCATGCAGTTTGGCAGGTGACTGTAATGTTCACAACAATAGATATAAGATACTGTCAACATTTGGCGTTTGTTGGCTGTGAAATAAGAATTTAGACCATCCCTTAAATTAGCGTTGTCATCATGAAGTTGTTCAAACTGTTTTAATGTCTTCCTTAATAATTACAAATTATGACGTGACGTTTAATTGTATTAACATAAATATGGTTCGTATAATTACCTTCGCATAGTTTTGAGTGTGTTTTTCGTCCTATAGACAAATGGCAAGTATTTCACAACAGCATGTGTTTACTAATTGTCTTCGAGTAATAAGCTATGGCGTTACAAAGCTTTGCTTTTACTGTATTCGGGGTTGTCAGAACGTTAAGTTGTAGGGCGGCTGGGCCATGCCTGGGAGCATTCCGAGAGGGTCCTGGTGAGAAAGGTTTGCAGGGGTCAAGTTTAGAGAAGTGCCGTTGACTGACCGTATTTCTTGGATTATCTCGGTATTTTACCAGTACCTCATCAATAATGCATATATGGTCAAACTCCTTATCCATCCTACTGACCAACTAACCAACTGACCATCATAAATAAATCGTACAACAGATCATAAACGTGTATTAGCCTAATTCTTTAAAAGTAAAGCAGTCCGGTAATGTTGTTGCCTTTAGCCTTTCAAGTTTTGTACAATACAGTGAGAAAGTAATTAGTACGAGGGATATAAAATAGCCGAAGATTGCATGGTTACTGATGTCTTTCCTAATTAGAATAATTGCATTACGTGATAACAAAAGCTCGTTTTACCGATTTGGATACAATAACATTCCTGCAGACTAGGCTGGTCTTTAAATTGGAAACTGTTCAAATTTGATGACGTCATACGGAAATGTAGGGCAGTATGCCAGAATCATGAACACCATTGCGTCTGCTAGATATTGCTGATCATTCTGAGTAAAATATTGGTTTTCACTGCGGTACATACCAGTGTATCTATATATGGTGACGTATGTGTATTTTGCAATGGATACGGAAGAAGGCAGTAAATCGTTCTGTCCGTCGCCACCATTATTGATCCGGACGAAAAAATAAACGCTGGTTCCCCGACTGAACTTTGCTGTGAACCCGTTTGCTGATTATGAAACTATGTCAGCGCAAATGAAATCGTAGAGTAACTTCGAATGTTCTGCACGATATAAATCATTGATAGGCGTCAATACAACAAAGTAAAAATTGATGATAATAAATTCGATATTTGACACTGTCTCTTATTCTTGCTGTTCCTTCAACAAAACACATAATCCCCATTGGAAATAAGTGATGGCTAACTGTATGAATTATCCTTGACCGAAAGGACTGAATAATTACACACATTTTGGCTAATCGAGTTTATTTTACGAACTTACATGATGTGAAATTTTAGGAGCTTACTGGATGTGAAATGATTATTGCAAACGGTTGGTTTTAACGGGCATGAGTGACGAATACGTTGAGGGACCACTAAATGATTAAGCGTTTCTCGTCTTTTATAGTATTACTTTCACTTGTTATTTTACTTACAGGAGTTGATGTGGGACATACCAAACCAGTTCGTCCAAGCAGTCACATTTTCCTGAGTGGCATGCCGCAGAAGCGTTCTGTGGGTCATTTATGGTTTAAATGGATAGTATGTGCCGGGAGATGGTGTACACATGTGGCAATCACAGCCTTAAATTGGTTGATCAGATTTCCGCTGAAATATGAAAGTTGTATGTGTGAATCCAGTCAATCCACCCGTATTTGAACCCGGTCGCCAGACTAAACGTCAAGCGTGCTAAAACAACAGAAGTATAGGTTTACAGAGTTCAGGTTTAAATATGATGGTGATGCTGTCATGCCCATTGTTGTTCGTTACGTAGTTCTTAGCATATAGTTCGAGTATGGTCATATGTTGGTGACACATATGTCGGCATCAGACTAAAAAACAGCATGCCAGATACAAGTAAAACTATTATTTAATTCCATATAATGCCAATACTGGTCAACATACTGAAGGGGTGCCAGAACCTTTTGTTGTTTTGTGAGCACAGACTTCGTCAGTTAGTTTGGCACGTTTTGAAAAGGGTCGCTAATACGTATTGACAAACAAACACGATTTGGTTATGTATATACATTGTATAACATTAACATATATGTTTTTTTTTGTTATGAAAGGCAAAAACATTAGTGTCATTGTTTGTGTAGCGTATCCATGGTAATGACGTCATTCGGAAACCTGTCGTTTTCAGTTTTTACTGGTTCATCATATACAAAAACATGTTCGACACACATGTTGATATCTGAGAGTGACTTAATACTTAGCACCTCTTTGAAAATCGCAATATAGTGTGAAAGCAACATCATTATAATGTGTAACTGTTTCTATAGTCTCGTTGAATACGAGACTACGCGAGACAATGGGGCAGCGTTAAAAGTGCCAATATTGACAAGTCGAACAGCATCAGTGTCTCAGTATTGTTAAAGCCTAACCAGCTAGAAACGTTTGAAATTACAACTGTTTGAGTAGATTTCTCGTTCATTGTTCAACAAAATGTGTAAATGACGTCCAACATATCACTGGTATCACGTTTTACACTCGAATGAACACCTAGGTATATAACATGCGTCAGGACGTGCAGTTGCCGCCTTTTCGAAAACTCTAAGTTTCAATTACATTTCAACCTTTCGAAAACGTTACATCCAATCGAAATCACACAACAGTCAATATTAGCGACCGACCTGTCGCAGTCATGCACCAGTCAGTTGCATCCACGACCCCGCGGATCCTCGGAGAATTGCTGGGGAAACGACCATGATTTTACCTACCAGCTTCTCCCGGGCTGCCGGGGAAATGTTGGGATTTTTTCCCAGAAACAATACACCGGGGACAATATTTAGTTGTCAGGGGCCGGGATTTTATCAACTGCCCCCATATGGCCGTGGAAGGGCGGGTGTTTTGACAACCCAAAAGTGAAATCCGGGGGCATGGATGCAACTGACTGGTGCATTATTTCGCAATGCTTGTACACCACCTTCAATCTTGCTAGTGACATGTTTATTTTGTTTATCAGTCACCACTGCATTACTAATTATGATTGCTCGATGGTTTGTAATAGACGTCGTTATTTTGTTTGTCTTCAATTGAATTAATAATATGCAATTAGTTGCTATTTATTTGTTGTTCATTTTCACGCAAACATTGCAACTGCATGGTCATTATGAAATGTATTTAGTTAATGATAAAGTTTTCGTAAAGGTACAATAAGTCACTAATGAATGCATAAGAATCGCCGCGAAAGTGTCATAGTAAATAATACGAACGGACTGATGAATAGTGTATTGTGTCTCTGAATTTTGCAGTCGCCCATCACATTAATTATAGGGGTACGGCATGTAACAAATGTCGTTCTATCCATGGTAAAATACACAGGTAACTGTATCGTTGAAAATGAAAAAAAAACGAAAACATTTTTTTTTGTATTTTTTTTGTTTGTTTTTGTTTTTCAACGATACAGTTACCTGTGGTAAAATATTGCAAAAAGATATGAGGAAATCAGACAAGGCAGGCAAAACGTGACTTAGCTAGCCGAACATACAGACAGCACAAACAACAAGACATTTAGCAAATAGTTAATGGAACTGTATTGCCTTGTCCAAGAGAGAGACCAACTGCGACCATAATATACATGTACGTATATAGCATTAACAAACATTCAAATTATTTTTAACATTTAAACACGGAAGAATGTATGTTGGCATACATGGTCTGGACCAGTGGTTTATATTGGGTGACGGTATAGCACCGTGTGTGTCCGTTAGCAATATAAGTTATGTCTGGAGTATGCTTTACTAAACTTGAATTTTGATCTGTAAAGGGATGGTTGACAAAATGATGTTCTGAAAAATAAAAAGCTGTTCCATAATCATGGTTGCGTAGGTGACTGGTCACTGTCTTGGACTACCATACCACACTGTTCGAACATGTAGTCTATTTCAGATTTACCATTGCCCACAAATGATTCCGTAACACGTTTTTAACATTTAGAGAGACATCCCGCAGACTATTTATGCTCCAAGTTTCTGACTACATCATTAGACGAAACACGTTTTCCAATTAACTATAATTAATTTTATTAGTCACTGAATGATGTAACGCAAGTCTCGCCTTTTATTTGCTTTGCAATAGCAATCACGTTTATCTAAAACATGCGCTGTTTTGTTAAGGAACTCATATCCGTCAAGTTTAAGGCATTTTATACCAACAAGAGGCGAGATTGATTTGCTTGTTTCATGGTTATGAATTATTCATGCAGAATTACGATATGCGTGTCTTTGCAGTCCTTGGAGTATAGTAAAAACGACCTGGGAGGAAGCATTGACGTCATCAAACATCCGGGCAGTGTCGAAATGTCGTAAAAGTTCTGTCAGAGCTGCTGTTTTACGGGAATTAAAGCGACACAAATAATGCTGCACAAAACATTGAACAAATGTGAGTGACTGGTGCAATATGTTGTAATGAGGATATTGACGTTTGTGCAACATACATGGAACAGCAGGGACCATATTCATCTATTCAGAACAAATATGGAGCGCAAAATGTCACGGTCATTGTCCGATATTTGAAACCTGTGACGTCAATGGAACAAATAATGTATCGACTAAACTGCCGTATCCAATTATTTAGTGGACTTCCGAGCAAATATCATAATCGAGAAAAATACAAATAATCGCGTTGGGAAAACACAGTTAGTGTCGCGCTAGCACGTCCAAGCAAATAAAACTATTTGTTCGATCACCGATCACATGCGGAATGCTCGTTATTAGTACAAACCAATTATTGGAGCTGTGCAAGCGATGTTAATATGACAGTCATGTGTGTTCTATTATATGTTCTCTGATGTATTCCATGTTACAATCCAGGTCACGATGTCGGGATTCATTTTGTATTAATGCTTCATAAATATTAATGTAAATTATGTGGCATATTAGCGACACACATATAAAAGGAACATTGATAACATCAAAGCGTGACTTCGTGGTTAAAAGTAACTATGCCATAATCATATTATTAATGAATTTCTATTCTTATCTACAAATAAATCGAATTCATTTAGTAATGCTCAAACAATCTATGGTTAAATACGAGGTACATTGTGTAGAAATAAGCATGTACATTGTCTAATAATCAGTTTTGTTCACAAGTTACAATATCATTGATAAAAAATAGAATGCAATGGTCGTGCACTAGTTCTGGGTACCATAACTAAATGATGAATTGGAATAATCACTGAAATGGAATAGGCCTAATCATCATCTAAGAAGCTTGGACTAGTCGTGCACCAGAAAGGTCATGTTGGATAAGTCACGCATATCATATGATGTATACATGTATAGTTACATTAAATACATATTATTATATTAGTTATGCTGATCCCTTAGTTGCACTGTCAGTGACATTCTGATCACCTCGGTTTTTATCCAATGGAAAATACCGGAGACAAACGGAAATGGCCGAGCTTTTACGATTGTGTCAGTGAGTCAACTGAGAACGTCCTGTTGAGAGCTTAGGATGGCGTCAGTGGTTTTCCCGAGAGTTTGGAGACATTTGGTCAGGAAGTCTTGTTATGTGTGTAGAAATAAACATGCGCTCCGTATAATGATCAGTTATATCAGAGGAACCTGTACCGTTGAGAGCCTGGATGACTCCGCGACAGTGAGTCATGGTTAATCCGAGAGTTAAGGCGTCATGAAGCATTACTGAGAACGTGGCGACGCTTGTTTTATCAGAGAGCTGTGTGACGCTGAGACAGTGAGTCAGGGAAATGGGTTAGTTGTGAAGGGCATGGCTAGCATTGGAATTAGCAAGACAGTTTTGGCATTAAATGGTATCATTGATAACAAAAAAGAAAAAAAACATGTTTGTAAAAGTTTTTTTCTTTTATAACGCTAGAAAAATATAAATTTTAGAAAAAATATTGTTTCGTTTTAGTCTTTATCAATGATACAGTTACTTTAGGTCTGCATAGCAAGGAACATAAACAGAAAATGTGAAACCGATAATTATACATGTATATATAGTGTCGCAAAGACCTGAATTACCTGTTACTTAGGTATTAAAAATTTTGAGTGTCGCAATATGTACAGCTTGCATACATGACTAACAGACAAGTTAAACTATGTTGAAAATGGGCTAGATGAGAATTGTATGGGTAAAGCCAAGGTCCCACTCAGGAAACTTCTCATCAGTGACGTGGACTTATAAATCAATACAGCATTGAAATTTCCTACGAAGCTTCCCCACCATGTTCCCCAAGCTCATTTATTCCACTGGGGTACATCGTCGAGGCAAAAATGCCCACAGGTACCTAGGCTTTAGATGACCAGATTGGGTCATAATAGAAAATCTTTTTTTTTGGGAGTAGGATATTTTATTTTCAATAAATCATATCAATTTACATACAAGCTCCATGGCACTGTTTTACTAACAATAATAGAAAATCTAAACAAAAAAACTATGAAAAATGCTGGGCAGTTGAGTATTGCGTGTGTAGGCAACGAGTGAGAAGATGAACGTGTTTAGAGACACATGCCATCTGTTCGTCTTGTATAGTTCGGGTAAAGGTCAGACCTTGGTTGTAAGTCTGGTACCTTTCAAGGGAGCCCCGGCCATCTGTTATGACTTATTAGAAGAAGATCGATATACGCTCCGTGCATGGCTATAATAGGCAAACAGTAGTAAGTCTGGGTAAAAAACTGTTTCAGTTTGGTCTTTACTGGGCCCACAATTCCAACAAATATCAGGACCCAAATATCAAAGATGCGACACAATGAGTATATTTGTCTTCGATGAGGAAAACTTATAAAAATGTCGTAGGCTTATTGAAATTAATAGTTGATACATGTTTTTGCGATTGTATACTATTTATCAAATACATATTGGCCGAATGCTTATAGGACGTCCGTCTTGGAAGCGGGAGTTCGAAAGTTCAAAGCCCAGTGGAAGCTTGGTTATACCTAATGCGACCGGTTGGTGAGCGGCAAGTTAGTTAAAGAAGTGTCATCGTGGGCCTGTCCCTGCCATACACTCGGCAATGCGAGATGGGTTCATGAGGTGACATTATAATTAACAAAACCCAGCTTTAATAGCTAATTTAATCGGCGTCATTCTTTGTCCCTATGGAGCTCAAGAGAGTGAATCACGAAGAATAACAATCGAATTAATGTGCGTGGCCTAAATTTCAATACATTTCGTCCAATGTAATTCAATTAACTATTTCTTTCCAAACTTAAATTCTGTATATGAAAACTACTAATACGAGCCGTTGTAAGCAAAGTGAGACGCATTCACTTGGTGCTAAACTGTAAATTGGTGTAAGGGAAACAACTGAAGAACGAATATAATTATATATAAAATACTAACGGAGGAGGGGAGACAACTACGAAAATTACACAAGAATGCATTATATATTGTTACACACTTTCTTTAATGTAATTCCGAGTACTATGAGACTACAGCTAGTGATATAAGACAGTCAGCTACAGGTACACTTGTCATCTATCCAATACAGTTACCCTTCACATCACGACCGACTAGTAATATAATATAATATTATATAAAAACACATTTGTTGAAATTGTTGTTTAGAGGTTGACATCCCAAGATAGTGGTCATGATGTGCACATCTTCTGCAATGTCAAACTGGTCGTTGGTCCATCTTATAACGTTCAGTTCATGTAAAGGAGGATGTCAGCAGGACGGTGAATTAACAGGTAAGCGTTGGTCAACAATCATGAAACACTTGATGTTTTGCCGATGTGCTGTTGAACAAGAGCTTCATCCTATTAGACATGTACAACCAAAGCGGAGAGTGGAAAACGGAGAGTGGAAAGTGGAGAAACGTCCAGGGGTTTTCTCATTACTGCCAATAGATTGTATAAAATTATAATAATGTAAACTGCGTTCAATTTGCTGTGCACGTTATAAAAATAACGTATTCGTCTAAACCACTGAACATATTTTTAGAAAACGAAGAGGTGTGTAGCTTTGATATTTTGCAAGGGGCATCAGTATGTATCCCCTATCAGTATAGCCTTTGATATCGTAATCAAACAGTAGTCTGTTGCGCATATCTAGTAGTTGGTTCGATGGCCACTGTAACACAAGTTCCGTTTAAGTAAATAAATAGTCATGATATTCTGCAAAATCAGAGAGACTGTGTAATTGTTATTGCTATCATAATAGTTCTCCTTCTTTCAGGGTCCATCTTTTAATTTCAATCGTAAGTATAAGTGTAACTCGATAGCACGATTATGTTAAAGAAATTCTCTCTAAAACTATTGGTTTTATAGCACAGGAGATGTCAATAAGTGTACCATGCGTTGCACGAAATTCTCGAACCGCGGTCACGGATAACAGCTTTTTGACAAGCATGGGGCGGAATACAGGTATACTACTTTAAGGTGATTCGCTAGTGCTGGGGTTTTCTGTACAAGGTATATCAAACCTGTTATATTTATGAAGAACACATTTACGACAATCATTTTGGAAGTAACACTGTGACAGTGAATCAACGTTTTGCATCCGTTGTATACAGCCTTGGATTTCGCGATATTTTTAAAACATGTATTAATAAAGATACTTATAGTTTGAACTTGTTTATATTCTTCAGAAATAAATGCAAATAACTTTCCCCCAAGATGCTTGAAAATCAACTATAATCTTTTTGCACTATTTGATCTCTGCTTGCAGACGTTCTCGATACGCTTTACAAGTAATTGTGATTTTTAACTACTGTCCATTTCAAAAGTGGTGAATCACCTTAAATGCATCTAATCTTGGTTTACGAGATATGTTTAGGCAATTCAATTTTAAATAATTGTTTATCATCGTTTAGAAATACGCTCTTAAATAATCAGTGTGTAGAATCACGTGATCAAATGAATGCGGTTTTACGCTCAAAACTATTGCGATTTCATCTCTGCAAACTGCATTTGGTCGAGCATCAATTAAAAACAGCTAAAGATAGAGCGAACTCGGTACTTGCCGGGTATTCTTACATATACGGAAAGTACTTTAGGCTATATAATATTACCATATTAAATGCACGATCGTTATAATCAAGAAAAAAACTCACCATTAGCAGACGAAATCGCAATAGTTTTGTGCGTAAAACCGCATTCATTTCAATTGATTTGATCACGTGATTCTACACACCGAATAATGCAACTGTATTAAAGTTTATGCATTTAATTAAATGTTTACATGTAAAATAGTTGTACATGATGTGTTTTGTTTTAATCATAACTTTGAATAGCACTTTTAACAATTGAATACATGGAAATATGCTATATGAATATCATAATAATTTAATATCATATAATACTATGTTTTATGTCCCGGCATCTGCTGATGCTGGAGACAGATATAGCAATGCACCAGCCCGTCCGTTACAAAATGTTGAAACTCAATTTGTTTTTATATTTCAATTGCTGGTGCTATATATAACGTACTGCGAAAATGGAATTTTGTGAAGTTTTCAGATATGGCAATCATTGTTTTTACAGGCCTATACATAGCAATTCTGGAAACTGGACTCTCGTCATCAATAACATGAGGGAGAGTGACATATATGATATACAGCAACTTCTGAAAAAATGTAAAGGCATTCTATAGAGTCTCAGCAACAGAGAAGTTGGAGGTTCATTCTCATTGAGCGACACTGAGTGATTCATTTATTATTTTGTTTGGCCTTATTTAGAATGAATAAACTTTTGAAACCAACCCGACAGTTTTTCTCCGTTTTCCACTTTCTTTTTGCACTTTCCACTTTGGTTGTACATGTCTATTTAGAGGGATACTGGGCTACACATTGTATGTGTTTGTTACAAAACCTTCCAGAAGCAACCAGCAACTTCTCCACACATATGGGACATTGTCATTGTTGTTCAATTTTCATGGAAATCTACTGCTTCTAGAAATTGAACCCATATGGTTGGGTTACAAAACCAGGGGCCTTATTCACCAATGTTGTAAGACTGAAACTCAGACTTAAAATTGACAACATTTATAATCTATAAATTATAATTTATTTGCAATTAGATTTTTCCACATGAATTTTTATCTGATTATTTGTTGTCGCCCACTGAATATGTATACCCAAATCGGTAAGTGTATAACAATATGAGAGAGAACAGAACATTTGGCAATATAAAGTCTTAAGTCTGAATTTTAGACTTACAACGTTGGTGAATAAGGCCCCTGTGCACTAACCACTAATGAAGTGCCTTTGAACCATCTACTCAAGTTGAGTTGACATATAAAAGGCCACTAAAGAGGCTTTGTATGTCATCCAGAAACATTCTGCCATATGCATATTAGAAGAGATGCACAGTGGTCGAAGGGTATAACACCCCCAAATCCTGATCCAGTTTATGGGCATAGTTCAATCTCAAAATAAACGAGAGATGTTTGTTAAACATGAATGCCCTCATTGCAGCTCAATAGTCGGAAATGGTAATGGTCACAGTGACTTTGACATAAATTCCATAGGGTCATCTTATGCAGTTGACCAACATCCATGTAAAGTATGAAAATCCTAGGGCAAAGTATTCTAGAGTTATAGACAGAAAACCACTTGGTTCTACTGTCCGACCGACATGTGCAAAGCAATATACCCCCTCATCAAAGGTGGGAGCATAATTATAATTATGTGGTAAAGATATCATGTGTGCCCAAGTTGTGTTTATTGTATTGCATGGAGATAATTTTGTTCAAATTACAAATTCAAACGATAAATGAGACCATTTTTAAAACTAACTCCTAGTGGTCTTTGAAGACAGGACCTGGTTTTGTACAGTGGTCTGTAACACATGTCAGCCTGCAATGGCCATGACCTGGAGCTAGACAGCAATGTGCATGAAAAAACACTAACGCGATAATCTGCAATGTCAATATAAACAGAAATCACTGACCATTACATCGATTTAGGTAAATTCAAATTACGGTACGCATTGAAAAGATAATCCCTTTTCCAATATTCTTATGTTTTTATACCTGGCTTGCCTGTTTACTTTTAGTGACACAGGTCCCAAAACCGCGTTAGAGTTATACACACATCAACCCTACACAATCATAGAAATAACACAAAATGTCTTGTTAAAAATGGCAGAAATAATTTATTTCAAGTAATAATTTTTTTATCTCACGACAATAATATTCATGATATTAACAATGATCACATGAGGGGGTGTTTATTTGTACAGAAAACGATGATATCGGCGCAAACAAAATACTTAGTACTTCTAAAACAACTAGTGGAAATATAGACTAAACAAATTCCATTTTCAATGTGTATGTCTACCAGCGTGAACAAACCATGTGGTATTTTGGCTAAGAAGGCAAGTAAAAATATGTCGCCAAAAAGCTCAAAACAACAGATTTTTATTTGCATTGTTAGCCAAAATATCATGTGGTATGCCAACACTGTCTACTATGACTATCTATATAACAAAAAACATTTACAAAGGGAGGTAAACATGATTATAATATTCCAAAGATTCACACAGTCATAATGAGTTGTCTCCCTTGTAACATGAGTATACCACACAATAAATAACACAATAGAGCTACTAGTATGCATTTCTTCACACTTATTTCCCTACAAAAATTCTCACTTAGAATGTTTAATGTTCTTTTGGTAACCATCTTTTTATAGATGTACAGATAATCAATTTACAAATTAGTTGGGGCACAGTGGGTAATAATATATGCATGTGTAAAAGTTAGAAATTTTGAAAATCCTGAAACCCTGAAAAAATATCAATTTCAAAGAAAAATGAAGAAAATTACCCATTTAGTAACTGTAATAATCCTGTCAACTTTAACCTATGCATATTAATGTATACATTATTTCATTGTTTTAGAATCAAAAGTAGTAATTATACCACTTTTAACAGAGTTTCAAATTTAACATATTTGTGAATGAAGATCTCTTACTACCATAAATTTGCAAAATCAACAAGTCCGAGAAATCCAGTATTAAATATACTAAAGACCTGATATGCCACATATTTCTTTGTTTCCCATATTCAAACTGCCTGATACTTTGTTATACTCTTCAAATATCAGAAACCCCCAAAACTCGTCAAATACCCTAACAATACTTAAAGCTAATAACCGAAACTTTTTAAGCAAAACGGAGGCACACAACATGTTGATTTTCCCTACAAAAACAGTAATGAACAAAAATAAGCTACAAATAAAATTATTAAATTAAACGTTAAAAGTTCCACTTCCAAAATATCAAATTATCATAACTTAATAAATACTTTAAAATTTACATTTCTTCATCAAATAAAATCAAATTTCTGCACAAAAGATTAATCTTATATATTACAGCAAATCCAGATTTTCAGAGCAACAAAGTATGAACATTTGTCATGGAAAAAGCCTACCCACAATTGTTCAGAATTGAATCAAAGTATGTTTTACACACCATGACACCAATTTTGAAACAATAATACACCGTTTCAACATCTTCAATATTTAGATCCCATGTTTTAAGTTGATGGCATTTTTTTAAGGCAACTTGTTATTCGTTCCTTATTATTTAATAGGAAAATTCAAATAAATGGTTATTTAGCAATTCAAATTAATGAAGGCTACCTAATTTAAGACTATCCGTTCCAGAAATTGAGGTGTTTAAACACCTGGGCTGGTATTCTGAAAGCATAATTTATGGTATAATTAGAAACTTAAATACTTTGACCAAGTTACTAGTAATTATTTGTGCAGCTCATAATGTCCTGCAATTTGAAGAATAATATGTTTTATACGTGAATATAGCAGCGATTTACATAATGCTTTAAAACTGTGTAAAGTATTAAATTAATAATCAAGTACAATTTCTAGATTTTGAGTTTAGTTTCCTGCTAGAAGGCTTTGTGAATACCAGCCCCGAGTCTTGTTACATTCAGAATCATCGCATCTTGTCCATAAGATCTGCCTTCAAAGATGACAGAAATTTCAAAACATGGTAGGTAAATCTTGTAAGATGTGGAAACTTTATACATACAAGATAATGCTTATGTATCACATAGTGAAAAGTTGAGATTTTTTAAATATCAGTAAACCTACAAGAAGTGACCTCCAAATATGTACAGTTGAAAAAACAACATTAATTCATATAGTTTCAATACCTCACAAGTTTGAATAGATAAAGTTTTGTTATTGTACACGATAGTACTCTTAGTAGTAGGTAGCTTTTCATATTTTTTAACCACATATTACCATGAACAGTTTATTATGCCTTCAAAATAGTTGTAAAGGCCAATTTGTGTAAATCAAAAACCTGTTCCTTAATACAGTGAAACCTCCCCAGAACAAGCATTCTATTGAGCAACACTCTCTCTACAGCAAGATTATAATTTTGATGTAGTAACATTTACAACTTATTTTCAGGGGTGCCAATACGCACAAATTGAAAATCAGGAAAATCGGATGTGACCAACATTTTTTTGCCAAACAAAAGGCCTCTTATGACATTAATTTCATATTTAGCTCAGTTTGCAATGAAACGATCCTTCTGAACAAATCAATTTTACCGTTACTTTGCCATTTCTTGTGATATTTTCATCAATTACGTTTATTTTAATCAGGAAAATTGACACCCCTGTATTTTACATGTATCTCTCATCAGGTACAACCTGTGTATAACGACCAAACTTTGTGTTTGCTAACAAGTGTTGCTGTAGAGAGGTTTCACTGTAACAGTAATCTCGGTTATAACCTTAGTCATCTTATCAAACTTGTTCAAGCAAATCAAATTTACAAAAAAATAATAAATAACATAAACCGGTATTTATACATTTGTACAACCTAACAGTGACAGAAACAACAAGACTGCGTTCAATAAATACTTATGCCCCCGTGGAAGCCATTTCAATAAGTCTAAGTCCAAAATTACTTAATTAGGTCAAGGTGAAGGTCGAAATAGGGTCAGGTGATACAGGCATGTGGAGAGTGGTCATATACAACATCCATGCAAGTTTGAAAGCTTTGTAGCAAGCCATATTAATGCTAGAAGATACAGTCGATTCGGGTTAACCAGGCTGGATGAACGGACGGACGGACAGGTGAATCACTTTATTCCTCCCGATCTACGATACGGGGGAAAACATCTCAAGTAAGAACTTCAAACACAATACCTTGTTAGAAAGCATAAAATATTAATAGAACTTGAAACTTTAAACTAGCTATAATTGTCAAGAAATTACTTATAAATATTAATTCATTAACTGCTTAGAAACAACAAACTTGAAAATTTCACCAATATTGGAACATTTCAGATCATTAAATATCTTAAAATCAATATGCCTAATTAAAGTAACAGCAAATTAGGTGCTTCAATCCAATTAATCAATGCTGCCATGCTAAAGAGGGAAGCAAAACCAGTCCTAAACTTTCAAATGTATGCCGATAATTGTTTTAATCTTAGAATTTATGTATTTTCAAGTTTCAAATGACCTTTAACACAGCTCAAATGCCACTTTAAATGGGAGATGGCAGATAAATCTTTCTGATTTCAAATTTATGTTGCAAAGCATGATTGGTCACATTGATACATATACCAAACAACCTGCAAATGTTCCACACATGTAGAGTCTGCAAGATCCAATGTTAAAACCTTTAAATATTTGGGAATTCCTTAAATCAACATACATAATAATCACCCAAAAATTCAACAAAAGACTAACATCAAGGGATACACTGACCAAGATTTAACGAATGTTTAAACAAAATATTACAAAACTTAACAAGCTACATTGATCACACTTTTATCAACAACCAAAACAGGGTTTCCTCTGGGTAATTTTTAGCTTGCGCCAACAAATTCGCCAATCAGAAAAAGTTGGAGCCAGTGGCTCCAAATTTGGAGCCAGTTGTCTGTTTGATGATACACACCTTTCGAGTATGCTTACAAAGTACTGATTAGTTTCCAGGGAGACATTATAGACGATGGTTAGTTATAAGCATGTTGTGACCTTGCTCTCTAATTTATTTCAAAGTAATAAGGAAAAAATAGTGTGAAATGACGAGTTGGAAAAATAGTGTGTCAAATGCCTGGAGGAAAAGAATAGTTTGTCAAAATGTAAACACCCACTCCTGCACTTACATAAACAATGTTTGATATTAGATGCTTCAATAATTTACTGGAAAAAAAGAAAACAAAATGGTCGAAAGAACAAAAAAAATCTTATCCGAATTTTATGCTATCCGGATACCACTCAAGTTACAAAGAAAATAAATTTGTTTTGGACAATAAATGGTGTTCTTTTATCCATTAAATTACTTTTACTGAGTTTTAACATCAATTATCAGATAAATTAAGTCAATTAATAGTGATTAAACCTAGTTTATCTTCTTCCGTAGAAATATGAATCCACAAATTCGAATCCACGGACTATTACCAAATCTTGTCTGCTAATTTGTTTACTAATACTACGACAATCAAGATTTTCACACGTGTTTCATAATTAGCTTGGATTTAATTTGATTAAAGGATTACCAACTGTGTTTGAAGCTTGGAGCAATTATTGATTTTATCACGGCTGCCGATGGTCACGTGGTGTGTAAGTGTTACACAGACTGACTGTATATTGAAATTTATGACACCTTGATTATGCATAATTGGATTAACAAGTACATGTATGGGGCAGTATGCCAATAATCTTATCAACTGGCCCCAGGAAATGACACCAGTTAGATCTACTCAACATTGTCAACCCCAAAGTGTAAGATTATACGCCCGGGAGAAAAAAATATGAAATTTACGATTTTTGTAAAGTTTTTTTATTGGCGCCAGTAAAAATCGCCAACTGATTATTTTTAGAGCCAAATTTTATTTTCTTGCGCAATTGGCGCCATTGGCGACCGACAGCGGGAACCCTGCAAAAATTTCACACACGATTAGGTACAAAACAAATCTATCTATAACGTACTTCTTTATTGATACCAACGTAGACTCAATTCATTAACAGGTACGATCATGTACCAACATTGTCTGGTGATATTTTATGCGATTGTGATATTACAAATTAATAATATTATAAAAAAAATTTGCAGAAAGTATCAACGTGTGCATTATCCGTCAATTGCATTTGTGCATGCTTACATCGCTGAATGAGAAGGGCGTAAGTACAAAATCGCTATGTTGAGAAACAAAAAAACTGTCCTAAAATTACTCTTTACTTATGGTGAAACAAACTGTTTCTACTTATGTTTGGTCAACATGACAAGTTCCAATTTTCATGCTCCTAAGAAGCGCTTGTGATGCAGATTTCAAGTATGTGTCGGTCTTACAAGGTTGTAAGTAGTAGTTACGACTTTCTCATTCTAAGCCCGAGACATATAATACAGACAGCTGTAGTGAAAATAAAGGCAAAAAATGCTTTTTCCAGTGTAACACCATTTCTTAACTATTTTTTAAGTTAAATACTATGACTTATTATGAGAAAAACACACAATCATAACAAATACCAGAGTAACCAGACAAAGCAAAAATAAACAAATCATACAAATACTGCAGATATACTCATGATGTTTTCATGTACATGTATATTGCATGACCACATTAAACCAAGACCCCAAGCTCCTGCTCGTTTAAGTCACAGTTTAATGAGGTTTACTAATACCATGTTATGTTCATATAAATGGTGATGTATTTAACAAAATTTCAACATGACTACAAATATCACAATACACATTGCGTGAAAATTTCCACAAAGCCCTCCGACGACTTTTTGGTGCACAATTTTTTGGTACAATTTCATACATTTACATTTAAGTGCTGAGAAGCTCCAATCATATTATGCGTTTACTGTCCAAAAAAAGGGTTAAAATCTATTCAACCCCTTTATAAGAACATTCACAAATATCTAGAAACAGCAAAAATGGACTTAATGTGGAAATCTACCAACAAAAATATGTTACATGTATATCTTTGAATACTTATAGGATAGGGACTCGGTCAAACAGTGTAAATCACTAGAAACACCTACGATAACTAATTCAGACAGTCAACAGAAAACTGAGAAATAAAATATTCATATTCATCAATGCTTTAGGAATGTGATAACTTAAATAAATAATGTCAAAATTTAACACGATTTTTAACAAAAATGCCCAAGTAGCTAAGAAGGTATCAATAATCTTTAAAATTATTTTCATCAAATTCTTACAGACTCCAAAACAATACTCTGTATATTAGATATATATGATTGGCAATAATTATTTGCAAACTAGAACTTTTTTAAAACAAAGAAATGATACACAGACACGCAAAATTTGACGGAATCTGATAGCTTATCAAAGTAGGTCATCTAACAGGAGGGTCATGATGGCCCTATGTCGCTCACCTTAAATATTGTCATACAACATACATGTATAATTGTAATATAGCCCAGAGAAGTTGACATGATCCTGACCTTTTATTTAATTAGAATAATTTAACAGCTGGTAACATGTCTTTATTAATACTTATACTCAAGTTGCATGTTTTCATTAGCGGGGTGTATCATGTAGATGCTCAATGTGTTAGAATAAATACAAACTTATATCCAAAGTATCGATATTGCACAATTTGTTCAAGGAAATTGATATATTCAAACAAAGAACATTGTAAAATATTCATGCATAAAGGTCAGGTTAATGTCAAATTCTCCGAGCTAAAATAGCGTTACTATTAAACAAAGGATGATCACAATCATGTATGTATGACTTTTAAGTAAATGTAAACAACTATTTTCAAAAAAAGTAGAGCTGCCATAACAAAAATACAACAGTGGCCCATATCTAAATAGAAGTACATGTACAATGTTTCAAAATAAGGTCTCACTCTGTAAGTAACAAAAGGCAAACTGTAAAAAAATGGATCATATATTGTGAACAACAATTAACAGACGATATACATCAGTACAGACATCGACGGGAAACATTGTTACGATGGCTGCATTAGCTCAAAAATATTCTTGTCAGGTGATTTTAGACCAGAATCCATATCCACCTTCACACCTAGTTCATTGCACATATCCAACGGATTCAATTCAGTACATTCAGTCTCCCCTACATCATTGACATTGGCAGTAGAATTAGTCTCTTTTCCTGCACTTTCAACCATGACAGGATTGTTTGAACAGGACAACTTTAATCGTTTCCGACCACTTGGACGGGTCTTTTCCTCCACAGTAGGCAACATTTCAGTTTGAATATCACCGAGATTTAACTCTGAAAGAAATTTCTCTTTAGAACTTTCCCTTCGCATCCTTTTACGACCTGCTTTTGATTTCCCGTTGGGTCTAGTTCTTATTGGTTTATCACAAACAAATGTTGAATTTTGACTATTTAGTAGTTTCTCCTGCACAAACAGAGTTCGTTTTTCATCAGCACTACGTTTCCGAAGACGCGAGTCACGCCTAGGTCTACCAACTCGTCTTCTCTGCGCCATTTTGTTTATGGAGTGTATACTGTTAAGAACGTCCTGGGTACTTTTCCAATCACTGTTTTCAATTCTATCGTCCTCAACAGAGAACACATCCTTCTTTAAGAACTCTCTTTGAGATTTGATCTGTTGTTCAAAGAGATCAGAGCACTTGACAAATAATGATTCCCTTTCTTCCGACTTTGAGTTGGTTTCGGAACTAAAGAAATTCACTTGTACAGTATCGGTTTCTTGAATGAGCGGAGGTTCCAATATCTCGAGTTTATTTTGAATAATATCCGGCCAGTTTGTGACTTCTTCTTCGGGTTCAGATAACACCACCTCCTCCTCGCTATCAACTGGAATATTGTGCATATTACTCTCCAACATTAAATCTAACAAAAATTCTAAATTGTCAATGTTTCTATAAAAATAATTTTTAAACGACAATCTTGGGAGAAGACACTTTGAGAGTTTAATGATTTGGTTATGAAGTCTCTGAAGGCATTGCTTTGGGTTCCGGCACAAGGTGACCCGCACTGCATTGAGATCAAGCGTGATGGTAATTTCATTTTGCACAGCAGGGACAACTGGTGTGAAGTACCCAAGCTCGGAATATTGTTCCGCGGATCCCAAGAACTCAACGCCATTCACATGGTTCACAATCTGCACTTTTTTGTCGTCCAATGAATTACTGAGTATGTCCGAAGAGTTAGATGCTTCAGCTACCTGAGAAACAGTGTTAAAAGTGTTTGATGTTGATATTAAAGACACAACATTATCATTTGTTACTTCCTGTATCGGTTCATCATCACAGTCATTTAGAGTGTTATTCTCAAACTTAAGACTAGAACTGCTGTTTGATGAGGAAGTCAGTGATGTTTGATTGATCAATGCGGGGTGCTGCCATAATGTCCCTGTATCAAATGGTTTCCCAGAATGTTCAATAGTTGCACTTGCTTTCTCGGTACATGTATTAGTTTCAACAGTAAGATTAGCATTTGCACTACCATTTTTGTCAACATTAGCACAAAGAGTTTTTTGTTCTTTTTCATCAATTTCACATGACCTAGATGCTGAGTCTGGAGTAGTGAAAGGCATACCAATATTGTTCATTGCACAAGCATTATACTGTTGCTCTATCCTGGAATCTACATTAAGTTCACCGTTTTGAAGAGCAGAATTTGCAGGGTTCTTTTCCAAACTAGAAACAACTTCATCGATTAACACTTCAAAGTCATCAGTACCAACCTTTGAACACATTATTAAGTCTGCACATTCGGGAAATAAGGTTAAAAACAGTGTATGAATTTTCTCCTGTATTTCAAGTAGCCTTAATGTGTTTCTAACAAATTGTTTGTGTCTTGGTGGCAACTTGTATGTGTTTGAATGAGTTTGAGTTTGACTAGATGATCGTTTTCTTGGCGATCCAATACAACAAGGGCAACAACTCCTCCTTCCCTTCTTTAAACGCCGACTTCTTGATGAATGAACATCAGTATCATGACGTTCAGATTCACTTGCTCGACTTTCATTTTCACTGTCTGTACTATCAAATGAATGCGTATGTTTTAATGGTAAGCATCTTTTATTGACAAAATTCCTTCTCTTGACATGATCGTCGCCTGAGTCTACACTGGGATCATATTCCGGGTCACTATCATGAATACACGAGTCAGATATAGCATCTGAACAATTGTTACAATATTCTTCATCACTTTCAGTTTTTCTCTTAACAGATTTGAAACGACCAATAGTTCTTTTAGCTGTTTGTCTTCTGGTGTAAGGCTTGCCATTACCATGACTAGTTGAGGCTTGAGTAGTAACAGTCTTACTATTTGAACTTGTACTTTTATTAACATTAAACTGAAAACTAGTCTTAGGTTCCAGACTGGAAAGGTGGCCCACTTCAAACACATTATCCATATCCAGAGAATTAGAGTCATCATCTTCCGACACGTCCATCTTTTTATTTATTTCTGCCAAATTTTCACTCAGGTCTGCCATTACATCCTTTGAGATCTCTTGTGCAGTTACACTATCTTTTCCACTTTGTTCAGAACTTGAGAATATTTTTAACCAAGAAAAACTGTCAGTTTTTGAAACGTCGCCAGAACCCAGCTCCAAGTCAACACTATCATCGTCACTTTTAGCATTTTCCACTTTTTGTTCTGATACTACCACATTTTCATTCATCTTAGCTGATTTTGTTTGGGTTACATTTTTGACTACTTTTTTGTTTGCTACCTTACTACCACCATTCTTTGCTTTACTCACTGAGTTATAATTTAATGTTTGTTTTATGTCCTTCTGTAAGACAGATTTACCAGAATGGCTGTTTACAGCAGCTGATTTTTTAGATTTCTTTGTACTTTCACTACTTGTTTTGTCTTCAGTGTCAGCACAGTCTTTCAACTCAATGTTTTCAGTACTAACTGATTCAACGTCATCTAAACTAGCATTATCCATGTCTATGTTCAGGTCCTGCTTATTTGAGTTAATACTATTTGAAATAAACGATAAAAACTGCTGCTGAAACAGGTCAAGTGGCGTTGATGGAGTTTTCCGAACTCCTTGTGGAGGTGGCTCAACAACAGGTACATCTGGAAACGTCTGAAGACTATCATCTTCGTCAACATTGGTGATACATATTTCTTTAGCTGCTTTAAGATTAACTGAGACATGCTCTGGACTTTTCTCTCTGTTTTTCACACAACTAGTTTCCTTTTTAGGAATATCGCCAGAACTAGAAGCAAACAGTTCCATTTCTACATCCTTAAATGTACCAGGAACGGATACCTGCTTTTTAACTAAAGGTACACGAGTCTTAGTTCCAACATTTTCATCCGCAGAAGTAGTCCTTTTCTTAAACAAAGGTTTCTTTTTAGCAACTGGTTTCTCACGAGGATTATTACAAACAGTTTCAGTTAATTGCTTAGTTGTGTTGACTAATTGAGATTCACTTTTTTCTTGCTGTTTTTTGCACTTAAATAATGGCTTTTTACGGACATGACTAGCATCCTCTGGTGTTGAGTTAGCACAAATAGTAGGCACTGTTCCACCATGTTTAGTATCACAATTATCTACCTCAACCTCATCATCTATCACTATGACGTCAGAGAATGTTTCTTTGTTAACACTAGAATCCTTAGTGACCTTTTGTACTACTGGCATGTTACACTCATTGTTTGAAGAATGTTCAAGTTTTGTACTAGAATTTTCACACATGTTTGACTCATTTGTCTGTACACCAATACGGACAATTTCGAGATCTTCACTTTTTACTTTCAACTCTTTTTCACTTTCATGTTCAGGCACAAAACCGTAAGATTTGATCTTGTTAAGTTTCGACTTCGGAGAACATTTCTTGTTATCTTTCACAGGTGACGCAGTCACATCCTTGGGTCTTAACTTCAATTTTAATTTAGTCTTTCTATCAGAATTTGGCACGCTACCGTCAGGATTGATAATCATTACATCATTTTCTTCAACTTCACTCTTTTCACTTATAGTTAAAGGTTCACAAGGCATACCTCCATCAGTTTTGCCCTTTTCAACACTATCTAGGCTGGAAAGGCTTTTGTGAGCCAAGCTATACACCGAGTCCTGAGATTTGACTGAGTCAGCTAACTGGGCACTTGATTTCAATGGCGAAACCGGTGTCTGAAATGGCGAGTTTGGATTGGAGAAATTACACCTACACTTTCCGGGAGACCTTGTATTGTTATTGGCTTCCAGAATAATTCCACCACATTTATGACAAATACTGTGTTCTGATTTGTTCAAACTGTCAGTGAATGGCGAGTCTAGCGACAACAGTGAATCCTCTGCTTGGAAGTAAGTGGGAGAATTATCTTCCAAAGCGACAGACCTCACAGAGTTACCATTACTTCTATTGCACGATGAGCTGCTGAGTACTTCAATACCGGAATCATTAACATTGTTTATACCTCCATCAGACTCCTTATCAAATGCTGGAGAAGACACCATGACATCAGAGTCTTCACCAGAAGCATCACTCTTCACCTTACCTATATTTATAGGAATGTCTAGATACTTGGACGCTTGATAGTTACAAGTATCTTCAGTAGGTTCAAGCCGCACTGGCTTATGAGGTGATAATTTCAACTTCAATACATCTACTGGACGGTCTGTACGTGGACTAGGCATTACCTTCCATAACCCTACATCACCAAAACTGTCAAACACATTATCTCGATCTTTCTTTTTCATTTTTGATGACTGAAGCTGTTCAGCTAAGAATTTACCCGACTTGTCTTTGGTAATTACTATACCGTTTCTACATTTAGTTTCATCACTCTCATTATAACTGTTAGTTTCGTACCCGGATTTGACTATTTGATCGATGTCACTTAGACTATGAGTCTTCTTCACAGATACATGACTAGATGTAAAAGCATTTTCACTTTTGTCAGAAAGTTTATAAACCTCTTTTGATGCATTCAAATGAGTAAGATCAGGACAAGTCTTTATAGTCAACTTTAAGTCACTCTTTTGTTCACTCAGTTTATATTCTGGCTTTACGAGTCCATTTATTCTACCACTATGTTTTTCTGACACACCTTTCTCTTTGATTTTCTTGTCGGATACATTCACAGTTCCCTTCTTGATAGAAAGAATGATCCCCCTTCTTTCTGTTTCTTTTTCTTCTTTTCTGTGTTTCTTTTTGGATTTTTTCTTACCATGACGCTTCTTACTATCATTTCCAGGGGGATTTTTTGTAGGTGATATAATCGTCATACTTTTACCAGCTTTTATCTTAAGCAGAATTTTCGAGTCATCGCTCTTAGCTGCCTTCGTTTTCTTCAGTCGAGTAAGGGTATTCTTTAGCCCGTTTCTGTACTGACTTAGCCGAGGATGTTGAGCACGAATGTGATTAGCCAATGACAGTATTCGAGAAAACACAGCTGCACATGAATGACATCGAAAATTCCGACGATAGCGAGACTGGCAATTGTGCCGCACCAGATGAAACTGTTGCAGGAACCCTACGCCACACACTCCACACTGGTATAAGCGATGATCACAATGTTGTCTACGATGTCGCTGTAGAGCACTCAATGAGGAAAATGTCTGAAAAATAATCAAGACATAGATTGACTAAATTTATTGAACAACTTGAACAGTTATTTGGCACACAAGCTTATGTCTTCCACAATTCAAGTTCAGTGGGAATCTTGTAATTAATTCGACTTCAGGCAGGTTTGATTATTGCAGGCGACATTTGGACAGACAAGACTTTAAAACCTGTAAAATTGAAACCTACCGATGACAACCACATTTGAAAAATTGACAGTTGCTAATAGATTTCCTAAATCATTAAATGTGAGTCAGTTGAAATTAGTTCATACTAAATATTACAAGTTGAAAATTAATTCTTGACGTCAGAAAAGGTTAAAGTAGCAAATCAAGGGGTGCCTGCAATACTGTAGTAAATCCTTCTTTATCTATATGCAGTTACTACAGTCTTGCGGGCACTCATCAAAATGCTTGTGACATTTTCACTATTTACATGGCCTTAAAACCTGTGAAATTGAAGCATACCGATGACAACTTACTGCATTTAGAAATTTGTTGGTTGCTAATAGATTTCATAAATGTGAGAGTCAGTCAATTAGTTCAAACTATTACAAGTTGAAAATTAATTCTAGACGTCAGGGAAGATTAAATTGGAGTATGTGACATTTTGTAAGACACGACCTTAAAACCTGTGAATTTGAAACCAATCATAATCTCCTTATTGGTCCCTATCCACGAACCAAGTTTCATAAACCAGGCTTGAAAACTGTTTGAGTTATGGCAGGATCCAGATTTTCATGACGGACAGACAGACTGTTGGACAGATGACAAACCTAGTCCCCTCCGGTTGAAAACCATTAGGTGCCTAATAATGCGACCTCGACACTAATACGAATAGTTTAGAAATGCGATCATGACAAGACATCTGCCAATAATCCAAAAGTGATTGTCGGCAGTACAAAGTTGATCGTCTGGATGTTTGATGAGGACCACTTATTGATTTGTCCCTTTAAAGGCAAGCGTTTATCGGGTGTATGTTACAGTTTGTTAAAGTTTGTCGAAATTGTTTATCAGTTGGCAACAACAAACAAGAGGGCCATGATGAGCCTACATCGCTCACCTGATTATAAATGAAGACCTGCACAGTTTTCAACCAAGGGAATAAGTTGAACAATCTTGGTAGAGGACCACTAGATGATGCTAAATACCAAAGCTCTATGCATTGTAGTTTTAGACAAGAAGATTTTTATATGTTTTCCCTATATCAGTCTATGTAAAAGGGTGACTCCCCCCCCCAGGGCGGGGCCAATTTTGACACCAGGGGCATAATTTGGGTGATCTTCGTAGGGGACCACTAGATTATGCTACATACCGAATGTAGAAGCTCTAGGCACTGTAGTTTTAGACAAGAAGAGTTTTTATATGTTTTCCCTAGAAAACCCCAGGGCCATAATTTGAGCAATTACTAAATCCCCCAATGCAACGTATACATTCTGGCAAAATTTCATCAAAATTGACCAAACGGTGTGGAAGGACGATGGACGAACATACAGAAGGACGACAGACGTTGAGTGATCACGGTGTTGGACGGTAAATACCGGGAAATACTGTCCTGTCCAATACTCCCAAAGTGTCCAATACCGGGAAATACTGGTCAATTGAATGGTCAATTGGATTTTTTTTGTGTACTGGTTTATTTAAATGCCTATTGAGCATTTGAGCTCTCAGGTTTTCACTTGTTGTTCTTTATTCAGTTCTATAACAAACAGTAGATCCTCAATTTATTTGAGAGTATGATCTACAAGTGGACAAATTAACTGGTCAATTAATTTTCAAAGTGGTCAATTGGACTGGTAGATTCAATTTCAATGTGGGAAATACTGGTAAATTGGGAATTTATTGTGTACTGGTTATTTTAAATGCATTATGGAGCATTTGAACTGTCAGGTTTTCACATGTTATTCTTTATTCCGTTCCTTAACATTCAATAGATCCCAGGGCTTTCATTAGGTTTCAAAAACCAAGAGTCATGACTCTTGGCCCCAAAATTCCAAGAGTCAAAATGACTCATGACATCAAATTTCTAAGAGTCGATTCGAAATACATAGTCGATTTGTATCCGCAACGTGCTTATTTTGTTTTAGCCATAGCCCAAGACCTTGAAATAAATTCACTTTATAAACATGTATTTTTTGTTTAACTCCATTTTCCTGCAAAAAAAACGGCTGGTGAGAAGTAACTAGTACTAACTGAGTCTTCCAAGGAAATGCTGACACAATCTATGTCATTTAAACTTTCCTCATGTATGTCCACAGTAATCAGGCAATTCCCAATCACTTATCAACACTGCTTATTCTTACAAATTTACAAACATTGTGGCCTTTTATGTTGATTCTTTGGACAGGGTAGTTCACTACTGTACGGACGATACAGGTTTTATCGTCACTCCGAAACCGAAAGTAATTTTAATTTCGCACAGTTTATGCCTTAAATGGATCCTTTTATGTATCACAGAACATCTTATTTACAAAAGGGTAGGTTGTGATAAAATGGCATCTTGTTTCTAAATGAGATTAAAAAAATGAGAAACTTTCACCTACATGTACAATTACTACGTCGCCGTCGGGAACCAGAACTTTTATAAATTCCTTTGATCATTTGGATTCTACATCGATCATATTAAGTAAATTAGTTTTAGTTGACAGTAGTATTGTTTGAATCACATTTTCCATAACAAATAATCTTGAACATAAAAGAACAGATGGTCATGAAATCATAGGAATCTAGCTAAACTTACTCAAATCTATCCATTTCCAAGTGTGATTAACTCATTTCAATTAAGATTTTTTACATCGTCAAAAATAGCGTGTATGCTGTTCAATACAGTTACTGGACATATGTGAGTTTTACATAATGACGTCATTCAAATGTGTAACTCGTGTGAGGCTACACGTTTCCTTGGTGATTTTGGGTACTAAGAAGAATCAAGTGAATTAATGTGATTGTTTACGGTTACGAGGAAATACGTTGAAATTAAAAAATATTTTTTGGATTTGGATTTTTAGTGTATTGCAGCTGACATACGTGTATAAACTTACCGCTATTTGTACAACAAGTTGAAATTAACGAGAACAACTTTTCTGATGAAATTAACGAGAATAACAGTTTTGTTGAAATTAACAAGATTTTATGTAAGTTTCGCTGTCAATTAAAAAATATCCACGTGGGTAATGCTTGTAGTGACCGCAAGGCGCGATCTCATTGGCGGTGACTGGTGGTGGTTGATGGTGGAGGACGTACTATTGAGAGAGAATAATTATCAAGTTTTATTACTACTTATAATTTTATATTTTTATTTATTTTAACCATAAGCGAACGAACTAAGGCTAGGAGCTGCGGTGGATGAATTCACTGTGAAGTGGCTGTTTTAAAACGCCAGTGGTGGCGAATTAATTTTATCTTTTAGCGGGAGCCACGCCGTCGTGGATGGCCGCCATCTTGAATTTTTACTATATAAATTGATTTATAACTATAAAAGTGGGGATACTGACAATTCTTCTGAAGTAGAATATCTCTAAATCTACCTTAATTCGTTTGTCTTTGTGTAATAGACATTTACATTAATCATTATATCAATATTGACTTCGAAATTTTGTTTCGTAAATGGGGCACTGGTTAAGCCCGAGTTGTGTACTGTAGTTTACTTGTAGTCTAACTGTGTAAATACTTTATGCTTTGACATTAAATGTTACTGTGTTTTTCAACAGATTGTTGTGGTGTGTTGTATTGTGTGTGTCTCGCCTAAAGAAGTGACGACTGGGCTAGTGTTGGTGGCTAGTCCTACGGCATCTCCTCGTGTGACGAACTGAATTTTCGTTTTCGTGACGTTTATCAGGGCAGGAGAATTTCCGGTACATAACTAAAGTGGATGGTATAGCTTAACTCTGATTCATGTTGTATCGGTATTGTATGATTACACCCTTACCCCACCCACTTGACGTTGAGTGCTGAAAGACGGGCATAACGACAAAACTTGAACTGTACCCCACCCACACCAGTTGTGTAGGAGTCTGTAAAATACCAGTATTTTGTAATAATAGCCGTGGAAAATATTTAGTAACGGTTGCACATATTAATGTCATTTTATTGTAGGACCCATACCCCACCCACTGTATAAATATCACTTTTTTGTAGGGCCCATACCCCACCCACTGTGCGTTAATTGACACACGGGTAGCTAGGTGGGATCACCATACTCAAGCTGTACCTCACCCACCTTATTGGTACAAGGGTCTACAACCAGATGTGGAGAGTATTGCTTGTAGCCAGTATTAATATAATTGTAGCACAAACCAACGTCGCACTGTTACTGTCCCCATACCCCACCCATTGTTGATTGAGTTTTCTGTATTAATAAATACTACTGCATGATACGAGCTGTGTCTCCCCACAACAGTGTGGATTGGATTGATAATTTCATAAAAATAGCTTATGGTGTTATCTTAACCCCCCCCCAAATAATGCTGCGGTGAGCTATGGTAAGATTGTGATATACTCATGACTGTCCTCTTGGGGTCGAGGTATGCGTGATAAATAATATTGTTTTTATTTCTATTTAATTTTTAATAAATTTTTTAGTGTTTTAATGCTTGCATTATCGTTTTACTGATTTAAATCGCAAGATAGTTCTTAACAACCTACCATAAAGGGAGAGTCCCAAAGCTACTTGATGGTAGTCTTATGATTATAGTGGAACGTTTCGAGCCAACCTGATGTAGTGACTAGTGGTTGATATATATTATATTTGATTCATTCTAAGCCTTGTACAAAGGCCAAATCTTCTGATAGTGAGGGGGTTTTCCTCCCAGAACATACACAATTATATTACATTACATTTTTGGAAATAAATATAATAGTAGGTTTTATAGAAAGGATCGTATCTATAGCTTTAATGCCTAAAGGGTTTTCCTCCCTGAACATACATAATTATATTATATTAAATTTTTGGAAAAAATATAATAGTAGGATTTAGAGAAAGGATCGTATTTATAGCTTTAAATTTATAGCTTTAATGACTAAAGGGTTTTACTCCCTGAACATACACAATTATATTATATTAAATTTTTGGAAAATATAATAGTTGCTTTCATAGTACATTTAAAAAAAAAAAAAAAAAAAAAAAAAAAAGATCGAAAAAAATAACCTGCGATCTAAAACCACGATCGAAAAAATAACCTGCGATCGAAAGATCGAAAAAAGATACCGATCAAAGAAAGATCGAAAAAATAACCTGCGATCTATAGGTCAAAAAAAAAAAAACCGACCTAAATAGAATTCATTGTATAATTGTTATTAACCAGCTGCTTGCCTACTCCACTGGATTTTCTTGTATTGTTAATCTGTTTTAGTCTCATTTTATTTTTAATACAATTCCTGAGATTTGTGTTTTATATGACAAGTTGTGAAAGTGTTAGATGATGATAGCCCTGTATCTATTATCTTTATATAATACATTGTTGTTCCTCCAAATCCACAGAATAAGTGACACTATTCTCATTCTTAGAAGATATCATATTTTTATTATTTTTAACGTACCCAATTCATTGTGAAGATATGTCTTAAATCTTATGTAATTGCTCTATCATGTTCTACCATTAATGCAGAGATTTGAACGAAGTACACCCTATGTATTGACACTTCTTAAACCCAAACCCCCTGTTTCTTATTTAGGTCGTGTCTGACCTTTTCAACGTCTAAGACCGGTATTGTAACTGGTGTCCTGTTGTGGTTTATGTGTGTTAGTCCCCCACTGTATACTGAATATCCCACACTGTTATCCCCATACACCGAATTTCGCGGCCATGGCCTTGTGTATGCAAATAACCGACCCAAAGCGTCCAGTCAACGTGTCAATTACACGGGAAGATTATGACCTGAATATGGACAGGCTCCTGAAGAAAAAACTACAGGCTACAAAACGACCATTACAAGTCACTTATGAACTCACTGATGACAACGTTGTGTTTTCAGCAGATCCGGTATCATTTGAACTTATAAAAAGGGCTATCTCCCAACTTTACAATCAATTCCCTCCAAAATATGGATGTGTCAGCCTATCTGAAAGAGTGGACAAATCACAGAGTACAACCCTACAGACGTTCAGAGTCTCAGATGAATGTGGGCCAACATATACGCTTAATGTATATCCAACGACCAGTAGGTTTATGGTAAATGGAAAATGTGCCCGAATGTTCCTTGACAGAGACATGCCGTTGATTCACCAGATTGTTAAGTTCTTCTCCGATGTAAATTCCATAGACTTGAAAGCCTTCAATGTACTTCTTGCAAAATCATTATATGACTTCCTAATGAATGACCGACAACCTAGTGATGGAATGAATTTGGCCGTAAAGGCAATATACGACGACAAGGAAAATGACGCTGACCCCCACTGCCCTGGTTGCTCACGATACTGTAGAACCAATAGTGCGCTCTGTAACGCTGGAACTAAACCCCACTGGGTCCATTACAAATGTGATAAACTTTCTGATACAGACATTGATAGAATAAAAGCTGAGGGGCCTACCTCAACACATCTGTGTAGATTCTGTGATTCCGCTAATGGGGTCAACTCCACTGTCTCTCGTCAACCTATGAAGTCAAGAAAGAAACTGACAAAAAGTAAAAGTGACACACATTTATCTTTGCCAAGATTGACGAATTGTGTAACAGTTACACCTGCTGAAGCCATTCTTGTGGAAGAACTAAATACAGTGGACGAACCGAAGGACGGGGCAGCAACTAGCAGTGTGTTTATAACAGATATAGCAGATGGGACCCATAATGCCACCGATGATCCGGAACAACTGTGTCTTGTATGTAACACTGATGTCGCTCCCAATGATACTGAATGCTGTGAATTGTGTAATGCTACTTGTCATACTGGGTGTGTTGTGAGGAATGCAGACTCCGTAGTGTGTCCGTCTTGTGAGGGGACCCGTGATCAGAACCGGCCAGATACTCCTGTACTCCCCATTGAGGAAAGAGTAACTCCAATAATAGACAATAGACAACCAACTTCCAATATTCCTGGTAGAAATCCAGTTAAGGACACCCTACCAAAGGAGGACACGGGGATCTGCAGCTGTGAGAAAGCGTCTGAACAAAGAAAAAGGAATGCACGTCTAAACAAGTGGGAGGATGACATTAAATTACGGGAGAAGAAACTTATAGACAGTAGCAAAGATAAAATGAAGCTAGAAACTCAACTTAAAAAGATTGAAAATCGTAATGTCGAACTTCAGAATAATATTGTAACGTTAATGAAACGAATAGAGTCACTTGAAAATGATAGTCTCTATAACAGTAACCCTACAGCTACAACACCTGACAGTGAAACCATGCATCCTGTAATTGACACTCAAAACGACACATTCTCACAAGGCTGTAAAAATCTCCATTCCAGAATATCTAATATTGTGTTTAAACAGATCTCAAAACAACTTGACAAATTGGAAGTCAATATGTGTTCAGGAAATGACATTACTTTGAATAATGATGGTAGAAACAAATTTGTTCCAGACCCTGGGTCTCTATTGGGAAGTCCTGCGTATTATATGCCGGATACAACGGTACCACCCCCGACTTTCATCCCGCAGTCCCATAAACCGAGCTACGGGAACAGTTGGTATAACCAAGGTCAACCTGAGGTGCTGATATCACAACGGATACCGATGCCGACACAACCTGTCGCTACCCAAATCTCTCCCCCTGTGTTACAGAATTTGAATAGTCAACAACCGACGTTACCAAATGGCACAAATAGTCTTCGCCCTACGCATCCAACACCTTATGCTTATCGAATTAACCACCTTAAACCAAGTGTGCAGTTCTCTAACCACTGTCGCCCTGCCAGTACGCATGGTCTCGCCAACAAAGGCTCGAATTCTATGACGGGCAATGTGACCAGTCTCCACCCGGTACGCACAGATCATACCAATATACGCCATCCGGCACAACAATCAGCTCAACCTAAAGACCCGAGGGGTGATGCTATACAACAGCAACGTACACTATCTACGGTGCAGATTTCTGGCCACGGTCAGCCTGTCACCACACAATGTCCCACAACAGTGAAATTCAACGTGAGCAACCAACCCCCGGTAAACATACCGGTTAAGGACACACATCCCCAGTCACAACCAGGGTCCAGGTTATTAGACCATATAGGAGACCCCAAGCAGTGTCACCAGTTGAAATCATCGGTGCAGACTTCTGACTTATGTCAGCCTGTCACCACCCAAGTAGCAACCCCGAGGAAAAGGGACTACCAGCATCCGTTACAACCCACAGTGAAGACAGCCGTTGGTGATACCGATCCCCATTTTCGGCCTGTAAGCCGCCCTGCTCCCCAGTTATAGGCGAAGAAGACCACATGTTATTACGCATAGTATCATACAACTGTAAAAACATAAAAACCTCTACCCATACTATAAATGATCTGCTAAGGCATTATGATATTATCCTTCTTCAAGAACACTGGCTTTTTGAAGCACAAATTACTCTACTTGGTGAGGTCAGTTCAGACTGTGGATATGCAGGAAAGGGAGTTGACCAAAGAAACCCGCTTCCACCTATACAACTACCGAGAGGCTATGGGGGTGTAGGAGTGCTCTGGAGTAATGATCTAAATAAATTGGTCAAAATCTTACCAGATGGTTCTGAAAGATTTCAATGTATTGAACTAGGAATGAAAGGGTGTGATAGTAGCAAAATTCTAATAATATCAGCGTACTTCCCATGTAAGGGCTATGCCTCCAGCACACAGAACTTTCTTGAAAGTATTGATGAACTGCGTGAAATTTTATTGAAATACTCCGGGTCCCATAGCGTTATAATTGGTGCTGACCTTAACTTAGACATGAACAAAAATGACCATTCTCATACTCGTAAACATTTGGATAGTCTTATAGAGGAATTTCATTTGAACTATGAATGTGTTGGATTAACTTTTGTACACCCAAACGGTAATTCCTCTTCTGAAATTGACTACTTTATCACCGGTGGTGTCCTTGGCACTGAAATTGGAACAAAGAAAATCATATACCCAGATACAAATGTTTCTGATCACTTCCCAATAACAATATCTATGTCATGTAATCTGAAACGGATGAAACCGGGAAATAGAGAACCACAAAAGCCAGTAAAGAGGGTTCGGTGGGATAAAATTGAGAAATCTGAATATGAACTCCACGTAACGAAGGAACTTGAGAATATTCCTTCTTTCTGCTTGAATGACATATCTAGTGATAAGATAGGTGCTGCAGCGGTAAAACTTATGGAGGTTTTATCCTCGGCTACAAATTCACTCACCCCACAATGTTCGAAAGCAAAACTTGCAAAACCTAAACTGAAAGTGTGGAACTCCGTAATTTCAGTAGCACATAAAATGTTGAAAAATGCCCATAAAAAGTGGGTTAGTGAAGGTAAAAGGTCAGACCCTAATAATGTGTACTTCCAACAGAAAAAACAATGTAAGGTAGATTTCAGGAGGCTATGTAGAGTGGCGGTAGCCAAGAAACTTTCTGCGGAAAAAGATGAAATTATCTCATCCAGGAAAAGAGATTCTAAGCTCTTCTATAGGCTAATCAACAGACAGAGAGGCTCAACAAAAACTAAGATTGACGAACTTTATGTAGGCGACACATGTTACGCTGGTAGTACAAATATATTGGAAGGATTCAAAGTGCATTTTGAAGGGCTAGCTAATAATACAGATCATGAACTCTTCGACAACGACTACTCAGACCTTGTTACTCAAGAAGTTAAAGTTATTGATAACATTATGAACAACGAGTCCGTAAAAACTGTTACCATTGGTGAACTGAAGAAATCGTTGACAACCATACATAATGGAAAAGCCTGTGATATATACGGCCTGAACATTGAGCACATTAAGTTTGGTGGTGAATTGCTTCTACATAAACTTTTGGATCTTGTTAATGCCATGTTTAAAATAAAATCTGTCCCCGATAACCTGAAAACGGGTGTGGTCTCTCCTGTCTACAAGAATAAAGGGCGCCCAAGTGACTCGGTTAATTATAGAGGCATCACAGTAATGCCAGTGCTGTGCAAAATCGTTGAGACGGTGGTCAGAAATCGCATCCAACCGTTGGTAATTGCTTCCCAGAACAGAACGCAGCGGGGCTTCACTGCTGGTTCTTCTCCTTTAAATGCAGCGTTTCTTTTGGAGGAATTTTATCGTGAATGTGATGATACCAAAAGATCAGGTGATGTAATTATGATAGACGCAAAGGCGGCATTTGATGTTGTCCCCCACAAACACCTCTTAAAGAGGCTGTACCATTCCGGAATCAACGATGGACACTGGTCACTGGTGAAGTCACTCCATGAGAATGCCACGAGTGTGGTACGATTTGGATCCTCATATAGTAAACCCTTCATGATAGCGCAGGGTGTTCGACAAGGGGGAATATTGTCGACAGACCTCTATAAATTGTTTGTCAACCCCTTACTTAATCAATACACTGCCTCTGGAATAGGTGGAAGGATCGGGGAAATTCTAGTCAACAACAGCGCCTGCGCTGATGACGTGTGCCTGATGGCAAATTCCCATCCCGAAACACAGCTGTTAATCAACATGGCATACAACTTCGCCTGTGAGGAGCGGTATCTTCTGCAACCAAAGAAAACTGTTTCGATCTTAGTTAACAGAAAAAGGAATGAAGAACCTCATAACTTCTCGCTTGGTGACAGCTCTCTATCTGTGGTGGAATCAGCGATGCACTTGGGACTTATCCGCACCACATCAGTGAGGGGAAATGCAATATTGAATGTTGACAATAACATAAGCAAGGCCAGAAGGGTAGCGTACAGCTTCCTTGGTGCTGGGTTCCACGGACAAAACGGGCTGGATGCCCCCTCGTCACTGCACATCTACCAAGTATTCATTCTACCGGTGCTGATCTACGGGTTGGAGATTGTTCTCCCAAATCAACAGCTAATGGACAAATTAGAACTATTTCACAAAAAGACCATGAAGCAGATTATGTCCCTTCCAACGAATGCCCCGGATTCATGTGTTTACATACTATCAGGGATTCTCCCAATACAGGCCATCCTTGACCTGAAAACGTTGGGGTTTTTTAATACAATTCTTAACCAAACCCAAAACAGCCTGGAAAGACAGATTTTTGTTAGGCAAGTCTCAATAAAATCGTGGAAATCTAAGTCATGGGCCAAATCCGTTCAAATTATATTAACCAAATACTCCCTAGGAGATGTGGAGGAATTTGTGGACAATCCTATACCGAAACATGCATGGAAAAAATGTGTGCATTCTATTGTGGAGGCTTTCTGGAGCTCCAGGATAGAGGGTCAAGCGAATCTATATCCTTCACTTGTAAACCTTAACTGTAAAATGTCTCCGGGTAAGTTGCACCCGATCCTAAGAACCAGATGTGAGTCCGTCAGAGATGCATCCCGTCTACCAATTCGTCTCAGGATTGCAACAGGAACATACATACTCCAGGTTAATAGAGCAAAATTTAATAATGCCACAGTGAGCCCAACATGTCCGTTGTGCAAACTCAATGATGAGACTCTAGAGCATTTCATTATCCATTGTCCTGCCCTGGAATCTACAAGATCCAGAATCATGCCTGACATACTAACTGTCATTTCTTCAACTGACATACAAATATATGTCTCTTCACAAGAGGAACTTTTCAAACTATTGGTGGATTACTCCAGTGTCATCCCACTGTCCCTTTGGTCTGATGAGTGTGCCAAGGATATCGAGTACCATGTGAGGCGGCTATTATATGCTTTGCACACCCAACGCTATAATCTAATGAAGGACCTATTGTAGTGTTCTAGAATTTGTGATGTTGTGTGTTGATATGTGGTCTTGGCCTGAATCTTTTGTTGTGGGGATGCAGTTGTGGGTATTCTTGGCCTGAATGATAGGCCCTCATTTTAATGTGTTATTATCAATATGTTTGTATCAGATATCGGAATCGTAAATACTATTTCATAGATTTCATGTTTATATACTTGTTTGTGTATTCCTATGTTCTATGTAACTGTGTTTTTAACACTGATGTGTACTTTTATATTGTTTAATTACAAATGTTTGGTGAAGGGCAACTGTATACTAAATGTATGTGCTAACAACATTCGTGCTTTACAGGACAATTAGTGTTTAGTGTAACCCGGCGATTCATCCTGGGGTTCGCCATTACTGGCGGTGAAGAACGAAAATACAGAATACAGAATTGGCTGAAAGCAAATGACATACTCCGCCTCCGATGTAATTTATTATACGGGTGATTGGCATATCTGGTCAATATACAATGTGTCACTTTGTTAATTACATATTTCTTTTATACATACATGGTACCAATTTTCCTGATGACGAGTGGTATTTGGACTTTGTATATTGGGGTGACGCACAGGGGTGTATATTGAAGGGTCAAAATGATGCACACAGAGGATTTTCCAAGCTCAAAATGGGGTATTTTGCAAAACTCGTGGTCAAAACCCGTAGCTACGGGTCAAATGAAAGCCCTGGATCATCCTCAATAGATCTACATTAAGTGGTCAAATGACATGGTCAATTCATTTTCTAAGTGGTCAATTGGATTTGTTGATTCAATTTCAATGTGAAAAAAAAAGAAATCTATAACACAATAACTCTTAAACTTTAAGTTTTGATTTAAACATATAGATCAAATACACCTGTTACAAGACAAATTAAAAATATCTAAAAATAATAAATATGCTCCTTTCAATAATGAAAGTTATCACTGCGGTATAACGTACACCGGAAATTGCTCGTAAAGTGAATAATATTATCAATTTTAAGGACATGAAATGGAGACCAGGGTGAGTTTAGAGACGAAATTTTCCAAATTACTGACTTCTTATGCACATCCCAATTGAGTTTTAACTTCTTCGGGCATTTTGGTAACTTTATAGCACACTATTGTTTATCAGATATTCACAGAAAGGTTAAAATGAACCAGCATTATGCCGTTACTCACTCGCAAATATTGACAGCAGGACTTTACAAGCTTCTGGAACGGCTGTATTACCAAATTTTAGATTTTTTGAAGTGGCCATTTTGATTATATTGAACTCCAAAATGTTGTGACCAAATTTCATAAATATTGTCCGAAAAACAACTAAGATACACCCCAAAACAGATACGCGTGCGTGTACGGAGTATTACTGTTTAGTGTACGGAGTATTGCACATAAGCTCAACGTTAATATACGGAGAGTATGGCATAATAAAATAACTTAATAAAGTATGTAAATGGACAGTTTTATCGTATTATTACGTCTGCTCACAAATATGGTCATGTTTAATGGGTTATACGATACAATAAGACTATTCTTAAATGATTATGTTAAAATATTTCAACTGTCAGGCAGATGAATGCGATTAACAATATAGAATGCTGAATTTTATGCATAAAGTGTTCTTGTGAGTAGTACAAATGTGATATTTAGCTTGGATATGTGCAATTCTTTGAGAGTCATACTTATGGTCAAATGGCAAATGGCAAATAAGGGCATTCATATCCATATATACAAAATGTACACATTCATACTTTAATGAGGTTCCTTTGCTATGATTTACGTTCAACGTTGCTAATTCAAAGTATTGGACATTGTAGTAGTTTTGTGTTTGTCAAATGCAATTGCTCAGCTATGACTCGTTACTGTATGTGAAATACACGGTTACTAATAGAAGTTTCCGTTAAAATTCAGGGAGGACTTGGAGCTAGGATTAGCTTGTTACATTAATTGCTTCATGCAGTCCATACAATCCACAGGTACATATATATATATATAAGTTATTTTTTATAAAATAACGCTGCTTATACCTTGTATTTGTTCGATTTGAGTGACAAATAGTCACTGCAAGTAAAAGCAATACTCTGTACACCAAACAGCAATACTCCGTACACCAGAGAGCAACTATATAGCAATACTATGTACATTTACACCTGCATTTATTCTCGCAATGCCCCGTCATTTTCGATTAGTTTCGGATACTACATTTGCAATATAATCTTTGTAACAAAAATGACAATTCGCTCGATTCAAGTTGAGTATTCTAACTAAAAATATAAACAAAAACATCTTATTTCGACAGATCGAGCTTACTTTCTGCGTGAGTAACGATACGAGTTTGGTCTTTTAATAGGGCTGTGGATCGTTGGGTAAGTGGCGATCGGATCCACGATTCATGTGTTACGATTCACAGATCGATTCACGATTCACAGTTTAATTACCTATTACTGAATGGTAGAATCAGCATTCATACCCAGAAAAAGAGCTTGATTACAATTTACATACTCATAACATTCTTGCTACGTATTAATAATTGATAAAAGATCGATAGAAAATTGACAGGACAAAAAAAATCGATCTCATCCGAAAATATGTACGCATCCGAAATTTGTAACTTGCATGTCGTACTTTATCCTATTCACGGTCAATTGCAGCCAAAAGCTCGTAAAATGATTGATTATGTTTGAATATAATTAATTGTGTTAAAACTCGAATCATACCAGCATCTTTCAATGCTTTAAACATCTCGTCAATTGACATGAGTTGAATCATGAATGTTCGCGAGTGAACTAAATCAGCAAAGTTGGTAAATCCAGAAAAAATAAGCTGCATCAGTCATATTTTCAAATTTATAAAAAAACGCACGTATATCGAATACAATTTACGGCATTAAGTTCACATGTCGCACGATCAAAGTTCACCGAATCGCTAGACCGCTCCTCTGAAGTTACCCGCGTCGGTTCCATCAAACGACCTTGATGTAGAAATTGTCGCCGCACGTGCGTTTGATAATTGAAACTGACGACCTTTACTGAGTACAGTTGAAACATTCGTCTGCCGTAATTAGGTCAAAATGACCTCGGGTCGGAAATATATGCTTGTGTTGGGAAAGTGATATTTTTATCAAGGAATTATCAGCGCGGAATATGAATTTAATAGGTATGTTCTTTAAAACTCGGCATTTGTAGAATTCGAAATTATTGTTTGGATTTAATGTAGATCTATAACACACGCGTTAATCGTAAATAATAAGTTTGGATTAACTAATCGCTTTTCCGATGTAACGTTACGACAAAAATTAAAATCGTCATATAAATCTGTCTGCAATCAAATAAACGACACGGTCAGTAATTTAGTGGAGATATCAGTTATCACAATCAATTAAAGCGAACGTGTTTACGTAACAGTTTGTGATTTATATGCATCGATCTGATGAAGTTTATTTTTCGCGGGACGCGTCAATGATTATCTAAGGACTCGCGAACGCTGATTGGTTCACGATGCATATCTTGGGTATTTAACCCCGCCTCTCGCCTGTCAATTACTCGATACAAGGGACGCTGCAATTGTTTATTGTATAATCGTGTGTTTACGACGAATTTATGACCCAAGGTCAAACGCGTGCGTCGGAAAAAGCTTGCGTCCCGAAAACGCGTTGATCGCCGATTTTATGCGTCTGATTTCAAAAGTATGCGTCCAAATACGCGTAATTACGCGTTGCCGAGAACCCTGTGTAGGTAAAATACTCTTTAAATTAACTTTGAAGCGCATTTGCCTGGATTATTTAGCGAAAAAAACACTCATTTCAAAAGTTTAGACAAAGATCGCGATCCAACGATTTCTGCAGTGACGAATATTCATACCCGATTTTCTAGTCAGATTCGTGAATATCCGAGTACTCGGATACTCGCAGCAGCCCTATCTTTTAATCACCCTTTAAAGAAATTCCTGGCAATTTACCGGTTGCAAAGGCTAGGAAAATTTATGGAGAAGATAGTTTTGTATAAAATGTACATTAAAACACTCAGAAAAACTAACAATCATCTCTGAACTTACCCTTGTCAACACTAGAATGTCGCGAAAATTGATAATATTACTCATCTTGCTAGCAATATCCGCTGTACGTTATACCGCAGTGGTTATAATGTCATACTAGAAAGTGCATGAGAGAGATTGTTATACATAATTGATATTGATAATCAATTAGACTTGAATAAATTGGCTTAAACTAAAGCAAAATTGTAAGATCAGGTGAACTAAGTGTGAAGTGTGAAACTGACAACTAACAGAGTATGCAATATTATGTCATATTCTTGCAGTTAACATAGGATTAGTCTGGGGGAGTATTTACACAACTGGACATAACCCTAGTACCCTACCAAACAAAATAAAGATGTTCTATGGACAATTTTCTATACAAAGTGCATGAGTTTCAAGCATTCCATTGAAGAGAACTTGTATGAGAAGATTAGAATTTAAAACAAATAATAACAAAAAATAGCATGCTTTCAGTGATAAGTTGATAAACTTTACACTAGGACTAAGGTATATACAAATGTATGTACATAGTGTGTAATAAGGAAGCATAATTTCATATGACCAATTCAATCAACCACTTGTCAGGGCCTTTTTTCCAAAAATTGGGAAGAGGCGATTTTCGGCCAAATTGGGAAAAAGGAAATTAACTTAAGATACAAAAGGGAAACTGCAGTCTGAATACATGTTAAATCATCCAGGACTTTCTTGTTTCATTATAAAGTTAAGAAGTCCTAACTTTTCCTTAACAACAAAAGCCCCATTTTAATATAGCCCACAACTGCAACTTTTAGTTTCTCTAATTCATCATCATTTCTTTAAAGTTCTTTTTCAAACATAATATACCTTTCCATTGTATGATGCTATGAGCTACGATTTTTGTCCTTGATATTTCAATTCCGAACATATTTTCGGCCCGGATACGAACGGTACGATCCCGTATCGGACTTTAGCCATTCTGCATAACAAAATGGCGACCGTCATCGAGTCGCTTCCACGCTCATAGATAACAAATGCAATATTGCTTCCGCGATGTCGCACTTGTAATTAATTTAAAAAATAAATTGACGGCCGTTCGTCTAATTGATTAGTAATGCCAATCGAATGATACATATTTTTCTTCATTTTAACCGAACAATGGATAAACGCCATACCGTTCCGTACGAAATTTCTATACATTGGGAATTTAGCATTGGTTTTTTGGGAAATTCTTTTACAAAATTGGGAAAAAAAGAAGCTTTCTGCGATTGGGAAGTCACCGAAGATCGGCCTCAGTTTCAGAAGGAAAAAAGGCCCAGCTTGTATTGTCCAATTGACCAGTATTTCCCAATATTTCCCGCCGTCCTGTCCGTTATTCAATCAACCGTCAGTTATGCCAACACTAAGTGATCACAATAACTCACCTTGAGCAATTTGTGCTCAGGTGAGCTAAATATACATACCCGCCGGCACAGACAAAAAAATTGCGTCGTAACGGCGAAATGCATTGGGCTTACTAGTAAATAATAATGTATTAAGTAATTATTCCGTCAAATTTTATTTTTAATATTTAAACAAATTTACATACCTTGATGCAATGTCCAAAATGACATTTGTATGGTCTGTAGAAACTGTGTATACGTCTGTGCTTCAAGACGTTGAGTTTATTATGGAACACCTCATTACACTTGTCACACGTCCACATTCTTCCTGCTTGGAAATTAGTTCTGCAAGTTAACAGAAGTTTAAGTCAAAATAAACAAGAGCTGCTCCTAATCGACAGACTAAGGCAAAAAAAAATATGTCTGTTTCTGGTCTCTAGCCCAAAACATTTACTAGGTACTAGGTAGGTAGGCAAATTTTTTAATAGCGCATTAGCCATACATATTCTGCAATGCTACATGACAGTATGTTAATGCTTTGACTGAATTTAAGTCTTTGGATCCAGTTTTTGTTACTGTACCTGTACAAAAGAATCATATATGACGGTTTATAGGTGGCCATTCAAATAATCACATCCACAAAATACAAATTCAATTATCTTTTTTTCGAGATAAAAACTTTTAGAGTCAGCGGCTGAAATGTTGGTAGGGTCGGGCGACCAGAAACAGACAAATTTTTCTTATCTACTAATAATAAATATTAAGTACTATTCATTTGAATGCAAATTCCAACCAGCATGAAATTAATCTATGTTTACCTTACCTTACATAGCAGCACAGATTGTGTAATTTAAAAGTTTAAGCAATAGTTTAAGAACTTTAATTGATTTAGTGTATTCAAAGTGAATAACATGACATATGATTGCCGACAAAATGTTCAGACATTTGATTCCGTAAGGTCTTACAAATTGTCGGACTAAAACTTAATAGCAAAACTGCTGTTCCCTTTTTTTGGAAGTGTATTGGCCATATTCATGAGGGGTTCTACTGAGGAATTATGGCCAATCCTGAAACCAGATTTATGCAAGACTTTTTAAAAGTGCTATTAGCACATATATTATGTCACATCCCAGCACCTGAACTGAGTGTTTCTAATGTTGTTCTATTGCCAAAATTCTGCTTAAAATAATTTCTAATTAATTAATGACAATAACTCGGGTCAATACTTGGAATATTTTCATCAAAATTAACTTTTATATTCAGCAGAAAGGTTATAATTCTTTCTTGTGCAGCAAATCTTGATTAATCTGGCATAATTCATAACCCCTGATTGATAAATGACCATTGTGGATAAAGGTCGGAGCCGTCGGACCGGTTCCAGATTGAAAAACAAGGGTATCAAAATCTTCTGGGCTTGTCTTTCGGAAGTTTCTTTCTTTCTTCTATGTAATTTGCAGGGCCCACTCTGGGGCATTATCGCAAATGTTTAGAGACAGAGGTGAGATACAAGGAATCCGGGTGCGATACCCTAGCTTGTTTCGAATAGATTCCTTGGTTCTTTAACGTGCCCGGTGTTAAGCATCAATTACATGCGAGACTACCCCTGGGTTTCCTACCAGGATCATCTCTAATTGGGTGGGAAACACTTAATAGCGTTTCTGAAATGACCAAGTGTTCCGGCCAAGAATCGAACCCAAAACCTGTCGATCAGGAGTCAAGCGTCTTACCACCATGCCTCCCTCGTCTCTGATATCAACTGACACTGCATTGCATGATTATCGTCAAAGTGAATATCTGATAGTGATCCTACATTATTTTCTATAATTATAATATACCTGAAAAATATGAGTCAATGTCATAGTTACCAATATAATCCAGTTAATTTTTCACCATGATGCAACACCAAATCTTCCCAAATAAACTTCTGTTTTCCCAAGTAACAAGATCAACACTACTCTCTTAGCTATAACAAAATAAATACAAACTATACATAACAAGAACTAAGAACAATGCATTATGAACAGTATCATGTAATTAAATGTGAATCAGGAAGAAAATTGTGTGAAAAATTCTAAACAGGGGAGCTCACTCTTACGGACTGCCGAGTGACCTACTTAGTATGGCCTACGTTTACAAACGATCAAATGGCACATCTACAAAATTGTACTGCCAAGTGTCACAAGTAAATACAAACTAAACTCAACAATGTGCGCTAAAATCAAAGTTTGGAAATTGACGCTAACTCACACGGCATAGAAACCAAAATATCAGCATCCATGGATGACAAATATGTCAACACAACCTGTTGTGATATAAACATGACATCAGCAGACGTAATTTCCCACTTTATACACTATTGATCAATCATTCCATTTACTATAAATTCAGATGTAACAACATACCTCAATGTCGACCTCTAATTCCCGATACAAATCGCAAGAAATGTCACTAAACTTGTGATACATAATTTCGAAGTCGCAACGACCACCATTACTGATTATTCTGGCGCGAAACGACATCTAGCGGAGAAAAAATTCTTTCCGGTAACCTAGGTTAGATGAACATAAATTATGCGGTCGCCGACCTATAAATATTATTTAAACTATTTCCTAATAATTTGAGATATTTACGTTTCATCCTCAATATTACAATAATGCTGCAAGAATGTTTTCAATCAGAAATAGAGTGGTATAGATAATGCTACAAGAATGGTTTCAATCTGAAATAGAGTGGCATAAATCGAAATAATAATTCTTAAAGAGTTTCTAGGGCCTAAGAATGGGATCTTCACTAGTTAGTAATATAGAATCCCTGATCGAGCTGACCGGCGGGATGTTAGATTGAGCTTCCTATCCTTAGTTCTCTCTTAGTTACGTTATTGTAAAATTAACGGTTTATCTGAGGGATATAAGTGCACATACCCATTGTTATGTAAAAACGTGGAAGCTTTGAAATAATCCATTTCACACCGTTCAACCCGATACATAGAAAACAGTTGGCACATAGAAGACAGTTGTCAGTGTTTATGTACGCAAAACTTGCGGAAGTAAGTATTGCTTGTTTTTTATATTCCTTTTGCAGGGTCTGAACAAAACAAAGTGTGTACATTTATTTGCAGTTAAAAGATGTATCAGTACACAAAATTCTGAGCAAAACCGTGCATTATTTAGGGAGATATCAGGAAAAATTTATGCGATTTTTAACAAAAAACGCGTTATTTGAAACTTTGATCCCAAAAAAGGTATTTTTTGACAAATCCTTACCCTTTGACTTATACCATGACGAAATTACATCCATCCCCCGTCTATATGCAGATTTACACACTTTTATTCGTCCTTTTCGCCGATATATAAGAGTTTAAACATGACATGGTGTCATATTTTTGAGAACAATGGAGACAGTTGATGATTAAAAAATATCACACAGAAATCAGTCGCAAGGGTATAGATGATAACAATGAAGACAGTCTGAACGCAACGTTTTTGGAGCGCAATAACATTGAAATAATTACGGTATACTTAGGTGCCAATGTGTATAACTGGATTTTTATAATGCGCTACCAAAGTACCAATGATTTATTTTATAAATGCCATTCACACTCATCACAGACCTGACTCACCGTATGAACCGGGACGCAATATATATGCTTGTTTGAACATGTTTAAAATAAACGTGGTAAGGTCGGAGAGCTTCCTGACCAACGCAATTCCGTCACGTTTTTTTCACGTTCACAAATATCCTCTCCGATTGACAACGATTTGTCATGATTTGGACATTTTAAGATCTATGAAGAATCGTATGTAAATTTGACCTTTAAATATATCAAAAATGTCTATCGGACATGAAAGTCGAACCCCTTTCGGAACATTTTTCATACATGGCACCATGAACAAGATTGCGTGTTTTTCTATGTCGCTGTTGGAAAGAAGCCTGTGTTTTCGCCTGTGTATTTTACGTTATAATAGCATGTACAACATACGTATTATACCATAGAGAACACAACAAAGAAGTTAATTAATGGTTGTGTTATTTTTTGAACTCCAGTACTACATATTTACACATAACAACTCTCCAAAAACAATATACTATCAATACATTTATGAAACCGGTATGTACATCATAACATGCTATTTCGTTTATACTATATTTTACTTTTATATATCTTAAATCATTTTTGAATTAGAAGTAGAAAGGCGTGTGGGTATTATTGTTACTGTCACCAATCTGACTTGGAACCTATGACACTACTTTATAATTTGACATATGCATCTAAATAAAACCCGGCTAAATATACATGTGTTAGTACATGCATTGTACTGACGTGTTCGTCACGTAAAATACGAAAGCAACTTATCCATAAAAACAATAATAAAATACTACAAGTTGTGCAGTAGAGACAATTCAGACCTCATGTTATTACAGTGTTTGGTAAACAATTTACAAAAAAAACCAAAATCAATTCATGTAGTGATTATAGGGATAAGATTACGTGTGGAATGAAAATTTTGTCACGTAAAATACTATTGTAGGGGTGAAATAGCATGAAAGACTAATTTGGAACAAAACTAATGCTAACTAAAGGTTGTTTAAGCATCTGAGAACGATTTATCTGTTAAAATTACAGCTTAAAATGCTAAGCATGGCTTATAACTTCACCATTGAACATCTATATACTGTCATGTAAAATACCAGTCTTGAAACATATTTTTCAACAACAATTAACAAACGTCAAGCCTTTATTCTGGAAGCAAAACTTGTGTACACATTATTTCTGAAATATATCCAGTAACTAATTATGGTTATTTTTCTGTTGTGCTTCCATGAAAGTCATGTGCAGTAGTCTTGAAAGTTGAAAAAAATAATTTGTTTCCAACGAGACACGAGCTCTTCCAAATTGTACAGTGAATATTTCGTTTTTATTCAAATCCAATGAAAGAAAATATTATATAGTGATAAAAACTTGAGCAAATATTAAATAAAGCATTGCCAGCATGCCAATAATCAATTGTCATATTGGCTCAAATAACTCTGGATTTTTATTTGTATTTTACGTGACGAAAGTTATACGGTTATCAAACCCATGATTGCTGTAATAATTTACGTTTTTTTGCCAAGTTGTGAAAGCTAATAACTTAATTTATATTTTATAAATGTAATAGCATTGCTTCTCATCAAAATCAATAATTGCAGTAATTTAGTACACTTTATGTAACTGCACAGACTAAAAATTATACACATTTTTACTCTTCTAATATCAAATGTCAAATAGTTAGTTTGATTTACGTGTAGATTGCACAAATTTATGTTGTTTAAAGGTAATACACTCTAAAACCATGTTATAAGTCATCAAATGTAAAAATCAAACGTAGGTTCAAAACGAAATCAAAATATTGAAATTAAATTTTACGTGACACTAAATTGTATTTTACGTGACGAACAAGATCATGCTGACCAAGTAATAGAATACACTATCGGAATAATTCTAGAAAATAAATTGAGGTACACCAATGTCTTTCAAGAGTAAATATTTAGTATGCCCCATATGTCAATGGTTGACCATTTCTGTTGATGAGCAAATAATAGACCATTCGTGGTATATGTACCGTAAAAATTCAATGTCATTCTAATTATGTGGTATTTCCATGCATATATTGACTGTAAACATCAAATGTGTCACAATGGAACAGAATAAGATATATTCCTTATCATTTTTATCGTTGTAATCACGTTTTTTTTAAAAAAAAACCGTCACGTAAGTATACAGTCACGAACAACTTTTTTCGCACTAAGATGCATTTTTTCTTCATTCATTGTCTATTACAGATGATGAACTTTTCTATATAGTTAAATCCAACATGTGCCAGACATTTTACAAGGAATAAATGACCATTCCATCATAAATAAGCGAGTTGTGGCTGTCACGTAAGAATACAACATAAATGTCCCAGTAAGGTACAGGCTTGAAATAGACTGACGTATAGTTTTTGTTCGTGTATTTTGGTAAAAAATATGTGTATTTATCGATAGTGCTTCAATCAATAAAAAAACTGGTTCAAATAATTTATAAATTACCACAAGCGTAAGCGTTGCTATCGCATCCACAAAACAGTGTCACGTAAAATACTTCTTGTGGGCGTCACGAACTCTGTCGAAAAAATATCAAAGCAGCAAGTGCATAGCACTCTCGCGCATTTATGAGTTCATTTTCCAAATTATTTGCTTACATATAAACAACACATTTAAGATGTTTTGACTTGTTACTAATTATGAGAAGCATTTAAATTATATATTTTGTGTGGGGTGTCATAACTTGGGGGCTTGTATATTTGTTCAAGTTCATTATTTCTAATATGATTTGTATTTATTTTTGAGGAACTACTAGTATATAGTATTAGTGATAGAAATTGATTTAAGACTTCTCATACTCGATAATTCGTTTTTATAAACATTATTATAGTGGTGACAGGCAGTTGGCTCAAATTTTGAGAATGCGCGAAGAGTGTGAATGGCATTTATCAAAAAAGAGCATTGGTAGTTTGGTAGCGCATTATAAAAATCCAGTTAAACATATTGGCACTTAAGTATACCGTAATTATTTAAATGTTATTGCGCTCCAAAAACGTTGCGTTCAGACTGTCTTCATTGTTATCATCTATACCCTTGCGACTGATTTCTATGTGATCTTTTTTAATCATCAACTGTCTCCATTGTTGTCAAAAATATGGCACCATGTCATGTTTAAACTCTTATATCTCGGCGAAAAGGACGAATAAAAGTGTGTAAATCTGCATATAGACGGGGGGGGGGGGGGGGGGGGTGGATGTAATTTCGTCATGGTATAAGTCAAAGGGTAAGGATTTGTCAAAAAATACCTTTTTTGGGATCGAAGTTTCAAATAACGCGTTTTTTGTTAAAAATCGCATACATTTTTCATGATTTCTCCCTAAACAATTAACGGTTTTGCTCAGAATTTTGTGTACTGATACATCTTTTAACTGCGAATAAATGTACACACTTTGTTTTGTTCAGACCCTGCAGACGGAATATAAAAACAAGCAATACTTACTTCCGCGAGTTTTGCGTACATAAACACTGACAACTGTCTTCTATGTGCCAACTGTTTTCTATGTATCGGGTTGAACGGTGTGCATTTTATCTTAGGAGGTTACCACATTTGTACACTGAGCGGCAACGAAAACGCAACACTTACATAGTACAACATACCACGTTTGATAAGTATGTGAGCATCACGAAATTTTGTCATAGAATAGATATATTCAAGTGACACATGAATAGCAACATAGTTTTTTACCAGTCATTGTGTGGTCAGTATTAAACAAAAAGTCGCATTTTTATATCTCAAAACCGCAGCCAGGAGCCGCCCATCGTGTGCATCTAAATTATCTATGATAAATCTAAATAAGTGAGGATAATTAAGTTTTAATTGAGTTTTAAAAACTTGTTTTTCCATAGGTAAAGAGTAAATTACAGACAGTTTTCTCTTATTTTCTCAATATATCGATTTTGTAGTTACGACCTTCTGGTTCTAAGCCAGCGATATATCGAGGTGAGCATACAAAATTTCAAGTTTATAAGTTGAGAGATTACAGAAATATTCAAGTTTAAAAAGTATTGCGTTTTCATTGCCGCTCAGTCTATATAGACTCCCACATTTCCTTAATTGTTAAATCAGTTCATTTTGTCACTTAAAATTTGTTCATGGACCGTATACGGTATTACGATTGAACTATGCTACCGTACTTGTGTACAAATGTTATCTACGAAAACACACACTCTGTATGCGATGTGTATAGTAAGTATTGCAACCATATAAGTTTAAACTTCATTCATATCTTTTCTTTATACATTTCGCAAGCCTGTGTGATTCACTGTAAAGTGTTGTTTCCGTAAACGAAGTTGCGAAATAGCTTTCGATTTTCATTGATACTACTAACTATATTAGCTATACTATACTATTGCTTGTAACGAAAACGTGAAGCGAGTTCATAACGACGCTGAATATTAATGGAACATAAAATTAAAGGATTTCTATACATACTGTGTCTTTTCACAACTTCTCAATTTTGTGAAGGTAAGGTTTTATACTATATAGATCTACAATGACGATAATGACCCCTTTAGAGATAGAATACAAAGTTATTACTAGTCACGCCTCGAAGATTTTTGTAGATCTATAGTATTGTTTCATATACGTGTATAATTATCAGAAATTTCGTTTTGGACGTTATCATGTTGTTGAAGTTTGTGTCACTATTCTGACCTAGTATATAGTCCAGAACCTACACGTAAAGGATAGAGATACTTTGGGGAATGACAGTATCCAACGTTTGAAAATGAAGGTCAAAATATTAAAATACCAAACCAGGACTATATCATGGCCAAGGGCGGACACATGCAATCAGAGAATTAAGGGGTGTAAATAAACATTTTTTCATACATGTTAAATATCGAACAATGATTTCAATACAGTGGTTATATCTTCAACATCTATAATCAACTATATTATGTATGTCATGTATTTGTCGATAACCATATCTACAGCACAGGTAACAGTATCGTTGAAAAGAAAAAAAATGAAATTGAACACCTCTACAAACTAATTTTCGAGACAAAATCCCATTTAAAAAAATCCTTTTCAATGATACTGTTACCTGTGATCTATAGTACTTTCAAAGTCCAATGAGAACGGTTTGTAACATAAGTTCGTCCGTCAAGAGTTACGGTAATACCCGCTATTGTTTCGAATGGGATAGTTCCCTCATAGTATTACTTATTGAATTGACTACATGTATATCGATGGCTTAGAACCAGAAGGTCGTAACTCCTACTAACGACCTTATAGGACTCATTCATATTTGAAATCTGCTTCACAAGGCGCTTCTTATGAGCCTATTTTCATGAAAATCTGAAATTGCCATGTTGACCAAAATGAAGTTTTAAAAACGTGTTTCCCATAGGTAAAGAGTAAATTACAGACAGTTTTCTCTTGTTTTCCCAATATATCGATTTGGTAGTTACGACCTTCTGGTTCTAAGCCAGCGATATGTACAGCTATATCTTCTCTTATCTCTTATTTGAAGGTAGACGTATTGAGGTATATGGGACATCTTGTGATACGGACACAACCTATAATGTTGGCGCATACAATAAACTAACTTTGTCGTACGATGAGTATGGACGTTCCAGGGGAGTACAACATTTATCACGATGTATATATGTAACATTCACCATTGTAAACACCAAACCTAACTCAGAAATATGTATAGTAAAACAGCGTACATCATTTCTTTGGGACAAAATAGAGAACTGTGCACAAGTAGACAGTGTATTGCAGTATTATATTGGATATGCTCCTGAAAGATTTAGACATGTAAGTATTCATACGTTCACACAAGTGCAATACATGTTTACTGACATGTACTTGTGGCAGGTGCCTGTTCGTTTTTGTAAGTTTTTTCTTTGGCTTTTGTGTCCCAATTTTTTTTATATCAAGGTACTTATCGGTATATTCAGTTAGAATGGTCTGATGATAAAAAAGTCATTTCAAAGGGCCTTTGACGTTGGCAAGAATATATGAACAGGTATTGGCATAGCCTCTGTAGTGTGTAATTTCTTGTTTGTGTTAAAGATAACAGTTTTCCGTGTTTTGATCCATTGTTTCGTCGGGATACAGTGATTTCTCAGTCCGTTTTGTTATGATCATTTTTCGATGATATATGTAAATGAAGATTTGTTTAAACGCCTGCCTTTAGCTGTAATGTTTCCATACAATAATATAACAGTATTGTACAATGATATCTGACATTCTGTTGTTTCAATTATTTCAGGGTGAATCATGTTCCTCCTACATAAATGAGCCACTGTGTACTACAGAATCAACTGTGTATGCTGTATTTGAAAAGAAAAGTATTTTAGAGAGCATTCGGCCTTTCGAGGTGACAATATTCACCAGGGAACTTGTCGGTAAGAATAATTCATGTTTATAAGTGATTATATAGGAAATATTTGTTGATTTTGGTGTAAGGTTCAATTTCATTTCACAGAGTCTTCACAGAAGTCGATGTTATTTTCTGTGATAACGAATGAAAAAAGCTCTTCCAACAAAATTCAACACATTTTTTTATCATTTGCTTCGTTTTTTATGTTAAATTGTACAGTAATTGACTTTATTGGAAACCATAAATTTATACGAGCGTCACAACAAAGTAACTACACAATGAGGTTACGCATACTTTGATGCCAGGGCACTGTTTTATCAAAGACGTTCATGCACGTGTGTATGAACGTCTTTGGTTTTATCAAAGCATTTACGCTAGCGTAAACCTAAGATTTCCTAAAATAGTACGTACGTCGATAATATTTGCGTAAATGCGTTTTACAAAGATATTTTAGTTCAGATTCTGTCGTAAGTTTTAGCTTATTTCTACGCCAAGGCTGGGCAACCCTAAATGGCAAATATGAACGTAAGTGAAGAGTTTTTAAGACGCACTGATGATTTTTGACCGTCGCATGTTATTTTAGACCGTCGTTTGTTGTTTTAGACCGTCACTTGTTGTTTTAGGCGTGATTAATCATCAAATCTTGACGCATATCTATTCCTTCTGGTACCCGTTATATTTGTTATATTGGTTATATTGTGTCCCGAATTAGGGCACTGTTTTACTAACAATGCGTAAATGTCGCGTATATTTACGTATAGATATCTACCTTACGCAAACTCGTAAGTGTGTTTTACTAAACGATCGCAAGTACTCGCATACATTTACGCAAAAAATATTGAAGATTGAACGTAATTCGGGACACAATATAACCAATATAACAAATATAACGGGTACCAGAATGAATAAATATGCGTCAAGATTTGATGATTAATCACGCCTAAAACAACATGTGACGGTCTAAAACAACAAACGACGGTCTACAATAACATGCGACGGTCAATAATCATCAGTGCGTGTTAAAAACTCTTCACTTACGTTCATATTTGCCATTTAGGGTTGCCTAGCCTTGGCGTAGAAATAAGCTAAAACTTACGACAGAATGTGAACTAAAATATCTTTGTAAAACGCATTTACGCAAATATTATCGACGTACGCAATATTTTAGGAAATCTTTGGTTTACGCTATCGTAAATGCTTTGATAAAACAGTGCCCAAGTTCCGTTGGCGTTACGTTTCTATTTCTATGCGGTACAGGAATCAGCTACAGGAACTGTGAAATTATCAAAATGTTATTTTCACTATTATTTTCATTCCATGGTTATTTTCACTGATAATTCTTGATAATCCACTGTGATAGTCTCAATACGAAGTAGGCATTATTCAAACCATGTATCGTGGTTATAAAAATATTTCTGTATGTAACACTCGTTAGTATAGAATGGTCCTGGTTTGTTACACTATTTATTAATGAGTTTCATGACTTTGATACTAATCAGTTGTAGGACACAACCAAAGCCACACAGCTACGACGGCAGCGCCTAGCCACACAAGCATTAGTCCAAACTCCCTGCAGATGGCGCCACCTATTCCCATAATGTACGGAATGGAAATTAGCGCTGTGAGGAGTGTGGCATTAGTCAGACATAGAACGAACCACCCATAAAATGGATGCTTCAAGCAAGCCTATTTACCTACTCTGCAATGAATGATACCCTGCGGACTTTGAAGTTTGTGCATAATTAGCTATAAAGGGAGGTAATTATAAGTGATAACTACACTGAAGTGACTTATGTTATGTATTACAGATACTACAGTATGTACCATACAAGATATAACAACAATACCACACCAGCATCCAGCTGATAAGTCCGAGGATGATGAACTAGGAAAGATAGAAGTTTATGTTATAGTACCATGTGTTGTCATAGGTTTTATCGCTATCATATGTTTCATGTGTTCCAGATTGTTAAACGGGACAAGACGTTGCGAGCTTCAAGGTTTGATATAACATCTTTAATAGGCATCTTTTTATGCCCCCATCTTGACATCTTTGATGAGGGGCATATTGCTTTGCACATGTCTGTCTGTAGACCAAATTGTTTCCCTTTTAAAATAACTCAATAACGCTTTGTCCTGAGTCAGCAATAGTAGATGTCCCCTATTGATTTTGAAGTCAATAATCAAAGGTCAAGGTCACTGTGACCTTTACCAATTATTAAAAAACAAATGGTTTCCGTTCAATAACTTAAGACAGCTTTTCCATAGGATCTTCAAACTTTACATGGAGATTAACCGGCAACAGTAGATTATCCCCTTTTGATTTTGAGGGCAGTGGGTTAACAAAGGTGACGGCCATTGTGACCTTTACCATTTCCGACTATTTGGCTGCCATTGGGGCATACGCGTTTTACAAACATCTCTTGTAATAATTGTATTTGTGTGATTTTTGTTATGCTTGATACGTTTCACATATCGCTTAATTCTCATCGTATTTCTTTTTGGTGTTGAACGTAACTTAAAAATTAGAATATTACGGACCAGTCGTAGTTTTAATAATCGGGAATGTAAAGTTCCAATGGCTGTTCTTTTTGTTAAATGGGAACACCTCACCTCACCTCAACTAGTGAGCAGCTGACTTATATTTTCACGAGTGGCGAATTCAGCTTCTCACTAGGTGAAATAACAACCGATCTTACACCAAACATGCGAATATCCTCTATACTTGTATATGTATGTTATTTTTCCTTTTTTATAAGTTTTTTTCACTACTAATATTCCTATTTCATACGGTCATCTGCGTTTAGGTTATGAGGCTAACGTGGACTTATTATAATGATTTAAACAACTCTTGACTAAAGTATATATATCTACAATTTTAGAAAGACCTGTTCAGTATACCCCACACCCTCGGACACGATCAGAACAACAAGCATACACCCAAGATGCTCCATCATATTCCGATGTAATGCAGCAAGAACTACCTGTAAGTGGAGAGGAAAACACTGGACAAATCACTGATCATGTGACCCGGAGAGAACCAGCTGCTCGCGCGAGTTCAGTGTTTATACCTAACAGCTACTCACAACCTTTGGGTCCAACTGAAACTCATGCAACTCCTTGTGCACAAGGCGACAGACGAACAATTCCGACAGGTATATTATATTACGAATTATACAGTAAAACCATTAATTTTTGCTGGCGATTAAATTCCGTGGATTGCTTAGTTCACCATCCACCACGAAGTAAAATCCCATCGAACAATATTTTTACCTTGTATTTTACCTTAAATGCGAATCCACCGGACTAGTCTTTTTATCAAAAACCACGAACTTTTGTCTCGTTGACATTAAATGATTTGCAGTTGATAATATAAGCGTAAATACGAGGGTCAGTAAAAAATAAGTGATGCTATTTTGCACATATAGTGGGATTCTGTGTACTAATAACTTGGTAAACTAAAATTATTATTTTTATTCGAAACGGTACTGTGCCATCGCCCAGTAAATTACAGAATAAGAAAGCATTAAAACACTCGGTCATCGCAAGGTTACACGAATAAGCTGTATTAGTGTTATTTCATAGCACATCCCCAGAAATAGGTTAACATGCTGTTTTGCGAAATTGAATAGTAAAGTTACATGTTTCATATACGAGTAGTGAACCAACATAAGGTAGACTTCAAATGATTTTGTGACAAAATAATACTCAAAAAAGCATGAACATGTTCATTTTCAAAACCAACCAGATCCAAACAAACTATGGGTTAGTGTAGTTATCACTTATAATTAACTCCCTTTATGGCTAATTATGCACAAAATTCAAAGTCCACAGTGTGTCATTCATTGCGGAGTGTGCATATAAGTCTCGCTTGAAGCATCCGTTTTTGGAGATGTGGATGGCTTGTACTTTGTCTGGCTCTTGCGTTTGTGGTTAGGCGCTGCCGCCGTAGCTGTGTCGCTTTGGTTTGTACCTTTCTATTTACAGGCTTTTGAGTTTAAGTAGATACATACTTTGAAACATTACATTGGAAGTGTAACACCATAACTTCATTGTTCGGCGTTTTTGGTACTCTTTAAATAAGAAACAAAAGCTATTTGCAATGATAACACGAACATTAATTGTTTGGAATATGATATACCTTTTATCGGCCTTATTTACAAGTTTTCAAATACCTTTGTTTGCTATTAGATAAAATGATTCTGAAGTATAATTGTATATCTTTTTTAGTACCACCTCCGGACTATTCCGATATCGAGCCTCCACCTGCATATCCTGGGTACTGAATCAGATTGGTATGGTATAGAGTTCCCAAAGTGGTCGTCAAATACATTAGACTGGTATGGTTTTAGTACAGAAATTACCATATTACCATTTGAGTTATTCATCTTGATTCAGTCGAAGGCGATAACAAGACAAATTAAGAGATAACAATTTTACCATTTGAGCCATTCATCTTGATATTGACGAATGCGATATTAAGACCCAGTACCTTATAACAACATTACCAATGTCGTTGTTCATCTGATTTAGACGAGTGTGGTGTCAAGGTATAACACGAAATAACAACATTACTATCGGAGTTGTTCATCTTGATTTAGATGAATGTAATGGTCAGGCACATCACGAAATAACAGCATAACCATCTTGATTTGGTCGAATGCGATGTTCAGGCCTACCACGAAATGACGACTTTGCCAATGGAGTTGTTCATCTTGATTTGGTCGAATGCGATGTTCAGGCCTACCACGAAATGACGACATTGCCAATGGAGTTGTTCATCTTGATTTGGTCGAATGCGATGTTCAGGCCTACCACGGAATGACGACATTGCCAATGGAGTTGTTCATCTTGATTTGGTCGAATGCGATGTTCAGGCACACCACGAAATGACGACAATGCCGATGGAGTTGTTCGTCTCGATTTAGATGAGTGCGGTGTTAAGATACAGAGCGGATGTTGATGGAAGCATATTACAGCACACCGTCGGAACCTCAGTCGTTCAGATTGCTGATAAAATGAAGTAGAACCAGAATATGATACCGTGGGTTCCGGCGATGATTTCAACGGTTACAAGTGTAAATTTGACTTTAACGAAAAAGACGACAAAGAAAGTCATTTTGAATATGTCATAAACTCTTCGGGTATTACAAGTAGTGAATGCCCAGACAAAGGGTGCTCTTATATATTAATAGCGTATCGGCCTTGAAATCGGACCATTTCATGTTGATCTAATAAGGCATTGGCTATTTCCAATTTCATAAGTGATTTCAAAATTATCGAACAGGTTTCATAGCCAATTTTGCTGCTCAAACTAAATCCTGTGCGATAACTTTGTTATCTTTAAATATGTTACGTTTTGTCATCTTTGTTATTGCGTCTGATTGTTGCTCATTGTTCGTGTTCATGTGTGCTTATAGACCTAAACAAATAAGGCAAATAGCACATTACACACTTCTTTAAATAAGTAAACATACGAAAGTAAACAAATATGACTAATAATGGACGAAATTCGTTCATAACTACCATTCATAGCATACACACACTCTCGTGCGCACACCAGCACCCAACATTTACTCGGACCCACCATGTACGCACTACGCACGCACGCACGCACGCACGCACGCACGCACGCACACACACACACACGCACACACGCACACACGCACGCATGCACACGCACACGCACACTTTCTCCTAAGTTATTGAGTTATTGAATTTATATTTTAGTATCAGTTGCCTTAGCACAGCTTCAGCGTATTTAATCATTCACATGCTATTTATACACACGCGATCAGGTTCATCACAATAACTACATGTATACCATTATTGAGATATAACTGATCTTTTTATGCAACAGTAACATTGACTCAAGCATATCCACTTTGAGCCTAACGGAGCAACAATCTCATTTAAATCAGACTTATATTAGCTCCAGTACGCTGATATAGTCGTAAAGGAATGGAGCAACTGTTAGCATCTGATTTTAATGAGTTTAAAGAAGCACCTTTATACACGTTAGCAATGCAACAAGCTAGCAATGCAACAAGTTATATTACAATTAATGGAGCAACATAATATACGTTAGCAATGCAACAAGGTAGCAATGCAACAAGCTAGCAATGCAACAAGTTATATTACAATTAATGGAGCAACATAATATACGTTAGCAATGCAACAAGGTAGCAATGCAACAAGCTAGCTATGCAACAAGTTATATTACAATAAAAGGAGCAACATAATACACGTTAGCTATGCAACAAGCTAGCAATGCAACAAGTTATATCAACAAGCTAGCTATGCAACAAGTTATATTACAATATAAGGAGAAACATAATACACGTTAGCTATGCAACAAGCTAGCAATGCAACAAGTTATATCAACAAGCTAGCTATGCAACAAGTTATATTACAATTATATAAAGGAGCAACATAATACACGTTAGCTATACAACAAGCTAGCAATGCAACAAGTTATATCAACAAGCTAGCTATGCAACAAGTTATATTACAATTATATAAAGGAGCAACATAATACACGTTAGCTATACAACAAGCTAGCTATGCAACAAGTTATATTACAATTATATAAAGGAGCAACATAATACACGTTAACTATACAACAAGCTAGCAATTCAACAAGTTATATAACAATTAAAGGAGCAAAATAATACAAGCTACGTGGGTGAATCAAAAAGTCCGTAGAAGTTTACCATAACTTTTTTATTTTCAGAGTGATTGTCGTCATATTTATGCTGAATGAATACATATTTTCTTTACATACACAGATTTATAGCAATCTGATGATAACCGTTTTAAAAATACTTATATCTTAAATAAGGGCGATTACGTATACCGGAGCACACAGATAATTTGAAACACATTTTATTAAATTTTCTAAAATATCTCAATTGTAGGACCTCCAAAAACCGTCAAAATGTTATGTTTGATTGCGTGATATCATTTATAAAGCCTGTTTAAGTTTCAGACGTCATCTCCGATAAATAATGTTTTAAATGACATTTACATAATCGCACTATATAGAAATTCCCGCGTAAAACGGGTCCACCGGAATTTACGGAACCACGGACTGCGATCAAAATCTGCATTAAACTGGAATATACGTACGGCATCAGAAACAACACATGGTTTGAAAGGTGTAGGTATATATCATGAAATCAATAGACATCGATTTACAAAAGGAATTAGTACTTTCGTGTAAGATAACAGAAGTTGAAAACCGAATAAAACACTCCCGATATTGGTGACGTTGGTTCGCAACATCGTCCAAGAGGACCAGTGCTATGTAATAGCGGATATTGCAAAACACTTAGATTAATCTTAAGGGACAGTGAACAGCATGCTAAACACACACTTAAAAATGCAGAAACCATGTTCACGATGGTTATCCAAAAATAATTACATATTAGTCACTTCGAGAAGCAAAAATGAGTCAAAACATTAACGTACGTATTGACAAACGTGGCGTAAGTTTGACGTCGTTCATTGAATGACGCTGACGTGCTCCGGTATGCTGTTACAGTATGTTTGCGTTTCAATGTAAAAATGAAGTAGTTTTGACTAATTCAATGAAATTTGGCAAATTGCTTTGTTATACTTATGATCATGTTATATTAAAATTTGAAAACATTTGAAGCTTTGGTGTGTGAGTTATGATATTTTTCTACGAACTTTTTGATTCACCCACGTAGCTATGCAACAAGTCATATCAACGAGCTAGCTATGCAACAAGTTATATCAACAAGTTAGCTATGCAACAAGGTATATTACAATTAAATGAGCAAAATAATACAAGCTAGCTATGCAACATGTTATATTACAATAATGTATCAGTCTATCTAGTGATTGAGCATATACGGATTTATTTTTTAATAACAATTACTTTTAAAGCTGCGGCTTAACCTTCATTCATACGACACACTTACACATGTTACGAATACAACAAATTCCATCACAATATATATTGTCTAATAATAATAATAAGTTTCTGCTCAATAAATAATAATAATAATAATACTTATTATTATTATTATTACTATTTATTGAGCAGAAACGGATTGTCTATTTTAATTACAGTGACCACATGAGCCCAACTTTAAATCTCCAGCGGCCACTTCACACAAGCTGTAAGCAAACATTGTTTTGCATTAATTATCTCCTTTTCTTCTATTCTAAGCATAACTTAAAGCCACATTATCGCTCCAAAATCACCTATACACCAGGAATAATGGTTCTATTAGAATACCTTTTCACAAATGACCAATTTATATGATGAAAAAATGTTTAGTCCATTTGTCGAAATAGTAGGCGAAATATCACAATTAGTAAAATGAATGGATAACAAAATGAAATGTTTCCCTAAGAGTATAGGCCTACATTTTGCGTTTATTGACAAAATACTATCTTTGCAAGAGTTGTTTCCCTTAGAGTATAGGCTTACACCCCACGAATATCAATGATTCAATACTTATCTGACTTGGTGGATAACGTATCCCCACGAAATGGCCATTTTAACAAAAAAACACGAAATTTTGTCCCATTGAAATTAAATGATTTATATAACTACGTTCGAGCTATTACTAATAAGCAGAATGTGTACTACAAACACAAACCTAAATAACCGATAATGTACAAATTGTTTACGGAAATTGATATATTCTTCACAAGGACCTTGTTATATAGTGATATATAAATGTCAAGGTCCTGTTTATATCTCCGCTCAATATATTGTCTATCTCCAAATGTATTCATAAATATTCCGATAAAAGTTCATAATTTCCAAGTGATGGCCATTCAAGTATAATATTTTTTAGTTGTTTCATATCAACCTCTGTTGCATACCTTAGACTAGTTAGTACATTTATAATCTTTCCGAGTCGGGCTCCAGTTGGTTGTTTACCTCCCTTAGATATGACGTGTACAAGACATGATACTAGTCTCAGTTGAATTGCTTCAACTTTCGAATAATTCAACAGAACACATCGATCTGCAATAGACAAACTTTTACATTGTATATTGAGTTATTCAGACAGTCTACATTATGATCGAGCGTTATTAAAGCTTAGGTTCCTCTGAGACTTACCACTTCTGCGATGTACTCCCTATTTCATCAACAAGCACCTAAATGCATCGGGAGAGGGAGCACATGGTTAAGAGAAAGTTTCAGGGAATCATTAGAGAATTGTGAAAGCTATGGCTCATTTGTTGTCATTCGATGTCTCCTGAAGGAAGTTTATTTCAATTGCGGGTAGATCGCCGAAGCAAACAAATGTTATTGACCATCAGAATATAGATGACTATATGGTGGTTAAACTATGTTATTATTGTCTCAACACTTTATTATATATATCGGTCTCAAAGATTATATGCTGATAAATTAATTGTAGTTTATACTGACTCTTTCCATTGTGTGATTATATACTCATTGTTGAAAATTATGTAGCGGTAACGGTTTAATCGAATCACATGCTTAGAGTTGGATGTCTAATATGCAAATTAAAAACTCTGTGGATTGCCATAAAAGAAAATGTGGTATATATAAGGTCAATAAATCATCCTTGATGGGTGAGCATGCTTTTCCATTGACGGAGTTCGTTGACCTAAAGGCCATACACGGGACATTTGGTGGCAATGACGGGATAAAGTGTCAACTGCCGGACCGGAGTTGCCTTACCCATGTGATTTCCCAGGCCAAGTTTCGGGGCGAAACTTCTCGGAGAGAAAAGTAATGTAGCGGTTACGGTTTAATCGAATCACATGCTTAGAGTTGGATGTCTAATATGCTAATTAAAAACTCTGTGGATTGCCATAAAAGAAAAGGTGGTATATATAAGGTCAATAAATCATCCTTGATGGGTGAGCATGCTTTTCCATTGACGGAGTTCGTTGACCTAAAGGCCATACAGGGGACATTTGGTGGCAATGGCGGGATAAAGTGTCAACTGCCGGACCGGAGTTGCCTTACCCATGTGATTTCCCAGGCCAAGTTTCGGGGCGAAACTTCTCGGAGAGAAAAGTAATGTAGCGGTTACGGTTTAATCGAATCACATGCTTAGAGTTGGATGTCTAATATGCTTATTAAAAACTCTGTGGATTGCCATAAAAGAAAAGGTGGTATATATAAGGTCAATAAATCATCCTTGATGGGTGAGCATGCTTTTCCATTGACGGAGTTCGTTGACCTAAAGGCCATACAGGGGACATTTGGTGGCAATGGCGGGATAAAGTGTCAACTGCCGGACCGGAGTTGCCTTACCCATGTGATTTCCCAGGCCAAGTTTGGGGCGAAACTTCTCGGAGAGAAAAGTAATGTAGCGGTTACGGTTTAATTGATTCACATGCTAAGAGTTGGATGTCTAATATGCAAATTAAAAACTCTTAAAAACTTCCATTGACGGAGTTCGTTGACCTGGAGGCGGTTCACGTTACAATTGTAGGGTTTGTGGGGAATGATTCTCCGATCCAAATCAAACTTAAAGACGGATACAATAAATGGGGTTATCCTTGTGCACCCGAAATGTAAAAATAACAGTGTTAACATTACATTACCAAAGATCATGTGGAGGCGAACAGTCGAGACAGAACTGAAGACAATGGTACAGTTCTGGGAAATACTGGAGAAAATGGCCATAAAAGGCATAACAGGCAGTAAGTAAGTACGTATTTGTAGTATTGTAACATTGGCTTACCTGGTGCTGTGATGCAAATGGCTCTTACTATAGCCTGTTCGGTGGTACTCAATGATAATTCTTTAATAGTTTTAGCTAACATCATTTGCCGACGTAATAAATCCTCAGTGTACACGATCTTCATTTCCTCCAAGGAAAATACACTGCCGTTAAACGAGCTGAAAGTACTATTTCTGTTATTCACGCCGCTCATTTCGCCTAACATGCCACTTTCTGTCCGCGATTCTGCAGAAGAAAAATAAACTTCTTAATTTGTAAGCCATGCATGTATTGGTGAGGGGGGCTCGAGCCCACACAATCCTATCGACGAGGATCATACACTATCACACCACCTACATAAAAACTCCATTAAAGTCACATTATTTCTCCCACAACTTTTTTCCGTTCATTTATTTCATACAATGAATTATGGAACCATTAGGTTGTTTCTTAACAAATGACCAATACTCGACGATAGAATGTTAACTATATCTGTCGAAATAGTAGACCAAATATCATATTTAGCAAATTGTATGGTGAACAATATACACAGTTTGCAATAGTTGCTACCCTTAGGCTTTAAATAATGTATTTTTTTACAGATTGTCATTTTATCAACAATCCACCCGGATGTTTTATTACACTCTCTTCCATCTCATGGTGTTTTCCACTTTTGGGAATCAACTAAGGTGCTCCAATTGCATCATTCTACAGATAGATTACCACGTTATAGCTTATCAAAATAGCAGTTTAAGACTTAATGGGACTTTCATCCTTTGCCCCATAAAACATGAAATAATGTTTTAGCCTAAACTAAACTAGCATACTCCCTTTAAAGGCGTATAGGTCCATTCTCCGACCGAATCGGTCAGAATAACTTCTAAGGGTGATCTGACTATAGTTTGGACAAAATCGAATCTCAGTGAAAGTGGGCACATGTACACAGACTAGAAATGTGTTCATGTACACGGGTGATTAACGGTGTCGTGATTAATTCTTACACATATTAAGTCCTAAATTTCCTATCGACTATCGATTTAACAATGAATTAAACAACTAAGAAAAATGTTTAACTAATTAAGGAGCGGAAAAGAAAAAATATGCTATTTTGCTTTGTCGATGTAACTCATCAATGGCATGGCTATAGATACAAGATGGTTGTTTTAATTAAAGTGAACCCAATGATCGAAACATAAAATAACATATTTTACCATACATTACGCGCATTCAATGTATCACCCTTACCTTTAATTAAGGTCACTTGGTCTTCAGTCGGTAAATCTACAAATCCTGGTATCTTCTTTGCAAATCTGACACATTCTTTTATCCTTCTTTCAAGATATTCTACTGTTGCAACAAGTATCCGTTGTTTTGTTTCAGTCTTGCTTTGATCATCCGCCCGAGGTTCGTCACCAGGTATACACTGTGGTGGTTCCTTAAACAAAGCATAGTTCATATAGCTTAAAAGCACATTTAACATTGCATCAACGAATCTCCATGCTTTAGCCTTATCCATGGTCCAATTAGGTTTTGTGTATTAACCAGCAGAAACATTCTTAGACAGAACTTTGTAAATGTAGAATCTAAGCTCAGATCACATGCTTAGAGTTGGATGTCTAATATGCAAATTAAAAACTCTGTGGATTGCCATAAAAGAAAATGTGGTATATATAAGGTCAATAAATCATCCTTGATGGGTGAGCATGCTTTTCCATTGACGGAGTTCGTTGACCTAAAGGCCATACACGGGACATTTGGTGGCAATGACGGGATAAAGTGTCAACTGCCGGACCGGAGTTGCCTTACCCATGTGATTTCCCAGGCCAAGTTTCGGGGCGAAACTTCTCGGAGAGAAAAGTAATGTAGCGGTTACGGTTTAATCGAATCACATGCTTAGAGTTGGATGTCTAATATGCTAATTAAAAACTCTGTGGATTGCCATAAAAGAAAAGGTGGTATATATAAGGTCAATAAATCATCCTTGATGGGTGAGCATGCTTTTCCATTGACGGAGTTCGTTGACCTAAAGGCCATACAGGGGACATTTGGTGGCAATGGCGGGATAAAGTGTCAACTGCCGGACCGGAGTTGCCTTACCCATGTGATTTCCCAGGCCAAGTTTCGGGGCGAAACTTCTCGGAGAGAAAAGTAATGTAGCGGTTACGGTTTAATCGAATCACATGCTTAGAGTTGGATGTCTAATATGCTTATTAAAAACTCTGTGGATTGCCATAAAAGAAAAGGTGGTATATATAAGGTCAATAAATCATCCTTGATGGGTGAGCATGCTTTTCCATTGACGGAGTTCGTTGACCTAAAGGCCATACAGGGGACATTTGGTGGCAATGGCGGGATAAAGTGTCAACTGCCGGACCGGAGTTGCCTTACCCATGTGATTTCCCAGGCCAAGTTTGGGGCGAAACTTCTCGGAGAGAAAAGTAATGTAGCGGTTACGGTTTAATTGATTCACATGCTAAGAGTTGGATGTCTAATATGCAAATTAAAAACTCTTAAAAACTTCCATTGACGGAGTTCGTTGACCTGGAGGCGGTTCACGTTACAATTGTAGGGTTTGTGGGGAATGATTCTCCGATCCAAATCAAACTTAAAGACGGATACAATAAATGGGGTTATCCTTGTGCACCCGAAATGTAAAAATAACAGTGTTAACATTACATTACCAAAGATCATGTGGAGGCGAACAGTCGAGACAGAACTGAAGACAATGGTACAGTTCTGGGAAATACTGGAGAAAATGGCCATAAAAGGCATAACAGGCAGTAAGTAAGTACGTATTTGTAGTATTGTAACATTGGCTTACCTGGTGCTGTGATGCAAATGGCTCTTACTATAGCCTGTTCGGTGGTACTCAATGATAATTCTTTAATAGTTTTAGCTAACATCATTTGCCGACGTAATAAATCCTCAGTGTACACGATCTTCATTTCCTCCAAGGAAAATACACTGCCGTTAAACGAGCTGAAAGTACTATTTCTGTTATTCACGCCGCTCATTTCGCCTAACATGCCACTTTCTGTCCGCGATTCTGCAGAAGAAAAATAAACTTCTTAATTTGTAAGCCATGCATGTATTGGTGAGGGGGGCTCGAGCCCACACAATCCTATCGACGAGGATCATACACTATCACACCACCTACATAAAAACTCCATTAAAGTCACATTATTTCTCCCACAACTTTTTTCCGTTCATTTATTTCATACAATGAATTATGGAACCATTAGGTTGTTTCTTAACAAATGACCAATACTCGACGATAGAATGTTAACTATATCTGTCGAAATAGTAGACCAAATATCATATTTAGCAAATTGTATGGTGAACAATATACACAGTTTGCAATAGTTGCTACCCTTAGGCTTTAAATAATGTATTTTTTTACAGATTGTCATTTTATCAACAATCCACCCGGATGTTTTATTACACTCTCTTCCATCTCATGGTGTTTTCCACTTTTGGGAATCAACTAAGGTGCTCCAATTGCATCATTCTACAGATAGATTACCACGTTATAGCTTATCAAAATAGCAGTTTAAGACTTAATGGGACTTTCATCCTTTGCCCCATAAAACATGAAATAATGTTTTAGCCTAAACTAAACTAGCATACTCCCTTTAAAGGCGTATAGGTCCATTCTCCGACCGAATCGGTCAGAATAACTTCTAAGGGTGATCTGACTATAGTTTGGACAAAATCGAATCTCAGTGAAAGTGGGCACATGTACACAGACTAGAAATGTGTTCATGTACACGGGTGATTAACGGTGTCGTGATTAATTCTTACACATATTAAGTCCTAAATTTCCTATCGACTATCGATTTAACAATGAATTAAACAACTAAGAAAAATGTTTAACTAATTAAGGAGCGGAAAAGAAAAAATATGCTATTTTGCTTTGTCGATGTAACTCATCAATGGCATGGCTATAGATACAAGATGGTTGTTTTAATTAAAGTGAACCCAATGATCGAAACATAAAATAACATATTTTACCATACATTACGCGCATTCAATGTATCACCCTTACCTTTAATTAAGGTCACTTGGTCTTCAGTCGGTAAATCTACAAATCCTGGTATCTTCTTTGCAAATCTGACACATTCTTTTATCCTTCTTTCAAGATATTCTACTGTTGCAACAAGTATCCGTTGTTTTGTTTCAGTCTTGCTTTGATCATCCGCCCGAGGTTCGTCACCAGGTATACACTGTGGTGGTTCCTTAAACAAAGCATAGTTCATATAGCTTAAAAGCACATTTAACATTGCATCAACGAATCTCCATGCTTTAGCCTTATCCATGGTCCAATTAGGTTTTGTGTATTAACCAGCAGAAACATTCTTAGACAGAACTTTGTAAATGTAGAATCTAAGCTCAGATCAGTCACGTGGTAACGTAACATAGTGTGCATAAATATAGGAGTTTCTCTAATTTATGTCTTTTCTATTAAATAGTGAATACGTTCCTGTGTTTTATCGTAGAATAAAGCAAGGCCACGGGTTCGGGTGTTGAGTTATTGAGACATAGCGAGAGTGTTCATCTTACTTACTTACTTACTTACTTACTTACTTACTTACTTACTTACTGACCTGACCTGACCTGACCTGACCTGACCTGACCTGACCTGACCTGACCTGCCTTACTTGCCTTACTTGCCTCGGCTCGGCTCTGCTCGGCTCTGCTCGGCTCTGCTCTACTCCGCTCCGCTCCGCTCCGCTCCACTCCGCTCCACTCCACTCCACTCCACTCCACTCCACTCCACTCCACTCCACTCCACTCCACTCCACTCACTCACTCACTCACTCACTCACTCACTCACTTAAGCCCTTTGCTCCGTTGGGGAAAATAGGCCATTGACGAATTCCCTTCATCTGTCTCTGTTTCCTAACACTTTCTTGAACTTCGGACTCGACGTTTCTGCGCCAGGTGTTACGTAGACGTCCTCTTTTCCTTCTACATTGAGGGTTACGTTGTGAGGCCTGTTTTGCGATGTTAATATTTGACTTGCGTAGTATGTGCCATATTCATCCCCATTTATGTCTTTTTATCTCGATGTCGATAGGTTTTTGGTTGATGGTATTCAAAAGGTATTCATTACGTAGTTTGTCAGTCAAATTTATGTTTAGTATTTTTTGTTAAACAGTAGTTGGTGAACGTGGAAGTAGTCCGGCAGATAAACAGCATATTTTGGGGTAACCGTGCAATGTCTTCTATACAAAATGTTTTTGCATTTTCTTGTTCTCTGGACCAAACCATAACAAAATCCGAGTGATGCCACCTAGTCATCATTGAGCAATTCTTATAATGAGGCCCCAAAGGGGTATATGAATTTTCATGAATAAATCAGTATAAGTACATTATTATTTTATCAAATGTACAGAAAAACACACTAAATGCTGTTTAAAGTTTGCCAAATAATGTGTTTATTAAATTTATAAACATTTGTAATAGTAATTTGTGAAAATGAGGACCCACTCGTGGTTTACACTCACAACGAGGCCCGCTATTAGACAAACAAATGTTTTATATTAGTTAATGATGCATGTTAAACAAATGTTTCATAATATCTATTATTCACATTGAATTCAGTGACATTGGTAAGAACAAACATTGAATTAATTTACTTGAGGCCCCGTCAGCATTTGTAAAAAAATGAGGCCCCAAAGGTGGTATATGAATACAGATACATAAGGCTTTTATCGAAATAATCAGCTTAAACACATATAATTTATTATATTCAATCAAATTTAACGCAAAACACATGAAATGTAGTTCAGGTTGGGTAAAGTATTGCGTTACATAAATTATACCTTAACCATAGTAACTTGTTGAATTGAGGCCCCGCATGTGGTCGACACCTTATATGTGTCTCGGCAGTAGACCTACACAGTATATTAATTAGATAAGTATACGTGTATGTGTAAAACACATATTTCATTTTCGAATAACACAAAATTAAAACAACACAGATAAATACAAATGTACAACAGCTTTAATAAGCTGATGTAATACTTTAATTAATGGCATTAAGGCCCTTATAAGGGTAAATCAACATTTGAAAAGATATATTATCATTTAAAAATCAATTAGTAATGAACCACTTTAGTATAGGAGATAACTTGAAGTTATGAAAGTTTGGATGAAATATACAGGTATTAAATTTTGAAATACGGGTAATAAATTGAGGAAATGAGGCCCTGCTAGAGTGAAAAACGATAAATAAAGAATGTACTAGGAATGTGGCGCTTAGTTCATTACTCAGGTATGGAATATACTATTCAAATGAATTCAGAAGCGTCGGTAAGTATTAATAACATCAATTACACTTATAAATATGGCATTCCATAAATCTGAGGCCTTTGTAAGTGTAAATTCAACTGTGAATAACGTATAAACAATTTAAGATAAGACATAACACCACCTATGGAAATAGAAACACGGGACTTGAATCTCTGCTAGTGATAACTACATATGTAGCATTCGATCAAAGTGTTACTTAAATCAGACAGAGAAGGCAATCCTCAGCTGAAACATTTTTAAATGATACTATATCTTTCACTCTTATTAGGGCCTTAATGCAAAAAGAACAACTACAAATTGCTTGTTGGAAGTTGCCACAGCCAAAATGACGAAAACGTTGTACTGAGTTCTGGTGATAGTTGACCAATTATCAAACTATTGCATTATATGAAATGTTGGACATAGTATTACACACAATTTCTGTATATATTATTACTAAAAGCGTTGTGTATGCATATTAGCAATCACATTAAATAACTTGATATTTGGTATGTAACATCATCTAGTGGTCCCTACCAAGATTGCTCAATTTAAGCCAATGCGGGCCCCGCCACGGGGGTCGTCGTTTTACATAGACTGCATACGAAGCATAATTTTGTATGAACATACAACATTTTCATTCTGAAAGCGGTATTCATATAATCACTGACTACAGGCATGTGTGTCACTTTGCGGGATTTGACCCTTACCAAACAAATAATTACTGGCTTTACATGTGTATCAATGACCACTGCCTAATGTGATTCCAAGGGCTTTGGGTTTCTCACAGCCTCTCAGAGCAGGCATTAACAAGTACCCGGTAGAACAATCAGACTGTGCATCATCAATTCACGCAATGCCAAGCCAAATGGCATATAAACCGCCCACAAATGAATCTATTTAAACCACAAAGGTTACTCCCCACCCTATGTACTGCTGTTCCAGGCTCTAAGAGGCACACACGACCATCAACCATTCCACGTTATGAAATTATAGCCTACTCTTAATCCCCGAAATATAAACCTTTAAGGTACTGATCACCAGTGAGAACCAGGCTATTGTATTCCTGGCGTCATTGAGTACACAACGCCTCCATGAACTGTTCACCACCACCAAGTATGTATTGCAATTGCATGCCTTTTGGGTATTCAAGAATGATAATACTGTGTGGTGGTGAATACCATATGGGGATGGTGTAGATTTATTTGGCTACTGGTAAAGTGAGTACGTCATAATCATAGTGGACAAGCCATAACTCGCTGATGGATGATCTAAATGACCAAGCACCCTATTCAGCCTCGAATTATAGTAAATGGTGGTAGTGAGTACACGTATGGGCGTTGTATAGTTTTACTCTTTGATGAAGAGTTTCCCATGGCTCTACTACGTAGTCGCATGTACCCATAAGGGACCGTAATGATCACAGTCGCTCCTGGTCTGTGATTTATAGAGCTTGACTATACCATACCGGGTATTACAGTTTATGTTGAGTAGAAATAGCTAAACCTGATGGCGACGAATACTTCATTGTGATGTTCTACATTTTGGTGAGAACTCAATCGGTTTGAAATGTCCGTTCTTGATAGCGATGAGAACCTTTATGTACAGAATGGTCGTCCTCTATTGTTATAAGGATAATACCGGGTGCGGCATAGAGTCACTGACTCTGATGCACCTTTCAATATTTAGCCAAGACCAAGGGGTATTATACATTGTATTTTATTCGTTTTGGAGGTCTAATTCCACACCCTTAAGCCAAACATTTGGTCTGAATCCTCACATGGGAGATGCTCGTTTCGTCAAATGGTCTGGGGTGCATGTCGGTCATCGTTAGTGGTTTAATTCGAAAATTAGACAGAAGTCGATTTCCGGGGACCCAGGCTCATTCTGCATCATTTCCCGTTCGGAAACCCTCTTGAACATATTGATAGGTGCATTACGAGTATCTCATAGTGTCTAGTTCTAAGTGGTAGTATCAAGGTATAACATCTTGTGTAAAAGAAAAATATATGAGTTTAACGATACATTATGGGCCTCAATTCATCATTTTATTTCCAATCTATAATTTAGTTGTTTATGTGATTATAGATAATTTACTGAAATTTGATTATTAAGCAAGTCTCAATTTTCATATAATAAAATGTTGAATTGAACATGGTCTATGTATCATTTTCTCTTTTTCATTGTTTAACACCGACGCACACCCTTATTGCCGCATTTTTCAAAATTTAGTGCATGACAATTTTAATAACACTTTTCAACAATAATAGTTATGGTTAAAGTTGCATTCCGTAATGTTTAGTGAAATAACTTGACATAATTACGAATAGTCTGGGCGAATTTCATAAATTTCATAATTTAAACTTACCCCTAGCAGAGCCTCAATTCAATTAATTTAATTGTTAATTCATGTTTGCACTTGTCAATGCCACTAAATTCAATATAAAATATATGCAAATATAAAAATGCGTAAGCATGCATCATTTACTAGTTTAACTCATTCGTTTGGCTAATAACAGGTCTCGTGTTAGGTGTAAACCACAAATGGGGCCCCACATTCACAATTTACTATTACAAAAAGATGTTCATAAATTGAATAAATACACATTATTTGGCAACATATAAACATTATTTAGGATGTTTTGGAACACAATACTTAACACACCATGAACTATGTAGCAGGCGTTTTGCGTTACATTTGATTGAACATTATAAAGTATAACGTGTTTAAAGCCTACTATGCCCCTATGGTGCCACATTGACTAAATGGTGGCAGGGTCTCAAGTAAATTAATTAAATATTAAGCTATGTTAATACTTACCAATGTCACTGAATTCAATTCGAATAATATATAAAATGAAACATTTGTTTGACATGAATCATTTACTAATTAAAACCATTTGTTTGTCTACTAACGGGCCTCGTTTTATGTGTAAACCACGAGTGGGGCCTCATTTGCACAATTTACTATTACAAATGTTTATAAACTGAATAAACACATAATTTGGCATACTATAAACAACATTTGGTGTGTTCTTCTGTACATTTGATAATATAATAATGTATTTATACTGATTAATTCATGCACATTCACAAACCCCCTTTGGGGCCTCATTCTGATAATTGCTCAATGATGACAAGGTGGCAACACTCAGATTGTGTAATGGTATGGTCCAGAGAACAAGAAAATGCAAAAACATTTTGTATAGAAGATATTGCACGGTACCTTGCAAGTTCTGCCGGACTAAAGCTTTGAAGTTAAGTTGCATGAATTTAGTCATTCTGCATATTTCTGGTCCACATAAGAGGAATGGTTTCACATTTGAGTTAAAAATCCTTATTTTTGGTTTCCTGGATAGATATTTGGAAGTCTATGTATGTTTCTTAAGATATTGAAGATTACTTTAAGTTTGTTGATTCTAGCTTTTACGTCGGCATCAGTTCCACATTGGTTGTCCACAATGCTTTCTGTGTAGGTAAAGGAGTCGTGTACTTCTTTTAAGTTTTTTGTGAATTGTAATTTGCTGGATGTTGTTACATTTCATTTTCATAACTTTAGTCTTGGCTATGTTTGGTCTTAGTCCAAGATTTGTTGAAGACGCTGTAAGTAGAGATTTTTTGACAGTGTTGGACAGAAGAGCAATGTCATCAACAAAGTCCATGTTATCTAGTTGTTCCCACAGGGTCCACTGTATTTAATTTCTTTTTGCTTCTGTGAATTCTCTCATAATCCAGTCAATGGCAAGTTGAAAGAGGAAAAGTGATCGGGGGCAGCTTCGTTTCACTCCTGTGGTGACATGAAATGTGTCTGACAGTCTTCCTTCATGTAGTACTCTACATGTCATGTTGGTGTATGAGATGTGCATGATGTTTAGGATATTTCCTGGAATAACATGGTGGCCAATTAGCTGCCACAATGTTTCTCTATCTAAACTATCAAATGCATTCTCAAAGTCAATACAATTCAGGTATACTACATTCTATCGATTGTTCGATTATAATTCTTAGAGTTGCTATTTGGTCAAAACAACTTCTATCTTTTCTGAAACCTGTTTGTTGGTCTCTCAATGATGCGTATACAGAGTGTTGTATTCGCATTATTATTATTATTCTGTTCAGTATTTTTCCAACCACTGAAACTAGTGTTTTCCTTTGTAGTTTTACATTCTTTGATGTCGCCTTTCTTTGGGACATTGGTGATGTGTCCCTCGTTTCATTCTTGAGGCATAGTTTAATTTTCCCAGATGCCGCTAAGTAATTTATGTAACATGTTTGTTAAAAGGTCTACGTTCGCTTTGAGTGCTTCCGGCAGTATATTATGTGGTCCCGTAGTCTAGTCATTTTAACCTCAAACTAATTGCAAAACAAATTACAAAATGACCTAATTGAATATTCGTTGGACTTTTTTTAAATATGCAAACATATATTTGAATGTCACATATTTTCGCGATATTTGTCTCTTTTGATGTAAATAAATATTAACTTGTATCAATAAAATATTTTTTAATTGTGTTTAGAGGTCGCAATATTGGTCTGCTCTTTATGAAATTTGAAAGCAATGAACCGGAACCTAATCTAGGTCAAAAAGATTTTGGGTTAATGTTTTGATGTTTTGAGGTGAACATTGTGACCAAGTTGCATAAATATTTTACCAAAATTGTGACTTTTGTACCTACCTACACAACGTTTTCCTTTGGTATGAACTAATGATCTACGTTTTGACCCCGGATTACTCAATTTATCATTTTGACCTACATTTTGTTGAAATTGCTACTGTGACCAAGTTTCATAAATATAAGGCCAACATTTTGGTCTCTAGCGCCTACACACGGTTTAGCTACAATTTGACCTAGTGACCTTGTTTTTTACCTTTGATCATCCATTTCCTATCTTGGCCTAAATTTTGTCAGACGATCACTGTCACAAAGTTTCATAATCATAAAGTCCAAATTGTGAATACAGATACGTGTAAATTTTGTACAAATTGGGCTAATATTAAAGAAATGAATAAAACTTATGTTTTCCCTTCCAAGTGCTATTTTGAGTCATTTTGTCGACATTTGAATAGGTAGTCACCTAAATAGAATGGCATATACAATGTATTTGAAAAGTAAATTGTCTGATGATAGTATCATTATTTGTATTCGATAGAGGAAGGTTGTATCTTTCAGAAAATAAAAGCTTTGATGTACAATTAGTACATATATAACGATTTAAAAGGGAAATGTTAGAACTTAAAATTCCCCATATGTATGAAATAAGGAAAATGCTGAAATTGCTACCAAAAGTGACCTTAAACATGTCGATTTTTAATTCTCCCCACTGAACTTGCATATTTGACGTTTTGTCTGTAGTTGATAATAGTCTGTAGATGATGAAAATGCAAAGAATGTCTGTTTTGCAATTATTTTGAGGTTGCCCATATTTTTTAGCTTCAATGACTGGACTATATCGCTGCTTTACCTAATTCTAGTTTTTTGATAGCTTGTTTGATCTCTGCCTGTGAAGGTGTGCTACAATTTATTCTTCTGTAGCTCTAGCAATGTTTTTTTTTCTGTTGAGCACTTCATTGGAGTGTTCTGTCCATCGTTTGAGCTAATTTTCATGTATGGTGATAGTTACACCATCTTTGTCGTTTGTTTGCTGAGTTGTATGGTGTAGGTTTCTCGCAGGTTGTTTTGGTGGTATCGAATAATTAGTTCATGTTTGTTTTATTTGCAGCTTATTCTGTCTGTAAAGCAAGATTGTCCATGTATATATACTTCTGTCTTTCTTTGCATTTATCTTACATATTTGTGTGTTTGGTTGTATGAATCTTGAGCATCAGCCTTTTCTCTTCGTGCTCTGCTCATGTTGATGCTTTCTATTTTTATTTTTATTTTCTTGGATTTGTCTTAAAGTCACTGGTGATAGCCATTCGTTATGTTGTACTTTCCTTCGTTCAAGAGTTTCTTCACGGGTTGAGTTGATATTTTCTTCAATATTCTCCCATTGTTCTTCTATGTCACCAATTTGTTCTAGAAGTTGAAACTTGTTCGAAAGTGTGACATTGAATTGGTTCAAGGTGTCTTTGTCTTTTAGAAATTAAACATTGTATTTGGTTCGAGGAGTCTTCCGTTTTTGAAATTGTTTCAGTTTAAGTTTAACCCTGACTATGACAAGGTGGTGATATGATGCAGCATTGGCTCTTCCTTTTACGCAAACATCGTGGAGAGCTTCGAAACTTTTAATTTATACAAATATGATATATTTGATTTTCTGTGATGTCGCTTTATGTATCTGTTTATGAGGACAGACACTACATCCTATGACTAATATGTTGTTTGCACTCATATCAGCAACTCTCTCTCCATTTTCGTTCATTCACCTAAACTAATGATACCCAGTGCGTATCACCAGTGATTTAAAAAAATGTACGCATCCCAACAAGTGACCGTGGTTTATTATAGATAAATACAGGCATATATTCCGCTTTTAAAATATCTGGCAATTTCTGCGGAATGCAACTGTTTTTACACTTGTGTATGGGCTCGCTCCTGATTGTCTTCAAACTTTTATTACATGAACAACCTCAACGAGCATGAAGGAAGAAGTTTGTGATGCGATGATTTTTGCCAGAATTATGGCCCTTTGTAGGCAAGGAGTATATTTGTCTGCCGAATGATGAAGGCTCTAGTCTCTTGCGGTCTTTATTCCAAAAACCGATATACTGGCAGATGCAAATGTGTTACTGTTTATTAATGAAACGTTACTACAGTCTGTAGTAGTTCTTATCGAAAGGTATTTTAAACATACTACTGTAAAATCATTTAATTTCGATGGGACGACATTTCGTGTTTTTGTTAAAAGATCCATTTCGATAAGACGTTAATTGGTGGATATTGCACTTCAGGTAATAAATGCCAGGGCCAAAACCAGTGTTCAACGTTATTTGATTTCGTGGTTAAATGGGAATCACCAAATACACGAAATTTAATTATCCAGGAAAATTAATGATTTTACAGTATTACGTGCCTTACCTTCGCCAGATTCGGTTTTTCCATCGGCAAAACTTTCGCCTGCGTTCCATCGTCCGGTAACTCTGAAAAAACTGAATTGGCCACCAAAATCTTGTCAATAGTGGAATTGATTTCTTCCAATGCTGAAATTAGTAACAGTGGAATAGTTGTAAGGACAGTACTAGTACATACTGTGGCCGAGTGGTCTCGGTTCTCAATTCGAAGAACCCGGGTTGGAATCTCGCCAGGTCACTGGAATTCTCAGCTTCGATTTTCGGTGCTTCCTACCAAACTTTAGTAATAATAAACAGATTCAGTCTCGTGTGATGTGCACCGGGTACATAAAAAACCAAGGGTTATATTTAAAAAAGCTAGGGTAGCGCATCTGGTAATGTGATTATGAATGTTTCTCATACTCAAACTCCATACTCTATGCTCAAACTAAAAAAAACAGCTTTTAAATGTTTGCACCAAAACTAACACCAACTTGTAGCGACTAATCTAACTAAGAAAATGAACCCCGTATACTATGTTTCCATTCAGTAATAAAGACGTTACAAGAGTTTTTCTAACTAAGAATATGCTTCAAATGAAGTACGAGTGTGAGTTAGACCGTGGAGTACATAATCACGGGGCATGGATTCCTTGTATCACACAAAATTCTCTTTCTTCGATGTTGACTCAACTCAACTCAAGTTTATTGTAATACAAGGCCGACGGTCCAAAATACACAGATTCTACATTTGATTCACTTGAGTGTCCTCGAGGATGACGGTTTATGTTAATTCTGGAAGGCAACAAAATATGATCATTGCATCAAAGAACCATGTACTTACATATATTGTACGGATCCGTATCCTTATTGTACGTGCTTTGGGATATCGACTCATCCTTTGAACAACATTGAGATGGTGGCGTCGATTGCACTAGGAGATCATCATCATGTTTTGATACCCAATCACATGTACCGGGTGTCTGAGATGGTACATTGAGTGCATCACGTGAATGAGCTTGTATTTTAAGTGAATCACGTGACTGAGATTGAATATTAAGTGCGTCGAGTGACTGAGATTGTACATTGAGTGCATCACGTGACTGAGAGTGTACATTGAGTGTTTGACGTGACTGAGAGTGTACATTTAGTGCGTCACGTGACTGAGATTGTATATTGAAAGCATCCCGTGACTGAGATTGTACATTGAGTACATCACGTGACTGAGCTTGTTTATTGGAATCATCACGTGACTTAGATTGTATAATGTGTGCATCACGTGACTGAGATTGTACATTGAGTTCATCACGTGACTGAGATTGTATATTGAATGCGTCACGTGACTGATATTGTACATTGAGTACATCACGTGACTGAGCTTGTTTATTGAAAGCATCACATGACAGCGATTGTACATTGAATGCGTCACGTGACTGAGATTGTACATTGAGTACATCACGTGACTGAGATTGTATGTTGAAAGCATCACGTGACTGAGATTGTACATTGAGGGCGTCACGTGACTGAGATTGTACATTGAATACATCACATGACTGAGAGCGTACATTGATTGTTTTACGTGACTGAGATTGTATATTGAGTGCATCACGTGACTGAGATTGTATATTGAGTGCATCACGCGACTGAGATTGTATATTGAAAGCATCACGTGACTGAAATTGTATATTGAGTGTATCGAGTGACGGAGATTGTATATTGAAAGCATCACGTGACTCAGATTGTACATTGAGTGCATCACGTGACTGAGATTGTATATTGAATGCGTCACGTGACTGAGATTGTACATTGAGTACATCACGTGACTGAGCTTGTATATTGAAAGCATAACGTGACTGAGATTGTACATTGAGTGCGTCACGTGACTGAGATTGTACATTGAGTGCGTCACGTGACTGAGATTGTACATTGAGTGCAACATGTGACTGAGATTGCTCTGTGCAATATGGTGTCCTTTTATATTCCTGTCGGCATGTATCTGCTAAAGATAAAACGAAGCATTACTTCATGAACAAAAACGTTAATGATGAATCTGCTGTTTTGAGCCAATGTATGTATTACTGAAATATTTTCATAGAAAATGTAAAAAATAGTATCTTCATTTTACCTTTTAGGAAAACAACGAATTTCACATCTACAAATTGGTAGATATAAACTGTTTTATCAACAATAATTTACTCACACGAGTACAGTTACAAATAAGTCCACATGATCAATGTGTAAAGGCTTTGTGTGGTCGGTTGTAAACAATTTTAGGCATCACTAAGTGCTAGATTAGAGTAACAAATACTTATAGTGGTAGTTTGTGCCCGATTTAAATATAGAGGGTATCACACAAAGTCATGTGGTAGTTTGTGCCCGATTTAAATATAGGGGATATCACACAAAGTCATTTGGTAGTTTGTGCCCGATTAAAATATTGGGGATATCACACAAAGTCATGTGGTAGTTTGTACCCGATTTTAATATAGGAGATATCACACAAAGTCTTCATGTGAGTCTAGTATAAACTGTATGTATAAACCATCTTTCTCACTGTAAACTATGTAGTTTTGCAGAGAGAAATTAAATTAGCAATTAGATCGGATGAAAAATTCACATCGACATGACCCCAAACGGAGTGTCATCAGATCCAATATCAACATTAAGTAGCGAAGCGTTATATGGGTTTGATTTAAGAGAGATTGCTGAAAGACAACCTTACCGTGACGAGACGGAGAATCCTGCTGGTCATACAGCTTTGTGTTGCCAAGTTCGTACGATGCGTTCACTTCTGTGGGATTATACGTTGGACACACAAATGGATTACTGTGCACTGGAACGCAATGCAAAGTTTCTCTTTTGACTTGTGTGTTGTTACTGACGTTATCTGCATCTACATGTATACATGATGGACCGTTGGCAGCAGGCACTTTATGATTGTGATCGTCAATAGATTGATCAAGTGGAGGGAATATAGAGTACACGTTTATGTTCGGATTTATATGATCTGCCCCGAGTTGAATACATGTATTAATGTTTCCATGTTCAACTAATTCTTGTTTGATACGGGTAGCTCGTTCCATTCTATTCGATTCCGGATGTTTGGTATTCTGATTGTAAATCCCAGGACTTGTCGAATGTAATGAATATACTGGGGAAGTGCCATGTTGAGCATGTGAACTTTCTATTCTTGATGTCAAACCAGCATCTGTATGATTTTCGCAGAGGATATCATTTTCATTTTTGTTTACAAAGATGCCGCTAGCAATGCCTCCATCACTTACAGCATTACCATCACAAGCAATGGGTCTGCTGCTTGCAATACCTTCGTCACTCGCTTTGACTCCGTCACCCGCAGTGTACCCACCACTGACAATGTTACCGTCGCTAACAAAGTCTGTTTTTAAATCGTCGATGACATGTGTGTTGTGACTTTCTTTTGTTTCATTGAAACTGGGTGAGATGTTAATGTTTCCTACATGTGGTACATGGTGAAGTTTCCGAGTACCAATGTGACTGTCATAAGTTACTAAGTTATGACCCGGTGTTTCCAGGACTTCCTGTGATGATGTTCCCGCTAACGGCGACATTTGTCTATCTTTTACAGAAGTTTCCTGTCGTTTTCTGTTACAACCAAGTTTGCCTTTTAATACCTCATTGCCACATTGTTCTAGTGTTTTTGTTTTTCGTTTCTTTTGTGTGATTTCTACACTAGCTGCTACCGGAACTTTAGGAGTTCGTTCACATGCTTGGTCTTTTTCTCGTGGTTCAATCAATGACTCCTTTACTAGTGTGTTGTATATAATTGATCGAAGAGCTGTATCATCATACAGGGGTGATTTCTTGTTATAAAGTAGCTTGATCTCCTGAATATCCATCTGTGCTGTGAATACCAATTCTTTCAACGGGACAATATGACGAGGTTGTCTGAAACTTTGTGCAATGGTGAGATTAATTTAATTTTAATAGTTGGACACAAAGTTTCAGACGATTACGCCGTGAAATTCAACAAACACATGTACAAATACTTTAAGACGTAAGTCATAAAGTAGCATTTTATGCAAGCAACGTCATGTAATGCCATTGGACTAAATCATGGTTCAGTACACGGAGGGTTAGTTCACAGATAACTGTATTATTGATAACGAAACAAAACACGGCCATTTTGTTTTGTGTTGAATGCACTACAGTGTTCGGTTTCGAGACAGTATCTACGTATCATAATATAACTTTTTAACTATTTGGTCAATTTCGATAACATTTGACCTGTGCAAGTAATGATAGCAATTGTATGAATGTAATTAGTTTATGAAGATATTGATAGTCAATTCTTGTTTAGATACATTGAAGTTCTCGCTACTTTAGAACAAGTATACCTTTCTTGGAAAATATAAACTAACACTTTTTTATTAGTCTTTATCAATGATACAGTTACCTGTGGGTTAGTTTTCTTTCATTAAAAATGTATGCTATGTTCATGAGATTGGGTCATATATTCGTTCATATATGTAACCATTACAACTAAACATATGGATGGTATTCACGAAGACTCTTAAGCGAAAACTTGAAATTTTCTCAAAATCTTACAATTTCCTTAAGTGTTTCAGCTAAACAGGAAACCCAATATTATCAAAGTTTTACATTGTTTTGAAGCTTAATGTAGTTAGTGCTACAATAATCACCATACATATGGGCTAATCTTAGTTTCTGGCAACATATGGACAGTTCAATTGTTTAACTTAAGATGCTTGGTAAATACCGGCACTGGGCAGTTTTTGGAAAAATAATTATTGATCATCGAGCATGTTTTTACTTACTTTGTCCAAACTGTTAACTAAAACTGTTAACTTTAAAAAGGACAAGACTGTGATAATATAACGGGAGTATTATCACATTCTCAGTAGCCATGGAGACAGGTATATTTACATGGTAGAAAATCCCGTTCTAAAAATAGACGTGACAGACATAGATCAAGTCGTGATAGCACGGCTTCTATAAATAGACATAGGAAAAACCAGAAGTCCGGTGAAAAGAAGAGTGACTCACGATCTAGGAGGAATTCGGGGAGAAAAGTGACATTATATTTTGTTTACTGAATGTGCAAGGATTGGTCGGTCGAAGTTATAATAAATTAATTACCCCAGAGTTTAGTGATTTATTTAATAGGCATGACATTCTCCTATTTACAGAAACTTGGTCGAACCCTACGTACAGTTATGATGTTGATGGTTTTACATATTATGTATTGCATAGATCTATGACTCACAAGAATGCAAAAAGTGATAGTGGTGGTTTAATTATTTATATATCGAACCATCTAAATCAGCATGTATCTCTAGTAAAAACAGATGGAGATCACATTATATGGATTAAAATCGATGGTCAGTTGATTGACCGAGTTCGAGATTTATATATGTGTTTATGTTACAATGTACCCCAAGGTAGTAGCCGAGAAGTATTTATAGAAAACAATATTTATGACTGTGTATTAGATAATATAATTGATTTCAATACTGAAAATAATCATACAGGTGAATATATTATCCTAGGAGATTTTAATTCAAGAATTGGTCTAAAGAATGATTTTGTAGAAAGTGAATATTTGCATAACCTAGATATGATGCCAGATGACTATATTGTTGATGATTTTTTAGTGCGTAATAGCCAAGACAAAATTGTAAATGAACATGGTAAATTGTTGCTTAATTTTTGTAAACGTAGCGGCTTGAGAGTAGGGAATGGTAGGTTATGTGAAGATGCTTCCGTCGGGAAATTTACGTGCATAAAAAAGGCGGGATCCAGCGTTGTAGATTACGTATTGTGTCAACCCTATTTTATGAAATATTTTAAACATTTTTCTGTCGGAAATCCAAATATTGTATCGGATCACTGCGTAATCTCTTTTGCTATCACTTGTAGCGAGTATGCTTTAGGTCAAAATGTAGTACATGATGACCAAGATGACATATTGATTGATCATTGTTACAAATGGGATAATGATAAAAAACAAGACTTTTTAGAAAATATTCAATCGCTTAATTTCCAAAATAGCTTAAGCGAATTAACGTTGGAATTAGAACAGACAAGTAGTACACATGATATAGAGGGGAACCTTGATAAATTTTATAATTGTGTAAGCGAAATATGTGACCCGTTATTCAAAAGAAATCTTAAAAAGAAAAATACACAGGAAAATAAAAATATAACAAATAAGGAGTGGTATGATAACGAATGCAGTACAAGTCGAAAGGATTTTTATAAAAGTCTTAACAATTTTAGAGCTTATCCATCTGACGAAAATAGAAAAATAATGTGCGAAAATAGAACTGATTACAAAACTCTCATCCGGTCTAAAAAATATGACCTGACTAAAAAGAACTCAAAAAAACTTGAAGACATGAGATTTAAAAACGCAAAATTATACTGGAAAATGCTAAAAGATGTATGCTGTCCTGGTAACAAGAATGTAACTACGTCACAGTTCACTGCTTATTTTAAATCGGTAAATGATCCGAATTCGGTGTTTTTTCAACCTGATGATGACATTTTATATTTTAATGAAAGGTTTTTGAATGGTGAGTTACAGATTATGTTTACCGAGCTAGACGTTGAAATTAATCTTGCGGAAATTTTAAAAGCATGTGCAGAATTGAACATAGGGAGATCAGGGGGGTGCGATTTTGTTATAAACGAATTCTTTAAATACGGTATTAATGATTTATCGATTTATATTTTACCTTTGTTTAACAAGATATTGAGCAGTGGGTGTTTTCCATCACAATGGACTGAAGGTTATATTGTTCCAATTTTTAAGAAGGGGGACAAAGATCTGCCAGAAAATTATAGGGGAATTACACTTTTAAGTACTTTTGGAAAACTTTTTACTAGAGTTATTAACAATAGACTGACTACATGGGCAGAGAATTATTTTGTTTATACAGAGGCGCAAGCTGGATTTCGGAAAAACATGGGAACCACTGATAATATTTTTGTTCTGAGTGGTATAATCAATCATCTATTAAACAACAAGAAGAAACTATATGTTTGTTTTATCGATTATACGAAAGCTTTCGATCTACTAGTTAGGGAAAATATATTTTACAAACTAATACGATATGGCATCAGGGGTAAAATGTTGAATGTAATCCGATCTTTGTATTCAAATGTCAAATCGCGCGTTAAAAATAAGAACTGTTTAAGCCCTGAGAGTTTTGAATGCTACTTAGGGGTCCGTCAAGGTGATTGTCTTTCACCTTTCATTTTTGCACTGTTCGTTAATGATCTTGAAGAAGACTTAGAAATAAATGGTTTTAAAGGGGTTGATTTAGACACACTAAAAATATTTTTATTACTGTACACAGATGACATAGTTTTATTCGCCGAAGATGAACTTAGCCTACAGAATGGACTTAATATTTTAAAAGATTATTGCAATAAATGGAAACTAACGGTAAATGTTAAAAAAACTAAAGTTATGGTCTTTAGGAAAGGTGGTCGCTTAAGACAGAATCTGACATTCCTTTACGATAATGATGAAATTGAAATCGTAAATTGTTTTACATACCTAGGCATAACATTCTCTAACGGTGGAGCATTTACAAAAACGTTCGAAACATTAAATGGTCAAGCCTGTAAAGCAATTTTTAAACTTAAGTCGTATTTGACCAAATTTCCAACATTATCTGTAAGTCATGTTGTATCTTTATTTGACAAGTTAATACTTCCAATATTGAACTATGGGTCTGAAATATGGGGATTTGCCGAGGCGGAAATATTAGAACGCACTCATTAACACTTCCTAAAAAATATCTTAGGAGTGAAGCTTTCTACCCAAAATAATTTCATTTATGGTGAACTCGGTCGTACACCTTTAAAGGTAATGAGAATAGTAAATATAGTACGTTTTTGGTTGAAAATCACATGTGTATGCAATGACGAAAGAAAATATATTAAACAAATTTATAAAATGATGCTAAATGATAATGATCTATTACCTAACAAAATCAATTGGACATATAAAGTTAAACAATTATTGGAAAATTTGGGATTTAACGACGTTTGGTTGTACCAAGGGGTTAATAATGTAAAATATTTCATGCAAATTCTTAAACGAAGACTTAATGATGTATTTATTCAAGAATGGAATGGACAACTAAATAATTCGACAAGAGCTAGCTCATATATACTATTTGCAGAATTTAGTTTTAAGGAGTACTTAGATTTTGTAACAATCCGTAAGTTTAGAACAGCCTTAACAAGATTACGTGTATCATCGCACAGGTTAGAAATTGAAACAGGTAGATGGCATAAACCCCAAAAAATTCAAAGAAATGAAAGGAAATGTCAATTATGTAATACGTTAGAGGATGAATTCCACTTCTTGTTGGAATGTCCCTTATTTTATGACATAAGAAAAGACTTCATAAAACGCTATTTTTGGCAAAGACCGAACATCCCGAAATTTATAGAACTAATCTCGTCCACAAATCATTCTACGATAAAGCAACTATCCATCTATATATTTAAAAGTTTTGAAAGGCGAGACAGATTGTATTATTTTTAACTTACTTTTCTCCAAACATATACTGTTAAATGCAATCTACTACCCAGTTTATGTCACTATCCTTGCTATATTATGTTAATATTGTCTTATTAATTATTACACTGACCGGAACATATCAACCATGTTTATCAATACATTGTAGTATTGTGCGGGATTGCTTACCTAATACCCAATAATCTTTGTCTGTACGGGTCTCTGTACCCATTGTAAGTATAGTTTATATTGCTAAAACAACAATTTAAATATATATTAGAGAGTTGGTTGGGTATCGTTTAAGCAACCCCGTGCAATACGATACTGTTTGTACTATGTACATAACATTATATTCTGACATACTATGTTACTTGTAACATGTTTGTAATTGTTTGTAATTATTACTTGTAATTATATTATATGTGATTCATGGGCCAATGGCCTAAAATCTTGAAATAAACTATATTCAATTAGCAACTTATGTATGGCAGATCGGAAGACTAAAGATTGTGTTTAAACTTCAAACACACCGAAATGGCTTTTGTGCATAAAGGAAAAAATGAAAAATCGGAAAGAGGAGGTAGCATTCAACAAGAGCGGGTCGAACGTGAAAGGCATATATTGGGAACGTACAAAAACGAAAAACCTCAAAGACACACCACAATGTCCAACACAAAACTGAACTAGAAAATGAACAAAAAGTACAACAATTTAGGCCCTCCCCGCTTCTAAAACGTTAAATCATCATTATAAATGGTCATTCTGATCCCTTCAGCCTTTATGCATTGTAAAAGACCAGTGGCATACGGATATAGCCGAGCTTTCACGATTGTGTATTAAAATCGTGTGCTCCTACAGTTGTATAAATATACATGCTTTCGGCATTGACTGTACATTTAAGAGATAAACGACTTTAACCAAGCAAATGGCAACTTTTGGTCCACACCCCTAAAATCATCCAGTGCATTATACACGTGCAACATTATCTTTCTTCAAATCTACGAAATTACCACAAACTCCAAATTACCTCGAAATATGTACAACACGTAAATTAGGTGAAAAAATGGGTTTCAGTATAACCTGTAGAATGTGATATAACTTCGTAGGCCTGTGATCTTTCTTATGGAATTTAAGACACTCTTTTTATTCAGCCTTGTAAGTATATACAACAATTAATGTACAGTTATATTTGTTTCTTTTTGTAACCTCGAATATATTTTCTTACACAACTATTAGACTTTTTAGAAGTGTCTGATAATGTGATAATAGACTAGCCACGGTTACCAAGCAACTGCACACATATCGATCTTAATACATACGTAAACAGCTGACCATTCCTTATAATAAAAGGACTTATGATTTATACAATGTATGTTTCAAATTAGAAGATGAATTCCATGTTTTATTAGAATGCTCATTATACAATAATTTAAGAAAACAACATTTAGATAAATACTATTGGAAAAGGACAAACATCTGTAAAGCTGTATACATAGAACTGTTATCGTCGGAAATGTAATTATAAATATTGTATGTTTGTTAAAAAATAGTTCAATGATATGAATTCTTTACAATTCAATTAGATATGTAACATCGCATTATTGTAAGACCAGACTTATTTAGGGTTTTCTTGCTTTTAAATATGATAGGATTGCGTTTACATATGATATTTCACTTTTTGTAAGTTATATATCTATGTTACTTTATAAGCTATTATGCAATTATGATGTTGATCGTGTACTGTTATCTTATGTAATGTACCATGTTAGTTGTATTGTAACGCACCTACCCCGCGCATCCCAACACACACAAGCCGGCCGAGCTAACCGTGCGAGACACTCGTGCGGAGGGCGGTGGTTATGTAATTATCCGCTCAAAAGACATACATATATAAACAACAACGCAAATATGGCGGTCAGGATCTATAATATTATCAGATGAACACAGGTAGAATGTATAACGTAAAATATCACCTTATTAGACTGTAGAGCTAAAACACTTAAGACAAGTAGAAGTCTATCAGTATGTAAAACTGATAAGATGAAACTATATATTTAATCTTATAAATATGTATTGAGTGGTACTGCTCAACATAGAGCCAACCTAAATGGTGACGACTTACACCCAGTCGGACACCCGGACACCCGGACACTGACAATTGAGTTACTACAATCGACTGAACGATCAATGACAAGTGACGACGAGTTTCAAAGACGACCCGCCTTTTATACTCTCAGGGTAAGTAACCACGTGACTGGATTCAACCAATCACGTAACGCAGCATCAGCCGCTGACCAATCGGAAGGTGCAGCAGTCAGATGCTGCAGCAGGTGCAGCAAGTGCAGCAAGCGGGCTATTTCACATACAGTATAAGGCTAAAAAGAACGCTAGCCGCCATGACAGTTTAACTTAATCTTGCAATTAAACAATGAAACAAGTGAAAGTAAGAAGTATGAATAGTGTTTAACAATTCTACTCAACATGCGGGATTCATACACTCATTCTCCTAAGTATTATTTAGCAATAACTGACCCTCGTAGTTGATACTTTTAGATGTCTTGGAGTGTCATTCTAAAGAATAAACAATTTAATGATGAAAAAACGTAGCCGATCAAGCCAAAAAAGCTGTTTCGCCTTTTATACGAAAATAAGAAACGAGCAGGAGCGATAAGGGGCGTTTATGGCCCAAAATCTTTGCAAAACAAAATATATGTTATTTTCTTTAGAGAAAAACGATAAACCAATATCTTAACTGTGACGTTACGCATGAAACTCGTACGTAATATGACTTTTGGGTTGTCACTAAGAGTTATTGACCATTTTCAATTCAACCGTTGGAGAAATATAAGAGCTATATACATCGCTAAAACGGTACGTGTGTAAGCAATATTGTAATAACAATAGTTGTTTCATTTCAAAAGCACGTCAAAAAACGCTGTCACGCGTTGCGCATATCTCCGTATCGCTTGATACTTATACAGTCCATATTAAGCGAACTGTTAATTCAAATTTGTTGAAATTACGCCACAATATGCGTAAGCAAGTAACTGATGATATATCATTTCCACTATCGGTAAATCTAATTGGAAAATACATGACACACTGTTTACTGAATGTGAAAAAGGTGTCACGTTTAGAAGAGAAATATATTTTATTTCTGAAAATACTCCAGCTACATCTTTATTTTACATAAATACTATCTACACTACCCAAAAGTGCTAACCCGCCACTTAGATATTTCAGTCCTGTAGTGTCAAAAATTGGTATATTCAAGTGAGATTTCGCATACCGATACATTTTTAGTAGACGAAGCTGATAGTTAGTTTAATTTAGCGGTATTGTGACTAAACTTGGTGCATTCGGCGTATTACGTAATGACGTATTTTTGCACGTGCATTGCATGTGCACCAACATTTAAGTGTACATGAACGAATTCGGCATTATTGATGACTGCTTATCTTGAAAAACACTTTACATCATGAAATTGACTCGATAGGAACACTCACAGGATTTCTAAAAATCACTGGAACACATTTCGTAGGTGTCAATGTTTCATTTTTTTTAAATATTTTTTTTTATAATGCATTTATTAGCATGAACATCCACATACGTACGTATAAAGATGTATTAAATTCAAATATGTGTTGATATTTGGCCTACTTGCAGTTGAATTTACCATGTTTGACGTGTTACGTAATATAGCATGTTTACACGTGTAAAGAACGGAAATCACGTGCTCACGAACGGTTTTGATTAAAAGGGTGAATTTCCTACGCGAAAAACACATTAAAAGCCAAATTGTGTCAGCAGAGAAAGCGCCAGACCTGTCGGAATGTTATGACTTTGGTTAGAGTTGCGGCCCTTATTTTTTTAATTTCACATGAATATTATTTTATGTTTTTGTTTGTTTTTGAAGTTTAAGTGGTTATCTCCGTTTTTTTATTAACAACAAGCTTAGTTTGTGGACATTGACATACAAGCGTGATTTTGCAAAACCAACCGTTTTGACAAAGCCCTTTTTCTCATTTTGTTCGAAGATTGTTACTCTTCAGCTTAGTTCGCCTGGAGTAAATCACGGCATGTAACGTGATTTTCGTATAGGGACAGGGATTAGTTATGCCAAAATGTTTATGAAAACGTGCTTTCCACGCGTTGATTTGTGCAAACTGCTATCAATAGTTCGGGTATTTTTGTGAATTGGTGAAAAATACTACATTACGTAACACGCCTGTGACAACGAACATAATCGTTTGCCGTCCAAAATAAATTTATAATTGTCTGCATCTTGGATTCAAGTACGGGTATGCAAAATTTCATGAGGTTACATACTTTAATAAAAAAGTTATGGCGAAAAATGTAAGGTGGCGGGTTAGAACTTGTGGGTAGTGTAGTTAGACGTTGTCCCAACGCTACGTCTTCGCTTACCTTCATTAAAAGTTTACTTTTAGTTCCGATATTACATATATCACAAGCTATGAATGTATTGACAGTTCGCTATTATTGTCTGTTTGCGAGTGTTTATGCATCCTGGTTGTTTAATTGCTGATAGCACTTCAGACTGTCTCGGAATTACATGTTAACGAAAATCCGTAAAAATGTCCCATTCCATTTTTACGTCATTATTTTCTCCGAAATAATTGAATGAAGAAAAATATAAGTATGAATAACATTTGCGCAGTCTTTAACATACATAGGTTAAACGGAAATTAAAAACTGAATGGTTGGTATAAAAGATCACTTATCAAATGCACTAAACAACAGGAAAAACAAATATTACGCATGCCCAGTGTCAGTTTCGTCCAGTAGGGTTCGAGCATCATAGTACGCGAATGTATTAGTTTTAATCTATGGTATAAAACATGGTGATAATAACCCCGTCTGAAGATGTCATTTATTATAATCTGTTATTCAAGACAACGTTAGTGTCAAACATTGAAGTTGCTTAGTGTAAATGTCCGGGTGTGCTATTTTAACGTCTCTTATTCTTACAGTACGTATCAATGTCTGATTATATTAAATATTTTGACTAAGAAAAGCAATGTTACATGTGAGTTACTTAGTTTTAAACAAGTTTTCATATGAGTCATTCAATCAACAATACGGACTCATTATAATACTGTCAACATCACTATACCTGTCTCTAAACATTGGTTGACTTAAATACAATTGTTGTTATTTGTTCACAAGAAAAATGTTTTTGCCTGATCAAACATTTAATCAAAATGTGAACATGTATATATGCATTTGAATATCTATGACTTAACGCATTTGTAAAAACGACGTCGAATACCCGTTGTGTGTGTGTGTGTGTGTGTGCGTGCGGGCGAGCGGGCGGACGGGCGTGCGGGCGTGCGGGCGTGCGGTGCGGGCGTGCGGTGCGGGCGTGCGGGTGTGCGGGTGTGCGGGTGTGCGTGTGTGTGTGTGTGTGTGTGTGTGTGGATGGATGGATGGATGGATGGATCTAATTACAAATAACTCGCGACATTGGCTTCGCTTAAGTCAGAATTCGGCTCAAAAGCCTTACGTAGCCATCGTGCAATTACGAAACTTAACACATAATTAGTATAAAAAAACTAGATTTAAAAATGAAAAAAAAGAAAGAACAGAAAAAATAACAGTGTTAAGGGGGAAATCAGTATTATAAGAAGTACATTTGAGACCTTTTTTCAAAACTTTTGTAGACAAACAATGATAAGTTGTTTTATGTTTATTTTTTATTTTTACTGTTTAAAAGCAAATTTCAAAACATTAGGATTTTTCCAAAAGTATTTTTAAATGTATATTTTTCTTAGTTCTTAGATTTTACTACACAACCAAGGTAACTGTTACTTTTACTAATTTGTTCCAATTTGAATCCAGTATAATTCTAAAATTAATGCCAAGATAATGCTAGTAGGAGATCATTAACAGAATTTTTATTCGTATTACAGCTCAATTTACCCCATTGTATAGTTGTTCTAGTATTATAAATAATTAAAAATTGATCTTAAGTTTAAGATTTCCATAATACTTTGATAAAACAGCACGCAGAACTCGTGATCGTGCTTTATTCTACGATAATAATAATAATAATTAATGAAATAATAATGATTTGTCTTTTCTTACACATTCTCCAAGAAAGGAAAGTTTATTAAAAGAAAGTGTGCAGCTACGCGCAATTCTGTATGTTTGAGAGACCGATGAAAATCAAAGAAGCATAATATGAATTAAGAAGTTCAATAAATACTCATGGATTTAACAATGTCTATCAAAATATATGTTATTAAGTATTTAAGATATTTAACCAACATTAACTTATCTTGCAGAGAATTCTATACAATAATATATAATAATCAGATATAAAAAATTGTATCTCACGTACCTGAGCGTTATGTTCAAGCGCACGGGGTTTATTAAACTCTAGATATAACCACACTATGTCAAACAGCAACAAGGACGTCTAATATGTTGACTCCAACATAATATTGTCTTGGAATAACAATGACAACACTTCCATATATACCTGAACTTCTCACGTATATCGATTTCCAACCCTCGTCATTTCATGTATACTGTGGTCTTGCATTGAGCATAACATTCGTGACTGAACGAAGGCACAAATGATGTAATGCAAAGAAATTTTGAGTTTTCACCATAGTACTATCGAGTTGTCATTATCGTACTGTCGAGTTTTCATTATCGTACTATCGAGTTACTTACCCTGATGAAACGCTGATCATATCAGTTTGATACTCCAGACTGAGTTAGAAACATAGTAGTTCATACTTTGTAAGTAAAACATTTAATGGTAACTATATCACATATCACATATCGCTGGTTTAGAATAAGAAGACTGAAACATATTTAAAATCACAGGGCGCTACTTATGAGCATATTTCTTGAAAATCATGGAACTCGAAGCTTGTCATGTTGACCAAACTGAAGTTGAAACAGCTTGTTTAACCATAAGTAAAGAGAAATTTTCGGGTAGTCTTTTTTCTTGTTTTGATGTTGAATATTATTTAAACTGCCTTAAAATTGTAAAGTTCATGTTAGATATCGCAGGGTTTGTTAAGCAATGTTTAATGGCTCCAGCTTCCTATTTTCTCTACATTCCATAATCTCAACACCGTTTGTAATTCCAATATCCAGTATATTACTATATAGAGTTCTGATTCTTTTCACATAAAATAAATTCGACGACATGACTGAATATAAGAATGTTCCTGTCTCAAGTCACTGGTTCCGGCGCCATATAATGTGACAATATTTAATTTACTTCATTACAGTTTGATGGAATATAGCAATCTAGTAATTATTATTTTTATGTTTATAACTCACCTTTGATTTACAACAACAGTTTATCGCTGTGGATATTTATTAACAATTATGTATTGTTTTAAATGACATATGCAAGTTATTGTGATACATGATGCATACTGTCTGAAACCCATCTAATAAGTCCATAGTTATTGGAAGCAAACTTGAGTAATTACAAATTAAGTTTTTTTTTCTTTTCAATTCAAGTTACTGTACATTACAATGTAACACCTCCTGGATTTTGGATCATTATATATACAGCTTTTTACTGACAATTACTACTGCTGCTGCTGCTGCTTCTACTGCTACTACTGCTACTGCTACTGCTGCTGCTACTGCTGCTGCTGCTGCTGCTGCTGCTGCTGCTGTCAAGCGAATGATTCATATTTTTCTTCATTTTAACTGAAGAATGGATAAACTCCGTACCGTAGCGGTCTATTCGTCGTACCGTGAACCGAATCTACGTAGAACTATTCAGCTTCCCGCCACCAGTGAAAACATGCTTTGGTAGTAGGAATATAGTCCATGCGGAATGATTTGCTATAAATATCCTCAAAAAATAGAAGTCTGATATAATTGTTGGTCTTAATATTAATAAATGTTCGTAATGTAAACAAATCGGGTTCAATGATACGTGTAACCTGTGTAGCATGCTTGTAATATTGTTCAAATCATAGAACTTTTTATTGGTGTAGGCATAAAGGCGTTAACTTGGTAGTATATATAAAGCTGAAAGATTGAAAGATAGTTATTACATTGTGTGGCTTATCGCCACTCAAAAACGGATAATATTTTGACATAAGTAACGATTTGTGATTGCAGCATACGTTTACATTTGCAAATATATATTTACACAAAATATTGTAACTATTTGACAGTTCACGTAGCGATGCACTGAGTGTGGTGCACTTTTCTATCCATTGTGCGACTTTGTCGAGCTTGCACACCAGCCAACTTCCCTTTCAATGAGTCTACATGATTATAAAACGTTCATCAGTATTGTGCAATACTACAAATAAATAAGGTATTGTCTTAACTACATAAAACGGAATCTGCACTATTAAGACTAGTTGCAGCATATGAATGGTGTTTTTTGTGCGTGTATCTCTTTTTATATCTTGCAAGGAAACGAACAGCAAATAAAGCACCCAGCATGGTGATATGGCTGCACCGTAGTCGAAAGGGTAATGCTATTAATCTTTACTATGCTTAGAGATGTTTCTTGTTCGAATCTCGGCCCAGGTCAGTTCTTATAGTGCCCCTCTAGAGTGTTCAGTGTTAGACATTTAGTTATAGACTGGCAGTATGTAGTATAGCATGTAAACTGTGGTGTAAGCTAAACCAGGTGCGTTGCAGAATCTGTGAGTCATTTCGGCTATATATAGTTACTAGTAAGGTATCGTAACATGGATATATTGTTTCACACACCTGTCATTTCTCGAACGGCCATTATGATGTCTACGTACTTCGACTGTGACGGGTGTCCGTTGAAAATAAACGCTTGACTCACAAATAGAATCAGGGGAACGAACTATTTATGTCATGTGCAGTTATCCTTGGTTTATAGTGACGTGATACGTGATATATATATGTCCTGGAACGCAATCGAGATTTTTCAGAATTCATAAAATTTGATGTAATAAGTTCAAAGCACAAAACAACCTCTTAAGAAGAATGTTACGTGCATTTCTTATACAGAAAGTTCAATACGTGTCAGCAGGAAAAATGTGTTCTTTGAATACGACTAGCTCGCAATGTCGATTTAAAAACGAATGTCTGCAAGCAAGGGTTTTCTGCGAAGCATGCGGTGAATCCAACTAGTTATCAAATATTACAAATCCTGTGCATTGTCATTTGATCAAGTGTCCGCTACAGTCAGAATATACTATATATGATAAACATAGGACGTATGTCTAAGATTGGGCACCGAAATCAAGAAATTTCCTGAACATTTACAGCGCATGCCTTAGATGCAACCGTACATGTATCAAATCAGAATACAGAGTATTGCAATATGCATTATTTTCTGTGCAAAAATGTACCGTTAAACTAGCCTCCTGAGTAGATCTATCAGTAGTTTGAAACAAGAGTTGTAAATTTAACATAGTGGCTCTTCTTAATACTATAGGCAGGTATTTTCTGCGGTCATTATTAAAATGTGGACACTCATGAATATTGAAACTAATCCCCTAACCTAGCATTGTCGGGACATGGATCTTCTATATATATATTTTTTAATCAGTTGTAATATTGTTGTTTTGTAATATATATGCAAATAAAATCTATTCTATTCTATTCTATATAGAATCCCTGTCGGGACAGAGATGACAACATCTCAAATTATGGTCTAAAATTATAGATCGCCCTTTTTGGAAGTTTATGATTACTACACCTGAAGTGACAAACAGATAGAGCAAGGATTCTTAGCAAAAGTTTAAAATAAGGTTCAAGTTCGAAATTATGCTTCGCGTTTACACTAACAGCGCCGCCATTGTAAATATTTAATGTGCTGCAGGTGCGCGCATGTGCGTTTTCGAAAAAACGATCTTTTATGAAACATGGTTGAAAATGTTTCTTAATTGAAACAAACCTCTGAATAGACATCTACATAATAAATAAACACGTTATTTTTAAAAGCATACTTTAAGTGTATAGAGCTATATCGGACGATATTTTTTTGAAAAGTTTCAAAAACTGAAAAACAATAATGCTTTCATATCCATTTGATCATTTTTCACTTCAGTTTTAACAGAAACTCTCTCTGTGATTTATTGGACATGTGAATTGTCTTTTTTCGTACAAACGTGTTCTAGAACACCATATGAAATTATAAGAATCGTCTATTTTTCGACGATTGTATCAAAGTACACGGCACCCATCCAAATTTTTAATTTGCAATTAAGGTAGTCTACTATCATACTAAAAACGATACAAGTAATCATTATGACATTAAATGACAGTTAGAATATAGCTCTATACACTTTAAACTTAAATTCGCACTAAAATTAATGCTATTTTCGCAGACGACAATCGGTGTTAACACCGGGAAACCCCCGGAATCCCCAAAACGAATCACGTGGTTTGTTCCAGAACACTTTTGTTATTATCGTTTTTCAAGTAATGGCAATTTGCAACAGAAACGGTGAAATCTATAGGGCATTCTGATTGGTTTTTTCTGTGTTTGCTAGGTACTTCATGCATGAATTAACGGTTAAATACTGTTTCTGCTTATTTAGGAGACTCCATGTGCACATGTTTAATGTTTAAGACGATTTCATGGAGACTCGTCAACTTTAAGACCCTCTCCATGGAGACTTGATATTATTTGTAAACCATTCGTACTGGTATTATAAACATGGAAGTAATCTCTAGTAAATCATGCATGAAGTACCTAGCAAACACAGAAAAAACCATCAGAATGCCCCGGATACCTCAGAATTAATAAAAATCAATGCGGACTACGGACACCCGAGGTCACAATCCCTTCTTTCAGGCTTTTATCGCTTCACTGACGGACTAAAACAGACCGTCGATAGGTGGCTTAAACTTATGGTTAAGTGGTTATCGCATACACACCACATATAAAATAAGAAAATGAACTTACTTTGCTGAAAATATGTCCGTCAAGTGACTAAAAACATCAAAATAATAGCCATTGGCACCAATCTCCATGGAAAGTATTACTTAAACCACCATTCTCCATGCTTTAGGTTATACCCCTTGATATTATAAATAGAATCTTACATTCGTGCAAGGCCTCGTGTCATATTGTTTTGTCAAGTCGTTCAATGGTACATACATGTGACAAAATATAAAACTATAGATGTGCATAGGACCTATCTTTATACACCGTATTCGCCGTAAGGGTCACGCATTTGAACCTTTAATTTAACTCATGCCCTCGGACGCACCTCCTCAACTATCACACATTTTAACAAAGTCTCAGTGTCTGTGTCCGTATTCATAATGCAGGCTGGATTGCATTTAAATGACAATGGACTCCGAAGTTTATAGTAATTTTTCTGTTTCATTATTGGTCCCATTCATAAAGGTCGATCCTGTCATTTATTTATAAAGCGATAAATAATCAATATAACATTGTACAAATAATATAGCTTTTACTTTCTAAAATGTCCAACAGAAAGGGTAAACAAATTTAAAAAATTGCCCAAAGTAACTGATATTAACAGAAAACTACATAATCACACCGTACAACCCGATACATAGAAAACAGATAACTCAAATGATTATCACTCAAATAGTCGATCATGAAACTTAACCTAGTCTCATATAATGCAACCGGTGTGATGACTGCTGTGCCATATTTGTCAAACCTGCTTAACAATGAAAATATAACTGTGTGCGGTCTATCTGAGCATTGGCTCCTCCCCATAATGTGCATATTCTTGATAGTATCGACAGGAACTATATCTCACATTCTGTGACATGTTATTCTCCTGAGCGAGCACTGTGTTTAATGGCAGAATGATTGGAAAGGAGGTGTTTCGATACTATGGAAAAGGGAACTTGATACATTCATGGAACCAATCGATATAAATAGTGATAGGTTAGTCGCTGTAAAATTGTGCCTTCCGAACATATCATTGGTCATCATACAAGTCTACCTGCCCTCGTCAAATCATGATGTTAATTCTTTCTAATGTGTAGTGGACGAGCTTGCAGATGTATGAGCGCAATATGCTACCGAAAATAACATAATAGTGATGGGTGACTTTAATGCCAGGTTTAGCATGGACTCTTCTTCTCGGTGGTCATGCGGCGCATATACAGTTGTATCTTCAATTTCGCTAGATTGTGCAAGTTGAAAGTAGCCACGAACCTACCAATGACCACGACACATGGCAATATTTGAGATGAAATTTAGCCCTAATTGAGATGTTTCTGGAGATCAGGCCATTTCGTACATGTTGTTACTATTAGATACGTTTATGTTAACTTTCTAATCATTCATTCATTCCAACATTATCATCGGAGCAATACACATTTAAATTAATGCTTGTTACTATTATACAATGTATGTGTGTATACAACACAATACCACGTAATAACAGTAAGCGTGAAGTTATCATGGGCGTAGGAGCAGGGGGTCAGGGGCATGCCCCCCAATGTCTGGACAGGGGGGGGGGGCAACATATCTCATATCTTTTGCACCCCCTGCCCCAATAATTCAGACGAAAATTATAATTTACGACCTAATATATCTCGTTATAGGCAATTTGCCTTCAGTTCTTTGGGAAAACGTATAGAATTTGCTCGCTTCGATCGCTAAATAACTTCCTTATCTAAAAAATATGTTAACACCCATTGTTTGCAAAAATACACTTGGGACATAAATTGTACCCTAAACCCTCCTATATAACTTTCAGAGGTTGTCAATTATATATAAAGTCTTTTAAACAAGCGTTTTCATCTTAAGCTTTAATCTCAAAATCGAGCAATTTAAATTATGTGCAAGCACTTAATTGTGTTTAAAGTAAGAATTTTATTTCCCTGTATATAGGTCCTTTTTTAATACCAAATAAGGTATCTCAGAACGCCTAGAATGCACCAGATTGGTCCATTGTTTAGAAAATTTTCAGGCCCCCGTATACTGGAACTGAATTGATCAAAAACTTTGACATTACTCAGCGTACGCTGGAGCAAAGACCTAAATTACACAGATTGGAAATATGTACCAACTCTCACGATATCTCGTGGCAGGTCTCGGAAATCTCGCAAAATCTCGTCCGTTTTTATAACCTTATATCTCCAGTTCTAATATACTTACGAAAAAACTAATAAATCTATGCATTTATTATTCAGCTTTCAAATGGTACCGCATTTATTGAAATAGGTCAAGGAATAAAACAATAGACCCCGAAGAGCCAGACCTACTCTCATTTTCATAAAATTAATATAAATTCATCAGAAAATACCTCATTTGCCTCATTCAAATCCTAATTTTCTGTATTTTATAAAAGGTAGACAAAAATGATTTACTTCATGTAGAAAAAGAAACTAAGCTCTTCAACATGAGACATTTTGTCCATTAAAATTGGATGACTAAAAAAAGTTTTATGCACAATAACTGAATCTACTGCCTGTTATTTTGCATTTTCTCTGAATGGAGTGCAAATCTGTGTAATTTAGGTCTTTGGCTGGAGGGTACGCTGGCGGACATGGTTGTACCCGATGTCAGTATGGGACGGTATCCACTTAAAATAAATGGTTTAAAATCGGACAGTGTAGGCAGCAGTCAGCAGAAATAGCATTTTGATCACCTCGCTAAATGCAAATAGAATATATTTACCGATGACAAACGGACATGACCGAGCGTTCACGATTGCAGAAATAGGAGAGTTCGAAAGGCACACGTTCAGATGACCATAATAAAAGACACAGTCCACAAATACGTGCGGCAGTAACCACCCCAAGATAAACTGATTAAAAATGGTCCTGCAAAGTGTTACTTTAATGTAACAATTTAACCCTGGGCAGTAAAAGCACTGAATTCTTTAAAGTCACATTAAGCATTAAACTGTACGTATTCTTAATAAGCTGTAACTTGGCAAACTGGGCACTTTAGTTGATTCCCAAATATGAAAAACATTATAAGATGGAAGAAAATGTAATAAAACATCCAGATGGTTTGTTGACAAAATGACAATTCGTAAACAATTAAAGATGTCAAAACACGTCTTTGTAAACAATATAATTATGCATTTAAGTCTAACTCTTGCAAATTGAGTATTTTGCTCGCCATACATTTTACTAAATACGATGTTTGGCCTACCATTTTGACAGATAAAGTTTACATTCTATTGTCGAATATTGGTCATTTGTTAAAAATATGCTAATGCGTTATATTTAATGGGATGACCAGAAAATAGTACAGGAAGCGATAATGTGGCTTTATCTCAGTAGCTGCCCACGTGATTTGAATTTTCTAAACAGCTACAAAATACATTCTGATCACCTGGTCACTTTTTTTGCAATGCAAATATACTATATTTACCGGAGACAAACGGAAATGGCCGAGATATCACGATTAGTACAAAATAGGGTACTAGTTGAATCAGGTTCAAGTTGATAACGGTATTTAGAACACATTACCAATCTTATTTCAATCTTAACTTCATGAAATCCTACAAGATTCTTACAGAAAAGTAGCTGTCGGGCGGACATCGCCATTTCACCTGCGGGGGGGGGGTAAAATACCCCAATAATCTACATTTAATAGAAAATAATCCAAATCTGGTCGTATCCTTGTGTTGTTTGTATGTAATATTGTTTCCCACCCCATTCCTACATTGCCCATTATTTTTACTAGGTCAAGTCGTAGTTGTGCCCCTTAAGGTCGCATAACGTTAGGCACTGTCCTTAGTGTTTTAAAATAGGCCACGCCCCGGGTTTGTTGTGTCTCATTTGGTCGCCGTTTTGGCATGGGTTTCTGTGGACATTTCTCAGGGTAGTTGTGTCGTGGTGTTTCTGATTTCTGTGCTCGGATGTTTGGGTTGAGTGCTACCTTCCCTCGGATTTTCTCATACCTTTTTTGTAAACTTATTATTTCTGACATATACACAATCAATACATCTTACGTAAGGAATTATATAAATCATAATTCATACGTCTAAAATAATTCCATGTAATCAAAATAATACAAAAAATAGAAATACAAAACGTCTGCGTGTGTCTACAACGAGACGGATAATTTCTCACGCAAATATAATTATATTGCACACAAATGGTCACCTTGGTAACATACACATGGTAGGCAGAACTAGACTAAATGCACCAGTAAATATTGGGCCCACCAAAGGGGATGGGGCAATGGGAATGGAGTTGCTCAGGGGGAATTAGACATTTTCGATTTTGTATGTCTAATTCCCCACCCTGGCAGCAATGGTTGCTGTCTGATTTCCTCTTTGCCCCCCCCGGCGGGCATTACATTGACTGGTGCTTAAAAAGCCGAGCACAAAAAATAAAATCATCACATAACTCTATTACGCGACAATTTTGTTGAACACTTAAAAGTCCCATTATTGCTGCCACAACTTTTTCCTGATCATCGATTACATGCAATGAATTATGGAACCATCTGGGTGTTTTATTACATTTTCTTCCATCTTATGGTGTATTCTACATGTGGGAATGAACTAAAGTGCACAAATTGCATCATTCTGCAGAGAGGTTACTCACGGAATTTTGTAATCTGTTGAAATATGTGTATTATCGTGTGCTTATGCTGTAATATGTGAATGGTAAGCATTGCATATGTTTGGTATCAATCCCCGGTATCCCGGGATTTCTAGTTGTCACTTTGTAGGAACAGAGCTTCTATGCTGGCCGATGTTGTAGGACCATTTCGTTCCTGCTATTATCTTAAAGGGTGCATGTCAGCATGGGAATATACGTGCGTGTTGTCAGTAACGGGGTATTGTATAGTGTTTTGGGTGCATTTTTATGAAAATATCAGGTTACGGGGTACTGGATAGTATTTTTGGTGCATTTATATGAAAATATCAGGTAACGGGGTACTGGATAGTGTTTTGGGATAATTTATATGAAAATATCGGGTTACGGGGTATTGGATAGTGTTTCGGGACCATTTATATGAAAATATCAGGTTACGGAGTACTGGATAGTGTTTTGGGTACATTTATATGAAAATATCAGGTTCCGGTGGGTTAATGAATATTAGATGGTAATAAGGATCCTTTGAAGATCGTCGGTGACATTCTGACCAAGTTTCGTATAGATTTGACCCTGTGGACCTAGTTTTTGATCCAACGTGACCCAGATTCGAACATGAACTAGATGAGCATTCTGACTAGGGTTTATAAAGATTGAGCCAAAAATGTAGCCTTGTTAGAAAGGTTTTTTCGAAGATTTGACATAGTGACCTTTTTTATCTCATATAGCCCGAGTCGAACGTGTCCTATATTTCATAGAGACAAACATCCTGACCAAGTTTCATAAAGATAAGAGTAATAAATGTGGCCTCTACAGTGTTAACAAAGTTTTTCTTTGATGTGGCCTTGTGACATAGGTTTTGACCCCAAATGACCAAATTGAAAACTTGACCTAGATTTTATAGAGAGCAACATTGTGCCAAGTTTCATAACAATGAAGTAAAAAATGTGACATCCATCTAGAGAGTGTTAACACAGTTTTTCTGTGATTTGACCAAGTGACCTAGTTTTTGACCCCAAATGAGCCAGCTTCGTAATTGACCTAGATTTCATAGAAATAAAGACCATGTTTAAGAAGGATTGAGTAAAAACTGTGACCTCTAGAGTGTAACACAATAAAAATGATTCACATTGAACAAGGAACATACAAGCAAACAACGATAAATATAACATAGTAAAAATATATTCTTATAGATAAAATTACTTGAACCTTTTATAAACAATAGTATTAACACAATCAAAATGTTTTTATCACATGAATAACATCTTCTACTTTAAAATCATTTATTTTCGAGGCAGATTAAATTTCATGGATTTCGTGGTCCGCCTTTAACTTCAATGAAACAATAATTTTGACTCTTGTATTTATTACCTGAAATGAAAAATCTATGACTAAACGTCCAATTGAAATGGTCTTCTTACCAAAACCACTAAATTTCATCCCGTCGAAGTTAAATGATTTTACAGTATGTGAGAACAAATCAAAGAACATTTTTCTCCAAAAGTTTTGGGTGCAAAAACGTAACAGCGCCGGTATAAATTTGTTATGTCTGACATTGTTCGACCTCGTAACTAATGTTATGTGACGAAAGAATCCGACATTTGTTGTCTTTGGGATCAAAACAAATTGTTATGCTCATAAAAGGCTGCTAAATAACTTGCGTTTTCTAGGACACGTGTACATGTTAACTCATGACGGATACTTTTTGCACCATTTGATTTTATAAACCATAATGAGATTGTTCTATGTTGAAGTCTATTCTAATAGTTCGCCCAGAGGGATTTTCAAAATTAATGAAAATTTTCTCAACTACATAATATGTTGTTTTCTTGTTGCAAGCAAATAAAAATGGTGCAATTTTAAAAACAGAATATGACGACTTTTTGACGTCAAACGTTTTCATCCAAAATTGCACCAAATTATCAAATTATAAAAATAGAGTTAAACATAGAGCAGTGTCCCTAAAACAACAATACTAACACAGTCGGCATGTTGGAAATTAACAGCAATAACAAAATAATACTATAATATACCTATTAACAACATTAACATTTCAGCTGATAGTATATATAAACATTTTAAACAAAGTAAATTTATATTAAACAATATATCCAAGATGGACATACATTGCATATCTGCCAAGTACATGAACTCCTATTAAAGTGGAGTTACTCCTATTTTCGTTGTTAATTTCTGGTTTTCGAGTTCACAAAGATTGTATAATCTTCCGTCCCATATTTATATCCACTAAAATTCATAAATTCCTTATTTATGCATCTAAATTCCTTTTAAATTACATTTAAGTGCATCTTGTGACATGTTTTGCTGTATCACTCCTACATATCGATGGCTTAGAGCCAGAAGGTCGTAACTACCTCTTACGACCTTATAAGACTCATACATATTTGAAATCTGCTTCACAAGGCGCTTCTTATGAGCATATTTTCATGAAAATCTGAAACTGTCATGCTGACCAAAATGAAGTTTTAAAAACGTGTTTTCCGATAGGAAAAGAGTAAATTACAGACAGTTTTCTCTTGTTTTCTCAATATATCGATTTTGTAGTTACGACCTTCTGGTTCTAAGCCAGCGATATGTATTTTGGATTTAGCTAGCTTGGCAGGTATGCTCCATGTTGGCCTATCACCAGATTGATATTTACATAAGACCTAGATTGTGTAGTGATATACATAACAATGTTTCTTAAGTACTAGTAATTGGGAATTGTAAGCAATACAGAAGTCCACTACCTGTTTTTAAGGTTGTCAATGTTGGATGTCAGTTGTTTCGTGTATTTACCAGTTCGTCACACTGATAGTATAGAGTAAACATTCGGACGTTTCGTGTAATTGATAATATATAGTGTATTGTATAAATACCGTATGTGGTATCATATGTGGTATCATAGGTGTGATAAACATATCGTTGATGTAGGAGTTTTGTATACGATAGTGATATATTGTTAGAATTTGAAATACTAAATTCAAATTGGAAAAAAATACTTTTGGCACAAACTATCTATTAGGTTGCATAATAAATTAATAATAACACTCATATTTTTTGGAATATTTACAAATAAATAGATAGCTTGTGACAAATATTAAAAATATAACTTGAAAACGAGTTATGTAGTTCATAAAATTATTAATCACATATGTTTCATAAATACTGTTTATAATATATAAAACCTGAAACATTACATTTTCTGGAAAAAAAACAACTGCTTAATTTAAACAGTAACGATACTGGTCATACCCAGTTAAATGCCCTAGTTATCGATATTCCATATAACTTGTCAATTAAATATATACATGATAATATAGATCACTTAAATCTATATAAACTTTACCAACAAACGCAGTACTGACAATAAGCGAACTCATAAATACATAATACCCGTAGAAATTAATTATCAAGCTCATACAGATAATTTAATAAAACCAATATACACACTGAACATTTATTAAGTTCAAGCACATGAATAAATAACACTAGTATGTACACGTAAAAATTATCTAGCTCAAGCACATGAATAAATAACACGTCGTGTTTATCAACTCATTTAGTACGAACACTCTATTGCAGTTCAACCTGGACAATTGCTATACATTCATGCAAGATGTGTGCAGTTTTGTGCATTCAACATTATTATTAACTCATAATGTTTAAATATGATGTTTTCACTGTTGATGTTTTATAATGGACTGTATAATACTGTATAACTTCGCTATAATTTCTTACATTTTGTTTCGGTAAGACATTATGCAAGCGAACCACTGATATAATTTTATAGGTTATTATACTACTTAGATCATTATGTTCGTGTGTGCGTGGGCGCGAGTGTGGGCGCGTGCGTGCGTGTGTGCGTGCGTCTGTCTGAGGGTGTGTTTGTGTGCGTATGTGTGTGTGCGTGTGCGGGTGTGTGCGTGAGTGTGTGAGCCAAATATACAACAACTTTCAACAATAATAACCGAATCAGCATCGTACCTTCTTACGCTTCGTTTCGGTAAGAATGTACAATGCTGCATTTGCCTTCGTCTATAATATAATATAATATAATATGTCATTCATCGCTATGTATTATAGTGATTCATTTCCTATTCATCTCTATGTACTCATGGCTGTAAATATGCATCTTTATTTGTGACGTTGCTGCTTTGTTTAATTTAGCAGTTACTATTTGTATGATTATGTTTAATCCATTTATCACATGTTTATAATACTATGTTAAATCACTGAAAAGTGGAAATAAAGAGTATATATAACACGAACATACTTTAAAAAATATCTTCACATTTATCAGTTACACTAGACTACCACACTGTGGATCTCCTGCGATGGGATGGTAGGAGCCAGTCCGGCGATCCTGCTGGCAATCCTTAAAAGCTGCGTGGTCGTTATCTCGTCTTCCTCGTATTTGTCCCACGCGTCCAACAGCTTCCCATGGATACCCGCATACTTCTTCCTGTGAATCCGAGTCAGTAAGTTCTCTGACACAAGGTGGATCTGAAGGTCAACCGTCTCCGCCTCGCGTCGCAACAATGGCAGAAGAACATAAAACGGGAGTATTCGTTCCGAATGTAAAATATAATCAAAAGATACATACCGGCCTCAAAATCTAGCATGAACCACTCTACCAAGGGATTCACGAGACATCGTCGAAGACTGGTCAATACTTCTATGTTGTCTTTCTTGGACCTCCTCGACATTAACACGTAGACGAGTGGGACTTGTTTGGTGTCTCCCTTCTTCACAAAGGCGTGTACAGTAAGAAGTTGGTAGAATGGTCGGCGCACCAACTTAAACGTACCGTCTATAAACCATCTTCTTGCTGATCGTAGGTGGTGAAGCTGATTCGGTTTGGCGAACATAATATGTCTTTCATCGTCGACAACAATATCATCAATGAGAAAATATTGTCCCCCGATGAATTCAATGTCAATCTGCAATAACAAGCAATGATTAAATTTAAATCATTTCTATTTTTTCTTGCGCTTTGCGTTTGACGTAAGAGCGACGGGATTATTAGCATTATTATAAAACACGTTATACCAACTGTTATAAGGGCTCAATCTGTAATTTTGACCATTCAATTTGATTTTAAAAATATACTGAGTTCCAAAAGTTCTGCATCTTAATTAAAAATCCATTTTTTTTGGAATAGTTAACTTAAAATTACTTTTTAGGAACACTGTCCATTTGCGTACCCTTAGTGTTTATGTTGAACCTATCTCCGTTGGATTTCGTCACGCTTGAATGATCACACCATCGCAAATGGTAAAAACGTCTATTCAAGCACGCATAATTTGGGTTCTTCATTTTCGACTCTATTTTCACTTCCAATTTACTTGCATCGTGTCAGTGTTACGAAAAAACACAAAAAGTTAGTCAAATAAGTTAGAAATGTACGCTTAATTTGATTGCGAAAATGGATAATGTTGAACGACTCGTGTATATAAGACGCTAGAGGCTGGTGTTTCACTAAAAATACATTGTGTCGAATTAAATTGACATGTCTCTATCATAATAAGACTGTTGTATCATCTCCATCCGAAAAAAACTGTATATGACGAAACCACGTGACAACAGGTCAAGGGTCAATGCCGCTTACATAGACAGGTAATGCTGCTTAATTTTTGCACTAAGAACAACGGCATTGTTGTAGCTTAATTGTAGTCCACCCAACATTAAAATTATGGGAAACTTGCTTTAATGTTGCGTTTTTTATGTCAAGGAAGTGGTTTCTTAAAATCTGATATATTGTACAGACTCTATTGCAACATCAATAATTGTCTATGGTCAAAGAGAGATAATTTTTGGTATTTATTACCTCCCTTCCACTACAAAATAGTAGTTTATCGTTGTGTGTATTTTGGAATCTTGGGGTGGTGTCACATGTGGTTTTATTATGGGTCGATACATATCTTTAAATCGATAACTGTCCCGGATTTTTATCAAGTACACATTACTCTACATATACGCATTTGAATTATCATAAATAAGTTGGAGATTCCAGTAAAAAAGACACACCGAATATTGGATGCGGAACTTTTGGAACTCAGTATATAAGACAATAATTAGAATTGACGGGTAAAACAAATGTACGTACTGCAAACTTTAGATCTGTAGGGTCTTTAGGACGTAGTTTCTGACGATGACGATTAGCAGCCCTAGCTAGATTTTCAACCCGTGGTAGCCCAACGTCGTCACTGTTTACCATGTCTTTCATCACATTTTCTGCAATTTACGCCCCAGCTCTGAATATGCCGGCCCGCGCTGTTTCCTTCACCTGGGAAAAGACGAAATGACAATTACAAAAAATATATACTGTGTGAAGTACAATTGTATACGATGTGATACACAATCATATAGCTTCCTATGTTGTGTTTACGACCAGTACTATACTATCAAAGCACTAATTAACAAAGAGGAACATTTTAATGAGACTGTTTTGATGTAATATGCAATCATTTAACTTCTTGGATTCTGTTAAAGACCACGACTATACTATGAAATCACCACATTATGTGTAAAATTTAAATTACTGAAATACCTTAGTAGAGATCTTCACTTTCTTGGAAGCACCAGGATCTGGAGGATGAATGTGACCATTGGAACTTGGTGTAAATATATCCCCAAACTGCTTCACGGTGGCTTTACAGGTAAGCTTCTTACTTCGGATACTACAAGTCCAGTATGAACGTGGTCCGTTGTTCCACTAAAAAATAGCAACATTAAAATAAATATACAAGTACTCATTTTATTTTTCAGTTTTTTTATAATCCACTTTTTAATTCGAGTTTGAGTTTACTATAAGTATATCAATTTAGGCTAAAGTATAAGCGCGTATCGAAAATAAGCGCATAAAAGTGTCTCTAAAATTAATATAAGCGTATGCGCTGATTTAAATCAGATTATACAGTAGTTTGCTTTTATAAAGGCTGTCAAGATAACTATGTAACTTCAGTAGTGCGTCGACATCGCAAAGGTAAAGACATGAGACTGTTCAAATTCTATAAGGTAAAAGTCACATTAATAGTGGCTTAGCCCCTCACTTTCATTCTATTCTTATACTATATGGAAGTGTATGTATATGTTGGGTATGTTCAGTTCTGACGTGCTTACCATGTTGAAAATAGAATATTATAACAATAATTAAAACTTACTTACTCTTGCAGTGTACGCGTAGCTGTCACTGCTGACCATCTTTCGCCCACCTCTTTTGGTTCCTCCTTCGATTACCTCAAATGTCACTGGTGTGTCGACTGGAACGTCGTCATCTAACGGTGGGTCGGCGAGAGACTGATCCAGTACTACCGGAGGACGATTGAAGAGTCTGTTGGTTAAGTTAAACGTCTGGTCTTCCACAGATTGTTCTTCTTGCATTGATTCTTCTGTTGGTTGGTCGTTAGGATATTAAAATTGCGAAGATACATAACATTTCACACGTATAGCGCGCAAAATAAATATATTTTGTTCAGTCTATATTGCATGTTGTCGTTTTTATCGGCGCGGTTTTTTTTTGTAAACGATTTTTTACGCATTTTCGTGCGTAAAATGTGATTCCGTGTATAAATTGAAATGGTTTGCAACATCACGGATACAGTTTTTCGACTTGTAAGCAGTGCGTAATAATGCGTAATTATCATAAAATGATATCAATTAATCATATCTTACTATATAATTTGGGACGGATCATGCCTCTGATTAAATCATATTATCAGGAATATGATAACCACTCATCAAGGAGATGTTAATTTTAGCCGCAGTATAATCAATTACATGTAAAAGCATTCATCAAAACAGAATACAGATATATTAAATACCAAACGTAAATTTACAGTTCAGTCTACAAAGTGAACACGGCCAAAACGATGAGTGTTCTTTAATCTTAATTTTCCTTTTCTTAGAGCGTTGTAATTCCATTTAACTGATTTTAGTATGAACACCTATAATATATTCAAAATAAACACTAATACAATTATTATATGTGAATACTTTCTCTAATGCAAACTGATACGGAGTTGGTGTAAATAGTTCAATATTGAAATGCAAAAAAAATCAAGATATATACGAGTATATCATCTGGCATTCTCTGAATTAACAGTATGTTAATTGCACATGGCCAATTAATCATTTGAGTGTTAATTATGTTGACAGATAGTTTTCATGACATATTTGTTAAAGTCTGATTAACATGTAGGAAAGAAGTCTAAACACACTTTGTTGAGAGAAAAAAAAGATTTTACTATAAATCTATCGTGACTATACCAGAAACAGTTCTGATCTACAGCACCCATAACACACATTTATAACATATTATAATTATCATATTTATAATATTATAATTCATGAGAACTTTTTCTTTTTTAATCAATATTGTAGACAAATTCTAATACGCCATCCTATTCAACATGCTATTGTGCGATATTATGCAATCAGTAATTTTAGAGTTTTGTGTTATTTTTTCATTCCACACATTAATCTATCGAGGGCCGAAAATATATCATGTATATATTTAAAATCATACATGCGGAACAGTTGATGCGCAAATATTTTGATATGTGCACATGGTTGTCGTGGGTGATTTTTGTATTTTTAGGAATGTCTTTTATGTCGAAAGGCTTTTATGACACACATTTGACCCGGCGAAAAAATGCATAATTAAATTCTATAGCTCAAGTATACTGAATAGTCTTTATAAATTCCATTGTGTAGAAGTTGGATTTCTTTCATTTTTGAAAAAACGCATGTGCAGTTTTTACACCTAGTACAACCATCTACGTGATCTTGTACCTTCCGTGCATATCCTGTTAAAACGAATAAATAGCATTGATGGAAAATAAAGGACTTATGCTTAGAAATGTCAACTGACTTATAACAAATTAATAAAATTTGCTCGCAAGCAAGACACGTGCAGTCGAATCATGTACATAGTTTTTTGGTTGCTTGCTAGGCAAATTTGAAATTTCTGATTTTCAATATCCGAAGCTTTTGATTTATGAATTATCAATCTAATACATTTTATATGTAGGTCTATATTTCAAATAGTATGATTCGAGTACAACCTTAAGTTTAGCATAATCTAATAAACCAGTTCAATAAAAACATGCCATTTAAAATAATTTTAAATTTTAATCACATCATTCATACCAGTATCACGCCTGCATGTCACGGCATGCTGTTGACCCCGTACCTCGTACACACTACACTGTCACATATCATATCCAACATTTCAAAAACAAAAAAATATTCGTGTATAAATAAAGTCAAGTATTACACCGAAAACCATATATTTAAGCTAAAAATAAGCTAATTATTAATTGGCAAATCTAGGATAAACACTGTATACCTTTTGTATTTCAATAGTTCTGTTTTGTTCATTATCCAATAATTATTATTAATTCGAACGTAGGCTAATCATTAGAAAAGGACATATAATTTACTTCAATTACAAAACTTAGTCTTTTTTTATAATAAAATTCAAATATTGTTCAACAGACCATGTATCTTTATAAAAATATGTGAACAATCTAAAAAAACTATGAACAACAACCACAATCTTTCAAGCTTTATTATAACAATATCGACAATTTATTTTCATACATATAAATATTTCACAAATTTACAAAACATGCATTAATACATTATTCAACACAATTTAAAACCATGCAACAGATCAGTCACAATCAAAGTCAACCAGATTACTATTGTAAGACCGTCTGACATATAATATAAACTTTTATTATTATAATATGTTACAAAAATAAGGTCAAGTATATGCTACACTATATTATCAGTTACACGAAACAACCGAAGGTTTACTCTATCTTATCAGTATGACGAACACGTAAATACACGAAACGTCCGTAATTCGTCAATATTCCAATGTCATGGCAACCACATCCAATCATGTGCATAATCTCCTTATTGGTCCCTATCCACATACACACTTTCATAAACCTAGTTTGAAAAGTGTTTGAGTTGTAGCAGGGTCCAGATTTTCTTGACAGATGGACTGACAGACGGAGGGCAATCCTATAGTCCCCTCTGGTTCAAAACTGGTAGCCAACATGCCAGAGCTTCTGAAGCATGCGTGAGACTCCTGGGGCCTTATTCACCAACGTTGTAAGTCTTAAACATAGACTTAGACTTTACATTGTCAAATGTTCTATTCGCTCTCATGTTGTTATAAATGTGCCGATTTTGATATATATTGGTATACATGTTCAGTGGGTGACAACAAATAGTCAGCTAAAATTTCACACGGTTAAATTTAATTTCGAAGAAATGCCAGTGATATTGAATAATGACATTTTTAAGTCTAAGTCTGATTTTTAGACTTACAAGGTTGGTGAATAAGGCCCCAGCACTTGAGACTCTCCTGCATTTTCAATACCAATCTCTTTGTCGTTCCATTTGTCGACACGAGACATACGATAATGCATATATACAAATATGTTTCTCAGACGTCTGCGCCAGTTTCATTTGTCATCGTATATTACTCATTTCGCCTTAAATTAATATTACATATATGATATATATACTGAGTTCCAAAAGTTCCGCATCCAATATTCGGTGTGTCTTTTTTACTGGAATCTCCAACTTATTTATGATAATTCAAATGCGTATATGTAGAGTAATGTGTACTTGATAAAAATCCGGGACAGTTATCGATTTAAAGATATGTATCGACCCATAATAAAACCACATGTGACACCACCCCAAGATTCCAAAATACACACAACGATAAACTACTATTTTGTAGTGGAAGGGAGGTAATAAATACCGAAAATTATCTCTCTTTGACCATAGACAATTATTGATGTTGCAATAGAGTCTGTACAATATATCAGATTTTAAGAAACCACTTCCTTGACATAAAAGACGCAACATTAAAGCAAGTTTCCCATAATTTTAATGTTGGGTGGACTACAATTAAGCTACAACAATGCCGTTGTTCTTAGTGCAAAAATTAAGCAGCATTACCTGTCTATGTAAGCGGCATTGACCCTTGACCTGTTGTCACGTGGTACGTCATATACAGTTTTTTTCGGATGGAGATGATACAACAGTCTTATTATGATAGAGACATGTCAATTTAATTCGACACAATGTATTTTAGTGAAACACCAGCCTCTAGCGTCTTATATACACGAGTCGTTCAACATTATCCATTTTCGCAATCAAATTAAGCGTACATTTCTAACTTATTTGACTAACTTTTTGTGTTTTTTTCGTAACACTGACACGATGCAAGTAAATTGGAAGTGAAAATAGAGTCGAAAATGAAGAACCCAAATTATGCGTGCTTGAATAGACGTTTTTACCATTTGCGATGGTGTGATCATTCAAGCGTGACGAAATCCAACGGAGATAGGTTCAACATAAACACTAAGGGTACGCAAATGGACAGTGTTCCTAAAAAGTAATTTTAAGTTAACTATTCCAAAAAAAATGGATTTTTAATTAAGATGCAGAACTTTTGGAACTCAGTATATATATTCATATTTTATATGTGTTGATATTAACTACTGTATATAAAATAGCATTTGATGTACTATCATGTGTATACGCATTGGCGACGATAGTTTTGTCTAGTCACGATGTATAAATTCAAAACATAGACAATATAAACACATTAAACACATACATAGTATATGACTTTCTTCCATTTATTACGTATATACTATTACATAGATTTGGTAGTTCATTATCAGTTTAAACAATGATTTAGAGTGTGCTTTAGATGACCTCTTACAAGTTAATATACTAGTATATGGATAAGGCTACATATCGCTGGCGTAGAATGAGAAGGTGCAAAAGTACAAAATCAATATTTTGGGATAACAAGAAAAAACTGTTCGAAAGTTACTCTTTACTTATGGTGAAACAAACTGTTTCGACTTCAGTTTGGTCAACATGACAAGTTCCGATTTATGAAAAAGGCACATAAGAAGCGCATTGGGATGCTGATTTTAAAATAAATGTATCAGCCTAATAAGGTTTAAGTAGTTATTACAACCTTCTCATTCTAATCCAGCGATATATAGAGAGGATTGTGCTATGCACATACTTTTTCACGATTTATAGAATACATATACATGTATAGGGATGGGGATTGGGCTTCATTTGTCAGTTCATGATTATGTATTATAAGTATGAGTGCGGTATCCTCGGTGTTCGACTGTCCTATTCACATTGCAAATGACGCTTTTGAATGGCTGCTTCTCTTTATACAAACTACAGTTAACACAAACTGTACAAGGATGACAAACAATAAAGCTCCAACCATTCCCCAGAATTCTTCCTGTGTAAATGTTCTCTCTTCTGACATAAGCGCTTCATCTGGAACAGAAAATAGTTATTTCGTGTTGATGATTAACCTCGTTACTACCATATTATGAGTATACACTGACGCCACATACGATATAATACAAAAGTGGTCCATTCCATACTAAGTTATGGAATAAAATCATAATTTAACCTGTTTTCCTAGAGGCATATCCTTATAATTCAAATTAAATGTAAAATAAAAAGCACAAATCTACATTTTAACCGCATTCCGTCTTAATCAAAATGATACAAGTCGTCATTTTGGTGCAACACGGTTGTATCTGTCTATATACTACATACTGAGATATGACCATGTTGCACGAAACGAAGCTAGGACAAGCATGCAGCACTCAAAACACTTATGTGATGTTTCTTTACTGTAAAACAAATATTTACAGATTGTTATTAACATAACAGAAACATGTTGTAATTCACTTACCATTTGTTACCGTAGTAGTGGTATCAGGAGTAGTTGTCTCGCTGGTTTATGATAACCATCTAGGTGGTGGAAAATTCCTACATTCTGGAAACCCTTCTGGTGGAGGTGGAATTCTGGAGAACGAGTCACTTAGAAGCACACCGATACCTGAAATGGAAAACATCATTTTCATATATATAAGGTATGACACTTCTAGTGGTACATTTTCTTATTTTCTGTATATCGCGAAATAAATATCTCAAAACGTGTGTTTAGTACATTTGCACGCTATCTACTGTAGTTTAATTACGAATTACTGTTTTGAAACGCTCTTGGTATAAATAGTGTATTTTGAAAAATTTAATACACACTCCATACTTTTATGAAAGTAGCATGCTCATTACTTAACGCAATTGCAGATGGTCAACTTACGAGGGCCCATCAATAATTTCGTGAACTAATTTTATGTAGCGAGTATAAATAGACTTACACACTTTTAGCCTCTATACCTTATTAAAGTAACATCCCGTGCACAGTTTGCATTTATTCCATTGCTCGACCCATAACCGGAGCACGTGTTACAGGCCGTCACGTGACATCTCCCGCAATGTTTTGTTTATGACGCACACAACTTCTCTCGGGGCTCGTATTTCTAACCATGCAGGCTATTTTTGAGTTTTGGAAATGGTCATAAGTAGCCCATAGTCTATTCTGGGTTATAGGATGGTCGCTATAACAGTTTTATATTAAAGTCCTAGATTGTGTCCGAAACAACGCTGCGGCTACGGATTGGCGAATTTTCATGGTGTATCAGAATTTCATACATTTGAAGTTGTATGTGCTTTTATTTAATAGCCGATAACAACTGAGATATAATTATTGCTACAATAGTGTCTAATAACAGTTGCTTTCGGAGAAACACAGTAATTACGGCGTTATTACAAGTAATTACAAGTTATTATTTGTATGTCGCAAAATATTATGGTCATTACACTTTACCGACCGTCAATTTTAACAACTAATGGTCGGCGAAGATGCTTATCGTCTTTGTTTGCTCCTCTATTGCCCTTTAAATACTTCTTCGACAATGAAATTGCACTATTCGATTACCAAGAGTCCATATTAACTGCATGCAAAATTTTCTGAATGTAGAAGACATATTGCCTGAGTAATGTATAAATCTTTAATTATAGCATAAAAACGGTGATTTTGCTCATACTTAAACGGGAAAAAAAGGTACGTTATTGTAAAGATTCTCGCGCACACGCGCTGTTGGTGTTCAGTTTTAAGTATGCTCATTTCAGGACCCAGCCGATGCAAATAAATGATTTACAGCGTTATATGAACTGAAATTCACATTCTAATTGTAACTACTTATCAATTTTCTATAAAAGTAAACTTATAAACGTAAACAAATGTCACTGTTTTCTTGGTATTTGCCGATACCGGAAGTCGACGCTCATAACAAAAACTTGTATGTGACGTAACGTTTGCTAAGCGACGTCGCGTTTGTTTTCCCGACGTCATTCAAAATGTCCCGCCAAAATGTAATAATTTTTAAAAACATACTAATAAAGTGTTTTTTATGCTATAATAGCGTTTACGCATGCTTTTTCGTGCTATTACATCTGCAGAGTCCCTCGGGAATGTTGGTGCCCTCGCCCTAACGGGCTTGGGCACCAACCGTCCCTCGGGACTCTGCAGATGTAATAGCACGAAAAAGCATGCGTTAACCCTACATTCAAAACGTTACTCGATCATACCACGCGACGCCATTTTTAATAACGAACGCCAATGACATGGCTTTAGAATATTGATATGACGTCATAAATAGTGACGTCATCAATCACTTTTCGTGCTTAATTAATTGGGTAATAAATTATATTTGACCATGCAAAATTTCAATAAGCTATGTCAAAGCGTTATGAAACAGTAGAATTAGTTCACGAAATTATTGATGGGCCCACGTATATCACTTCTAATAAAACACATTTTCTTAAATGGACACGTATGGTACTAGGTCGCTCACCAGTTTTAGTAGGCACCCATGGTAATTTAAGAAATCATTTCTTCCAACTGCTAAAAATTAAGAAAAATACAGCCTTTATTGAATGTACAAGGTTTTTATTGTCTCAACCATTTAGCGACCTTGTTATCAACGACATTTAGAGTTACATATAAAAAGTTGTTCTATGATTTCAACCAATGACCTACTAGTATTTGTTAACTTTATGAGACCCAATGACATTCTTGACCTACATTGTCTTGACCATGAGATGTTGAGATGACTATTGTGACCAAGTTGCATTATGATTAGGCCAAAATAGTGACATCTCCTAAACAATCAAGTTGTTGACTGATGGACTAATTGGTGGACAGACGAAGAGTGATCACAAAATCTCAGCTTGTCACTTTATGACAGTTGAGCTAATATAACAAAACGATACACTCATCATCGGTAAACCTTTACTAATCTGTTGTTTTATCGTATCAATCATTATTGTTTACATAAGAGAGCCTGATTTAATGTTTGGTAATCGCAAATAGTGTTAGCTTATTATATTTGGTTATTTTGGTAGAATAGATTGGCATATCTGAAACTGAGTGACGGGTTTTGTGGACAAATTCATGTCATACACTGCGTAATACACGTCACATACAAACACTGAACCATTTTTCTCATTAGTCAATTTTCAAACCCGAACTGATTTTACACCATTACCATATTTGTGAATTAAGTTTACTCACATATCGTTGTAGTAATTTACTTTTATAACCAAAATTACCTGCGTATGAAAACGGCTGAAGACGCACTAATGTGTTCAAATACACGGAGAATTTGAGGTTGAAAATGTGACCAATTACAAATATATGGGTGTAGTAAAGTATACTGCAAATATACATAATTAAATAGAGGATCTATCACGAGTTTTCTATTGATATAAACGTTTATAAAACAAGTTTCAGAATTTTTATTAAGCGAACCTTTGGTAAGCTTATTATATTTCCTAATTCAAATCACAACGAGCGTTATATTCTTTATATCGTATGACACTAAAAAAACGAAAAACTCATTTTCCGTTGATAGACACACCCCGTAATACGCACGTGGTCTAAAATAACGCCATTATTCTGGATAATTATATGGAGGATATTTGTATTTTTCCGTGTATGATCGGCTGATAATTCACCGAGTGAGCAGCTAATGTAATATTTTCACGACTGGCGTAGCCACGAGTGAAAATATAAGTCAGCTGCTCACGAGGTGAATTATCAAACGATCATACACGGTAAAATACTAATATTCTATTTATTTCATGCTTCAAATTGCTTAAATGATGGAAATACTCCACTATATACCTCGAATGTTTTGCGTGACGTCGTTTTGCCGCCATGCACGCGTCGAGTTGCAATCAAATAGTTCTTCTGCAATGGCTTCAATTTCGTCCATTTGTTTTACATAATATGTACATGTATATATAATACTGTGTTATTTGTTAAAGATTAAGAGACCAAGTGAAAATGCTTAATTTTGACGGCGGGGAAATTTGATTTTGAAAAATAGTCCGTTTGCCGTGATATTATGAACTGTGAAATTATGAACAGTGAAATTATCGGGGAATAATCCACCGTTATTCCGCCGTAAACCACCGGTAAGCATGAAATAAAATGATGTCCTTTATATGATAAAGTGACGTCATTTAATTAATACTGGTTATACTATCCCGGAAATAAGTAAAGTCACGTGATATAATGAGTTACTTACCAGCTGCCACATTGTGCCACTCCATATGACAATGTATATACCACAATCCAGGATTGTCAGCCTTGAAACGTATTGTCACATAGCCATTGGCAGGGACTACTACTGTGTCCTTTCTGATGGCTTTATCCAGTTTCTGACCAGGTATATTTCCACCTGCCCATCCTGGGTCACTCCAGGTGACGTCATTGTTGCACAAAGATGCGACACGATCCGTCAGGGAATGACAATCGACGGCTGAGTTGTCCACAGGACCTCCGATTGATTGATTGAATTCACCATAACCGACCTTTGTTACGTGAAAAGAGTAGCCATGCACATGCATAGAATGATGCAATATAGCAAGTTGTCCCATGTTAATAAACGTAATCTGCACTACGTCGACGAATGCTACATCCAATTGACGATTGCAATAACAAATTTTCTCTGGGCCACAGTCATGTGATTCATCACATATTCCAGTGACCTCCCGTGGTTGTGTCAGTGCTGATACCGTGGGGAGTTTTAGACTGACACCGTTCAAATGTGCAACAACGTTTCCTTCTTGTCCGATAGTAAATCCAGTTGTGAGAAAAAACTCCTTGAATGTGTCTACTGAGTCTGTTTCTGGTGCGTGGTCATTGTTGTTAAGACTACTTAAATCTTCAACATTGATGCAAGTCATTGTAGCTGTTGTTAGGAAAGGACAGTTCACAGCAGTACATGGATGTGTTTCATTGCACACTATGGCCTCTGTGACCGGTTCTACCTCTGGAGCGTTATCATACCGAAGTACAGCATACCCCGGAGCTTTCTTAAATAGTTTGAGTGTTTCGACGCGTATCCAGTAGTTATCCACCACTTGGTTTGCATGAATAATGAAGTCAACACGTTCACCAGAATGTAGCATGACGTAATCAGCAGTCACAGGTTCTATATCATGACCATCCATAGCAACAATCTCTAATGTATGGCCGTCTACAGAAACTTTGTTTTGTAATGCATACCCTGCACCAATAACTCTGAACCGATATTACGTTCCAGATGTCACACTGAATAAAGACAGCGGAGTGTGAGTTGTTGCTTGATCGCTTTCATCATAAACACGACCACGTCCATTTATCAATGTGGATGTTATTTCTAACACCGTTGTTATAGTCCCATCTACTGTCGGACTAAACTCTAGAGGAACACCATTTTCGTTGTAGAGACCAAGTATGCCATTAACTGCGACATCATCTCCGGCTAGCCTATTGTTGTAATCCTGAATGACCATAATATGTTCATCCATGTCGTCAGCATTTCTTTCTTTAACAATAAATGGGGCAAATAAACCCATCCCCATCTGCATTCCGAGATGTGCATGGTAGTAGTATGTACTACTATTGTTAGGTCTAAACCTGTAAGTGAAAGATTGTCCCGGCATAATTGGACATTGGGTTACAAATGCTGCCCCATCCATCCACGGTGTACCTCTCATTTCTATTCCGTGGAAATGTACCGCAATACCATCACTCAGCATATGATTGGTCACGTGCACAACAACTTCTTGATTCTTGTAAACGATTTATGTAGGACCAGGCATGGTTTTATTAAACAATGCAAGAACTCTTTCATGGTCAGAGCCATCAGCCAACACTACATTGTTCGGATCAACCTCTGTGCCCGTATCATCATTATAAAGATACAATTTACCATCCGTGGAATTGACGTAAACTTTCTGATTTGGACCCACTCGCATCGGAAGCCAATGTTCCACATCTAGAAAGAATTCACAGACTGAACTGCTTTCATCACATTGGTGCATATGTCCGTCATTTCTGTGAACAAGTAATACTAATAAACATATCCACGTAGAAAAAATACTGAAAAAATCCATTATTGACAAAGAATCAACGAGCTAAATATTCAACGGGTATAACAAGTTATTTGAACTAGTAAACTTTATCATAGACGTATTGTCTTATATCGTTGTTTCGCATCAAATGGTTTTTTACACCGATATGGCCTATGATCTTACATTTAGTATAATATACTAAATGTATATCATACAGGAGCAGTACAGTTGTACTGTACCTGATATATACTTACCCGATAAAAACACATGGTGCCTGAAATATGCAACATGAGTTTGATTACTAGACCGAAATTGATGAAATTTGGTCAAGTCATAATTCCGGGCAATGTCCATAATATCCGGTGGAAGAAATTACGCAATCTAGTAAAACGTCGCCATATCCTGGGTTAGTCTAAACAAGCGAAATACCCGGGAAAAAGTGTAATGAAGTGATATTTAATTGCCAAATTCAATTTAACACGTCAACGTGCTATTATTATTATTATTATACCATATTTATATAGCCCTTTTTTCATGAATACACACGTTCAAAAGTGATGTACAGTCCCGACTAATACATGTTTAAAACAATATACAATGTACATAAAATATACAAAAACATTTTTATCAACGCTATTTAGTCTCCCATCATATCGTATCATATTGCCGAAACGATATGCAATATTAAACTTAGGAGACATGGTATATAGAAATACTTTGCTACAATAAGATAGTGGTGTACAACGATTTGATTATCTGTAGGGGTATTAACTGAATGTAAACCTCAACTAGGACAAGGATACCGTCAAGTACCATTACCACATGTCCTTAACCCTTAAAAGAATAGTGATACTTCCTTTAAAAGGGGGATGACTCACAGATGACATAAAGTTACTATCATCATATGAGTTACAAAGGTCGAAGAAATAACATACTTTCTTCAAGACCTTACCATGAAGGTCGAAGAAATAACATACTTTCTTCTAGACCTTACCATAAAGGTCGAAGAAATAACATACTTTCTTCTAGACCTTACCACACTTTGAAACGGGGCTCTACTTAACCCAGTAGACGGGCGTCTACTTAACCATGAACTTCAGTATGAATAAGCTATAGTAAAATAATGCGTTTTCAGGGCTTTCTTGAAGGACGGGAGTGTTTTACTGTCTCTGAGCGCTGTTGGCAGTGCATTCCAGAGTTTCGGTGCAGCAGCTGTGAAACATCGGTCACCGTAGGTCACAGTCCTCGTCCTTGGCACAACTAGAAGAACAGAATCATTTTGAGACCTTAGCTGTCTTTGTGGAGTATATACTTCCAACATACTTCTGATGTAGCCAGGCGATTTTCCATGTAGTGCTTTGAAAACATGAGTCAAAACCTTGTACTCTACTCTGTACTGTACAGGCAGCCAGTGAAGATCCTTTAGTACAGGAGTGATGTGATTGTAACGCGGTGTCCGTGTGATGAGGCGGGCAGCTGTATTTTGAATAATTTGTAGTTTATTCAGAATGATTTTCGGGGTGCCACATAATAATGAATTGCAGTAATCTAGTCTCGATGTTACTAAAGAATTAATCAGGGATTTTGTTGCATCAACAGTCAAATATTGTCTGACTTGACCTATTTGTCGGATCTGCATGAAACACGACCTTGAAACAGAGTTTACATGTTTATCCATGTCCAAATGTGAATCCAACATTGCACCAAGGTTTCTCACCATCGATGATGGTTTGATTACAGCGTCGCCAACTGTCACTGTGAGATTCTCAGCTGTGCTGGCATTCCGTTTTGGTACAAACAGGATTACCTCTGTTTTGTCAGCATTTAGTTTCAGCAAATTATCTTTCATCCAGTGCAAGATATCCTTCAGACAAGCTTCAATTCTTTGCAGAGTTTCATCCCGCGAGACACAATCTTTTGGTTTGAACGCCATATATAATTGTGAGTCATCAGCATAGAAATGATGTTGCAATTGATGTTTTCTACAGATTGCACCGACTGGTTTTGTGTACATGATGTAGTTCTTTGGACCAAGCACAGATCACTGTGATCCCTATTAGTCCGATGTTATTACGTGTATTGCCACTTGTCACCACTTACGTCCAATTTTTAAGAGGTTACGTAATTTTGGACATTGATCATGATTTTCATATTTTGACTGTACCAAATTTTATCAATATAGACCAAGAAATAAATAAATTATGTGTGTGAAGTTAGCAGCCAGTTGCCAGTTGCCAGTTGCCAATTCAACTTTTTGAATCGGCAACTGGCAACTGTCAGCTAACTTCACAACCCAGCAGCCGATTCGTCGATTTCGAAAGTTGAATCGGCAACTGGCAACTGTCAGCCAGCTGACGATTCAAATTTCATCGTAGACTCGAATTGGCAACTGGCAACTGTCAGCCAGCTGACGATTCAAATCTTTCGGGAAAATCGAATTGGCAACTGGCAACTGTCAGCCAGCTGACGATTCAAATTTCATTGTAGACTCGAATTGACAACTGTCAGCCAGCTGACGATTCAAATCTTTCGGGAAAATCGAATTGGCAACTGGCAACTGTCAGCCAGCTGACGATTCAAATCTTTCGGGAAAATCAAATTGGCAACTGGCAACTGTCAGCCAGCTGACGATTCAAATTTCACTGTAGACTCGAATTGGCAACTGGCAACTGTCAGCCAGCTGACAATTCGAAAAAAAAATTTTTTTTGTGAAAAATCGAATTGGCAACTGGCAACTGTCAGCCAGCTGACAATTCGAAAAAAAAAATTCCAGAAAATCGAATTGGCAACTGGCAACTGTCAGCCAGCTGACGATTCAAATCTTTCGGGAAAATCGAATTAGCAACTGGCAACTGTCAGCCAGCTGACGATTCAAATTTCATTGTAGACTCGAATTGACAACTGTCAGCCAGCTGACGATTCAAATCTTTCGGGAAAATCGAATTGGCAACTGGCAACTGTCAGCCAGCTGACGATTCAAATCTTTCGGGAAAATCAAATTGGCAACTGGCAACTGTCAGCCAGCTGACGATTCAAATTTCACTGTAGACTCGAATTGGCAACTGGCAACTGTCAGCCAGCTGACAATTCGAAAAAAATATTTTTTTTGTGAAAAATCGAATTGGCAACTGGCAACTGTCAGCCAGCTGACAATTCGAAACAAAATATTCCAGAAAATCGAATTGGCAACTGGCAACTGTCAGCCAGCTGACAATTCGGAAAAATATTTTTTGTGAAAAATCGAATTGGCAACTGGCAACTGTCAGCCAGCTGACAATTCGAAAAAAAAATTTTTTTTGTGAAAAATCGAATTGGCAACTGGCAACTGTCAGCCAGCTGACAATTCGAAAAAGAAATATTTTTTTGTGAAAAATCGAATTGGCAACTGGCAACTGTCAGCCAGCTGACAATTCGAAAAAAATTATTTTTTTTTGTGAAAAATCGAATTGGCAACTGGCAACTGTCAGCCAGCTGACAATTCGAAAAAAATTATTTTTTTTGTGAAAAATCGAATTGGCAACTGGCAACTGTCAGCCAGCTGACAATTCGAAAAAAAAATTTTTTTCAGAAAATCGAATTGGCAACTGGCAACTGTCAGCCAGCTGACAATTCGAAAAAAAATATTTTTTCAGAAAATCGAATTGGCAACTGGCAGCTGTCAGCCAGCTGACAATTCGAAAAAATATTTTTTTTGTGAAAAATCGAATTTGCAACTGGCAACTGTCAGCCAGCTGACAATTCGAAAAAAAATATTTTTTTGTGAAAAATCGAAGTGGCAACTGGCAACTGTCAGCCAGCTGACAATTCGAAAAAATTTTTTTTTTGTGAAAAATCGAATTGGCAACTGGCAACTGTCAGCCAGCTGACAATTCGAAAAAAAAACAATTTTTTTCAGAAAATCGAATTGGCAACTGGCAACTGGCAGCCAGCAGCCGATTCAAATTTTACTCCAAAATCGAATTGGCAACTGGCAATTCAAATTTCACGGTCGATACTCCCAGCTACTTTGGTCTGGAAAAAGCTCCAGTGGAGCTACCTATAATCTCCGTGGTCTCAGCATAATAGGTCATTATCAGCAACACCATGTTATTCATACCAATAAACTGACTCATTTAAAGTGTGCAGGGCGTAGTTGGGCATACGCAAATACGCAAGATACGTACGCAGTTGGAATAACTGACAAAATTAAAGTGATATAAAAAGCAATAAAATGCCATGCCTGGTGAGGCATGTTTTACATGTGATAATATGTGATTTATATAGACAACTCTATCTGCCCGACCCCCTTCCAATGCAAACGCTCAAATCACCCGACCACAGGCGAGGTATACAAGTGCGGTTTCAGTGCATGAACCTGTCGGGTTTGTACACTTTCTATCACATGGACTGATCACTAGGTACATGGATAGGCCTACATTTTCTCTATCTCCAGTACCGGTTAGTTTCAAGAATGTCATTTAAACATAAATCAGCTGGAATCATTTCTTTTATACAGCAATGATACATGCTGGAGTCGGAGAAACACACATGAAAGCGCTCTCGTGTCTACAATGGGCAGCAATGATACATGCCGGAGTCGGAGAAACACACATGAAAGCGCTCCCGTGTCTACAATGGGATTGCCTACAATATCATACTTATAATTACAAATTAAAATTCTATGACCATATAGAGCAAGGACATGTATTAAACAATTACCTAAAACCGACACTTTACGCATCCATAGTTATACGCAGTGCAACCTATGCACATTTAGCAACTCTAGTATGAGCATTATCATATATTGCAGAAGCTGTCTCTCACTATAATATATCTCTTACCTACATACAGCAACAGCATCTGAATGACCAACAATATGTGTGTTTCCGATTAGTTGTCGTCCGAGAGGTGTTACTGTATATAATATAATGAGCTAGTACAAATTTTATCTTGTAATTATTTCTATAATGCAACAGCTACGAGTAGATAGCTAGCTTTTATTCAGACATTCTACAAACATATATACAAATATGAACTTGTCATATAATCCATCATTGTGTATGGTACGGAGTCTGGTTAGTGCCAAATGAATGATCGTGCCTCGCATCAAGAGGGCGAGGGGCGAGACGCGAAAATCGGTCGACACACGAAGCAAGGCGCGATATTCAAACACGAGATCTCGCTCTGTCGCAGTATCAAAACCACGACATTTCGCGGTAAAATATCGTGTCTCTCTTGTTGTGTCGCGCGATTTTCGCATGTTGCTTTGTGTTTCGCACGATATTACATCGCCCGATTGTTGCAGTCGCATAAAATGTTCCAACCGCGAGACAGGACACACGAAGCGAGGCAAGAGAATCGCGCGATACACGAAGTGAGGCGCGGTATTATGTCACGCAAATATCAGTGTTAAAGTAATTTTCACCACTATATGTCCTAGCAAACAATAAAACTTGGTATGATAAAAAGGAGCATACTGAGGCAACCAGGCTCTTTGACCCTGGAAGACCGGGTATGTAGATGTAGGCAGGCTGAAGGGAGTCGAACTATACCATCGCTAGGCCCCTATCTTGGGACTGAAAGAGGGACAAGATCCCCAAAATAGCTACTAAAGCGGTATGCAATTGGCGACTTTGGATGGATTCGGGCCCGTGAACAGCCCAAACCATGCTGTGTGACCCCATCGAGTCGAACGAGACCCATCCGCACGTACCTATCTGGGGGCTGATAGGGGCTAGAGGACCTGATCCCTTGGTGCCTATAACAGCAGTGTATTAAACGTTGTTTAGGGCCGGTTTCGGGCCCGAACATAGTCCAAACCAGGCTCTGTGACCCCGGAAGATTGGGTATGTAGATGAAAGTCAGGCTGACGGCAGTCGAACACGACCGTCGCTAGGCCCCTATCTTGGGACTGAAAGGATGGCCAGATCCCCGAAATTAGACAAAATAGCAGTAAACCATAGGCGACTTGTGATGGGTTCGAGTCTGTATGCGGTTATCACATAACGGGAACAGTATAATAACTGAAATAATAGCGGGGAAATCGTGACAAGTTGTATAACTTACGAAAATCTAAAACTGGCAAATAAACGGTACAGTGTGAATGGAGTTGGGTGTACATACAGTATCAGAAAAAGTGACCGGAAAGCCAAAGGGTTACTAACAGACGCTAGATGACACACTAGTATGGTTCATACTCATATTGTATACCATACTTGTGTGTTATATAACTATTCCCTATGGAACTAAATCAGAGACGCTAGATGATTGACAGTTTGAAAGATTTTTTAACTCTAGACTATAAAAATAGAGTTTCCTCATGTTGCTTTATGAGCGTAAAACTGTGTGAATATTTAATTTGTTAAACCAATGACAGAATAAACTGCATATATTATGATGTTACGATTTGTTTAATACTCAGGGCTATAAATTATATAAACTGTAATTAAAAATAATCTGAATAATAGAAAACCAACAAGACCCAATCAAGGATGAACGTCAACTTTTTATACAAATTCCCGGAAGTATCTAGCTAGTGTGGACTCCAAATGATGTAATAATATACTACTGTTATGTGAATTTAATGTCGCTATTCTGTAGCATATTAAGTTTGATCTATACATTTCTTTGAAAATTGTTTTTACATGTGTAAACTTTCCGAAACGAAAGTGACGCAATGTTAACGTCGGCATTGGTATAGGTTGACGTCTTGTGAAAAACGTTTCAGGAGATGATTTTTTCTATTTTTTGTATATACTGTAGGTAAGATATACATTGTATTAGTTTAACATATAAAATATATAATTTTTTGACGGGCAGATTTTTTGAAATTCCAGAAACTTGCGTAATTTTTGGCGAATCAAAATTGTAAACGACGTCATGTTAAGGATTTAATTGGCGCGTTTTGAAATAAATGTGTTAAATGTACGTGTATATGCACTGATGCGCATTCATCATACGAAGCTAATGCCGAATGTTTGACATAGCTGGTTTACCACAGCCGTATTATTATGTAAAGGATTGATCGCACCGTCACGTAAAGACGCGCGTTACATGGCAACTTTAGGACGTCATAGCAACGTCATTATCAAAAATACGGAAGTGTAAAGTTCAAATTCAAATCGGAAATAACTTCAATTTTACAATGATACCAAATTTGTATATTGACTCTGAGAGTTTTCAACCCACTGGTTCCACCTTAAAAGTGTCCTGAATTGATAAATGAACTGAATTGACTCAATTTGCTCGCAAAATTAAATTAAAATACAAAATTAATCATTTAGAAAACGTATTAGTGTGAGATTCAGGTTCGGTAAATAATGCATTTTTCTAGATCGGTTCGCTCGCACAATTCATTTATTGGTGAATAGTATCAAGTAGAGATCAAGATTGTGCGATAGATGTAGGCGGTTTAGATTGTATAAATTATGTATATTTCAAAGCTTCATCGCGACAGACAAGTATTTCAAGTTTTACGTAATAATGGTTGTATGCGCTATGCCACTCTCGCGAGCACTGAGTAACATATATTCCATTACAAGAACGGGCAGGTCCGCATCCTGTCAAGATTCGGTACGATTCATACACTTTGCGACCATTGATGATGTGGTAACAAGGCAAAACGGCTGAGCGCGTGCAAAAACGACTACAACACACAATCTACCAGGCTCCCATTCGGATGACTAAGGAATGCCCGGATAGACACTTCAGAGCAACGTAATAACTCGGACGAGAGACACGGATAATCTCGGATCAGCACAGTATGTACTCGCGTATTCCGTGTAACCACCATGCTAGGTCTGGGGACAATCGCACCTCTGCTGTCTTGCTAATTGATAGGCCGGATCTGGTATATGCCGAGAACACGTCAGGGTAAGGACGACTCCAGTTAGTCAATGCAGAAATACCGATGAACTTTATGTTCACATTCATCGCAAGATTGTTCGTATAGCGTCAGAAGATGAGATGTAGGTGACTAGAGTTTTGTTGTCGTAGATATCCATGTGCAATTACATGCTGAATAAGTTTTTAAAAATTACACATTCAGCCAATTTATAGATACGCAAATCATGCAATAATTATTTAGTCATTAACATATATATATTGTATGAAAGTAGACTTGGGTTTCAAAAATATGAGATTCGTTGGACTTTTGAGTTAGTGTAAATATTGATTTTGAATCACTATAAAACAGCGAAAATGGTCTTAATTCTAAGGTGGTTGGATTATTGAGGTTGTCCTAATGCAAAGTTTAATTCAACGTGATTGAATTGTTTCAATGTATTATTATGACATTTAGGATTGTACTATTATTTCTAATAATATGTTGATGTTTTCAAAATATCCAATGTATACACTAAATACAAAATGTAGATGTCAAGTCAATTACCTATGATCAAATCTGTTGATAAGTTTGTAATATATTTAATTCTTTTACCACAGTATACTAACAACCTCGCATCTCTTAAGAGTTGCAAACAATAAGCCCCCCCCCCATCCACGAGACGATCAGCAATATAGCCAGTCGAGTACCGTCAGAGTCGACACGGAAAGACGGGCCGGAGTATGTGAAGAGATTTCCAACACACCAAAAACTGGTCGAATCCAAGCTATTTGTGAAAGTGTTTTCCCCGAGGTGTAGTTTTGGATGCTTGGTAGAAGGGAAATTCCGCTGAAAAAACGGCTTGAAGACAATTGGCCGTTAGACGCGCTGTGACCATTTTTTTCAAAGACGTGCTAACCAGTTCTATTTGATGCCAAATGATGGAGCACAGGAAGAGCTTTCCAACGCACCCAAACTTGGCCGGATCGGAACTTATGTAAAAATGTTTTTCCCTGGGTGTAATTTTGGAGGGTTTGGTAGAAGGGAAATCCCGCCGATAAAGCCGCCTGCAAAGCCCGGTCGTTACAAAGGCAAGCTAGCCAGTTGAGTTTAGTGTTAACAGAAGCTCGGCCGTTATACGCTCAATGACAGTTTTTGTTCAAAGGCAAGCTAGCCGGTTGAGTTTGTTGTTAAATGAACGAGCACGGAAAGAGCTTTCCAACGCACACAAACTTGTAGGGATCGGAGCTCATGTGAAAAAGTTTTCCCCGAGGTGAAAATTTGAACGGCTTGGTAGAAGGGAAATCCCGCCTATAAAACCGCCTGCAAAGCTCGATCGTTAGACGCGCTGTAGATTTTTGCAAAAAGCAAGCTAGCCAGGTGAGTTAAGTGTCCAATGAACGAGCATTGAAAGAGCTTTCAAACGCACCCAATTTTGGCCGGTTCGGAACTCATGGGAAGAAGTTTTCCCCGAGGGGAAGTTTTGACGGGCTTGGTAGAAGGTAAATCCCGCCGATAAACAGCCTTCAGAAGCTCGGCCGTTAGACGCTCAATGACAGTTTTTGTTCAAAGGCAAGCTAGCCGGTTGAGTTTGTTGTTAAATGAACGAGCACGGAAAGAGCTTTCCAACGCACACAAACTTGTAGGGATCGGAGCTCATGTGAAAAAGTTTTCCCCGAGGTGAAAATTTGAACGGCTTGGTCGAAGGGAAATCCCGCCTATAAAACCGCCTGCAAAGCTCGATCGTTAGACGCGCTGTAGATTTTTGCAAAAAGCAAGCTAGCCAGGTGAGTTTAGTGTCCAATGAACGAGCATTGAAAGAGCTTTCCAACGCACCCAAACTTGGCCGGTTCGGAGCTCATGGGAAGAAGTTTTTCCCGAGGTGAAAATTTGGACCGCTTGGTAGAAGGGAAATCTCGCCTATAAAGCCGCCTGCAAAGCTCGGTCGTTAGACGCGCTGTGGATTTTTTCAAAAGGCAAGCTAGCCTGTTGCGTTTAGTGTTCTATGACCGAGCATTGAAAAAGCTTTGTAACGCACCCGGAGCTTATGGGAAGAAATTTTACAGGAGGTGAAATTTTGAAGGGCTTGGTAGAAGGGGAATTCCGCCGATAAATAGCCTTCAGAAGCTAGTTCGTTAGACGCTCGATGACAGTTTTTGTTCAAAGACAAGCTAGCCGGTTGAGTTTGGTGTTAAATAAACGAGCATGGAAAGAGCTTTCCAACGCACCAAAACTTGTTAGGATCGGAGCTCATGTGAAAAAGTTTTCTCCGAGATGAAAATTTGGACCGCTTGGTAGAAGGGAAATCTCGCCTATAAAGCCGCCTGCAAAGCTCGGTCGTTAGACGCGCTGTGGATTTTTTCAAAAAGCAAGCTAGCCTGTTGCGTTTAGTGTTCTATGACCGAGCATGGAAAGAGCTTACTAACGCACCCGAACTCGGCCGGTTCGGAGCTCATGGGAAGATGTTTTCCCCGAGGTGAAATTTCGAAGGGCTTGGTACGAAGAAGGGAAATCCCGCCGATAAAGCCGCCTGCAAAGCCCGGTCGTTACAAAGGCAAGCTAGCCAGTTGAGTTTAGTGTTAAATGAACGTGTACGGGAAGAGCTTTCCATTGCACCAAAACTTGTTAGGATCAGAGCTCATGTAAAGAAGTTTTCCCCGAGGTGAAAATTTGGACCGCTTGGTAGAAGGGAAATCTCGCCTATAAAGCCGCCTGCAAAGCTCGGTCGTTAGACGCGCTGTGGATTTTTTAAAAAAGCAAGCTAGCCAGTTGCGTTTAGTGTTCTATGACCGAGCATTGAAAGAGCTTTCTAACGCACCCAAACTTGGCCGGTTCGGAGCTAATGGGAAGAAATTTTCCCCGAGGTGAAATTTTGAAGGGCTTGGTAGAAGGGAAATTCCGCCGTTAAACAGCCTTCAGAAGCTCGGCCGTTAGACGCTCAATGGCAGTTTTTGTTCAAAGGCAAGCTAGCCGGTTGAGTTTGGTGTTAAATGAACGAGCACGAAAGAGATTTCCAACGCACCAAAACTTGTTAGGATCGGAACTCATGGGAAAAAGTTTTTTCCGTGTTGAAATTTTGAAGGGCTTGGTAGAAGGGAAATCCCGCCGATAAAGCCGACCACTGAAAATCGGCAGTTTCAAACTTCATCATCTTTATGACTGTATAATTTCATTTTAATACATCGTATTATTGTTAATGCCAATGCTTTTAAAGGGTCTGTAGACTGGTCCGTGGTGGCATTTCCAATATTTTAATGCTTCGGTCACTTCCACTACTCGACCGTCCCTCCACTGTCACTCACTGAGATAATTTTAATGATCGTTTCATCCGTGCGTTTGAGTGGGTATCCGACCTAACTAGAAAATGGTATTCGCAACGGTAAGTGTCGCTGGAGTTGACTCGACTGAGTGGGATTTCTCAAGTGGGCGAAGCGGTCACTTGACAGTGACTCCAGCTACAATCAACTAAGGTTATGTGAATACCGATTTAGCGCACGAACGTTGGACTAATAAAGTTATTGTATTTTCAAAATAAATAAACCAACGAACCCTTTTGAAAGAATGTGTTGAAACCATCAATGCAGATTTTGTAACATGCATGTAATGCATGCATTTGTAATATTTTGTAATCATTAAGTATATTTTTGAACAAATAAAGTTAAGTTGCAGTACAGTCTGAAATACGTGGAATTTAAATTTAGTAGTTTCACTGCGATGTTAATAAATTGCATGCTGCATTGTATTCGTGTGAATAATACATGGTTAAGGAATACGAATACGGAAATGCATGTATATTCATATATTGATTTTAATAATTGATTTTTAATTCCGTGAATATAACAGAAATAGTTTTATTAAAATAAAAACGTGGTCATCTGTAACACAATCATGTATGTTATTTACTATGTTGCAAATTAAAATTTGCCTTTGTTAAAATCATGCAAATGCACCGAATCCCCCAAAACACATTGAATAATTAAACATGTAATAATAACTAACAACAGGTAATGTCAGCTTCCTTATGAGTTCCCTACTTCAATAATACCTACGAGCTCGTAGACTACTCGGGAGCTCGGTGAATTTTCACCGAGCTCCTGAGTCCTCTAAGAGTTACGAAAATCCGAACGATGCTCGTAAGAGTTTACAATGCCCGTACGGACTCCGTGCGGGCTTGCTAAATTTCGACTCGCACGGAGCTCGTACGACAAATGTGACCAGACGAAATTGAAATATGTCGATAAAAAAATTCTTCTCGCACGGAGCTCGTACGGTCATCGTGCGGACACCTTACGGACACCGTACGGACATCGTAAGAGTGACTTGCGAGCTGCGATTGACCTACGAGTACCTTGCGAGCCCCGTACGATCTCTGTTCGAGCGCAGTAGGATCTCCGTACGAAGATTATGATGTCCGTACGGAGCTCGTACGAGACAATTTCTTTTAATCGTACGAGGCCCGTACGAGCTGTGACCAGAAGCTAAAAACCTAAAATACCTTTAGGATTTGAAATATTTTGGACTCGTAGCCTACTCGTACGAGTTGGTAAATCCGTACGGACATCGTAGGGCAAATGTTACAACAAGTCTCAAAATTATGTAAAATATGTTGTTCAGTTTCCTATTTAACTGATATAACAGTGAACTTTTAAGTGTCAGCTGACTGCCAGTGGCCAGTTGCCAATTCGATTCTACAGAAAAATTTGAATTGTCAGCTGGCTGACAGTGACCAGTTGCCAATTCGATTTTTTACAAAAAAAATTTTTTTTTTCGAATTGTCAGCTGGCTGACAGTTGCCAGTTGCCAATTCGATTTTCTGAAAAAAAATATTTTTTTTTCGAATTGTCAGCTGGCTGACAGTTGCCAGTTGCCAATTCGATTTTTCACAAAAAAAAATATTTTTTTCGAATTGTCAGCTGGCTGACAGTTGCCAGTTGCCAATTCGATTTTCTGAAAAAAATATTTTTTTTCGAATTGTCAGCTGGCTGACAGTTGCCAGTTGCCAATTCGATTTTTCACAAAAAAAATATTTTTTTTCGAATTGTCAGCTGGCTGACAGTTGCCAGTTGCCAATTCGATTTTTCACAAAAAAAATATTTTTTTTCGAATTGTCAGCTGGCTGACAGTTGCCAGTTGCCAATTCGATTTTTCACAACAAAAATATTTTTTTTCGAATTGTCAGCTGGCTGACAGTTGCCAGTTGCCAATTCGATTTTTCACAAAAAAAATTATTTTTTTCGAATTGTCAGCTGGCTGACAGTGACCAGTTGCCAATTCGATTTTTTACAAAAAAAATATTTTTTTTCGAATTGTCAGCTGGCTGACAGTTGCCAGTTGCCAATTCGATTTTCTGAAAAAAAATATTTTTTTTTCGAATTGTCAGCTGGCTGACAGTTGCCAGTTGCCAATTCGATTTTTCACAAAAAAAAATATTTTTTTCGAATTGTCAGCTGGCTGACAGTTGCCAGTTGCCAATTCGATTTTCTGAAAAAAATATTTTTTTTCGAATTGTCAGCTGGCTGACAGTTGCCAGTTGCCAATTCGATTTTTCACAAAAAAAATATTTTTTTTCGAATTGTCAGCTGGCTGACAGTTGCCAGTTGCCAATTCGATTTTTCACAAAAAAAATATTTTTTTTCGAATTGTCAGCTGGCTGACAGTTGCCAGTTGCCAATTCAATTTTTCACAACAAAAATATTTTTTTTCGAATTGTCAGCTGGCTGACAGTTGCCAGTTGCCAATTCGATTTTTCACAAAAAAAAATATTTTTTTCGAATTGTCAGCTGGCTGACAGTTGCCAGTTGCCAATTCGATTTTTCACAAAAAAAAATATTTTTTTTCGAATTGTCAGCTGGCTGACAGTTGCCAGTTGCCAATTCGATTTTTCACAACAAAAATATTTTTTTTCGAATTGTCAGCTGGCTGACAGTTGCCAGTTGCCAATTCGATTTTTCACAAAAAAAATTATTTTTTTCGAATTGTCAGCTGGCTGACAGTTGCCAGTTGCCAATTCGATTTTTCACAAAAAATATTTTTTTTCGAATTGTCAGCTGGCTGACAGTTGCCAGTTGCCAATTCGATTTTCTGATTTTTTTTTTCTAATTGTCAGCTGGCTGACAGTTGCCAGTTGCCAATTCGATTTTTCACAAAAAAATATTTTTTTTCGAATTGTCAGCTGGCTGACAGTTGCCAGTTGCCAGTTGCCAGTTGCCAGTTGCCAATTCGATTTTTCACAAAAAATTTTTTTTTTCGAATTGTCAGCTGGCTGACAGTTGCCAGTTGCCAATTCGATTTTACACAAAAAAATATTTTTTTCGAATTGTCAGCTGGCTGACAGTTGCCAGTTGCCAATTCGATTTTTCACAAAAAAATATTTTTTTCGAATTGTCAGCTGGCTGACAGTTGCCAGTTGCCAATTCGATTTTCCCGAAAAATTTGAATCGTCAGCTGGCTGACAGTTGCCAGTTGCCAATTCGAGTCTACAGTGAAATTTGAATCGTCAGCTTGCTGACAGTTGCCAGTTGCCAATTGGATTTTCCCGAAAGATTTGAATCGTCAGCTGGCTGACAGTTGTCAGTTGCCAATTCGAGTCTACAGTGAAATTTGAATCGTCAGCTGGCTGACAGTTGCCAGTTGCCAATTCGATTTTCCCGAAAGATTTGAATCGTCAGCTGGCTGACAGTTGCCAGTTGCCGATTCAACTTTCGAAATCGACGAATCGGCTGCTGGGTTGTGAAGTTGGCTGACAGTTGCCAGTTGCCGATTCAAAAGGTTGAATTGGCAACTGGCAACTGGCAACTGGCTGCTAACTTCACACACATAAAAAAAATTGCCAAATACATACCGTATATTTTATCTTTCTCGTTAAAGGTCGATAAACTGGGCCTGTAAATTGTTATTTGACATACTTATTCCGTAGCATTCCTAGGTTAACCACCTGTAGGTATTTTTCATTACAACCGATGACATTAAACGGAGTGTTCAAATGGTGACTGTCATATGAAAGTCACAAATGAGTATAAAACGTGTCACATATGGCACTGTACTGTATTATATTGAAACAAGCTAGAGTTGGTGAATGGTAAAAAAGTATTGTGTCTTACAAAAACTTTTGTCGTAAATCAGATTTCAGAACAAAATTAGAATATAACGCACTGGAAAAAAAGAAATTATCTAGTTGCTCAGTATACATATGTACATAAACAATAGATTTTTCTCTTCGTATAAGCAAAAAAACTTCGGTCGAGTATTGGCTTCGTTTCATTCGGCAATAACCGCTATTATCTAATTTCCTTGTGAATATGGGTCATCCTGCATTTTATCGGCGGGGACTTGGATCTTTGGTTGTTTCTTCGGCTTATGTGTGGGCATTGCTTATTGTAGTTGCTAGGAATATGTAATATTATTTCCCACCCCATTCCTACCTTGTCCTTGGTCACTGTCTTTAGTGTTTTAACCTAGGTAACACCCCGGGGTTGTTGTGCCTCATTTGGTCGCCGTTTTGGCATGGGTTTCTGTAGGCACTTCTCAGCGTACTTGTGTCGTGGTCTTTTTGATTTCTGTGCTCGGCTGCTTGGGTTGAGTGCTACCTTCCCTGTCGGATTTCCTCATACCTTTTTTGGAGAGGAATTAATATAAGTTTTTTTAAAATATTTTTGTTCCGATCCATGGGCATATTACTAATGAGTATAATTCGCTTGCTTAGAATGAGAAGGTCGTAAGTACAAAATCGACATATTGAGAAAACAAGAAAAAACTGTCTGCAATTTACTCTTTACTTATGGTAAAACAAGCTTTTATAGCATGACAAGTTCCGATTTTCATAAAAATAGGCTCATTAGAAGCGCCTGGTACTGGAGATTTCAAATAAGTATGAGTAGTAGTTACGACCTTCTCATTCTAAGCCATCGAATTATGCCTATTGAAAACTAAACTAAAACTACATGTACAGATATGATAACGTAAAGTGCTTACTATAAGTATGTCCAATGTTTACCATAAAGTATATTAATGATATGTTGTCATTGCATAATATACCATGATACCCGAAGCCTTCACCCGTATCGTGACAAAGACGTTTTTACATCATGCCCTATTTCACAACGAAATCCTACACTTTTGTGTTTTATGTCGCTGTAAAAAGCTAATAAATTACATACCACTTATATATATTATCTTTTGAAAACATACAGTCAAACATGTTTGTTGAAACCAACCATTGTGAAACCATACGAGATCTCTTTGAACGGGTCAAAATGATATTGGTGGTTAAACATTGTTTCATTTGAAATCTAATGAATGACCCATACATGGAGAATTTGATATGGAAAAATGTTGGCATGTGATCACTTGAGGCCTCAGTTCTGGCATAACTTTGAGAAACTTCAAGAGGCATTCCCTATTACTTGGATCGTTTAAATCGATTCAGGAATGTTATACATTAAATGAGAATCAGTATTGCTTAAAGTCCTCAAATCTTTAACAAATTGCTCCCACCAATTACCGACTAAAAAAAAGATAATGTATTTTCGCAACAAGGCAAAATAGTCACGAGTTGTTTCCCTTTGACCGCTGGAAGCGATAAATTATTATTAGTGATTTGAATATATTTTTTGACATTATAAAGACATATTTGAACTCACCCTTTTCTGACAAATTATGATAATTGATAGTGCTTTGTACATTTAGCTCAATAAATGTGACAGTTGGGAAAAATATGCTAGTTATCGGGAATGCCTCTGTAAGGATTTCCAGCTATTTAGAGCATTTCATTTTCTCGTTCGGTTATATGTTAACATTTTGTCGTCTATTTATGTCATGTGATTTGAGTATGTTTTCTGTGCACCGCTGTTTATGTTCAGTGCGGTCTTCTCTATCAGATTTTCTCATATCTTACCCGGGTACAAGGTCAAGTGTATGTATGTTGAATCTAATCAATGCATTGGGTTGTGCTAACCATAAATATTCGATCCGTTTAAGGCAGGTGTTTCCTCTTACCCCCTCCCAGTTTATTGTTTAAACGGCTCGTGTAATCAAAACCAACAAACAGTAGGAAGAGTTCCGTAATGCGGTTTTAAGAGGTTTCCGTGAAATAATGTCGATAGTGACATATTTGTAACATATGTGTGCCTCTGTAGCTTTGTGGTTAGTGCGCTTGCCGTTTAATCTGGTGACATGTGTTCAAACCCGGTAATTTGTTAAAACTAATTTATAAAGACACGTGGCCAATCAGAAATTCGTTCAATGTATGCATGCATCTGACGTCATGAGCGCGTTCCACATGGCTCATTTTCACAAATTGTAGTGTTTTTTAAGAAAAGTCAATCAACAGGGAACAAATACATATACCAAGTACGAAACTATTATAAGCTGTGCACGAGACCAACGTGCAAAATAGCAATTTCACACCAACCGTTACGCATGGATGATTTTGTACATGAATACGCCATTTCTTTCCGGAAATCGATAAATTAGTGCGTGGAATGAACAAATAACACAGCCTAAGATTTATTGATATAATATATCAGATGATATAATGTTTTTTAGGGTGGCCAATTAGAAATTCGGTTAAGTTAATAGACGATGCCGAACTACTATCTGAACCTCTTGGTAAACTGATGGCATCGCTTCCGCTGCCATTCTGGATATACGCTGATGACCCGGCATCATTTCTTCCACGATCAACTGGTGCTTTGGAAACTTTTCGCTTTTGGGCTTGTGACCTTAACATGATCGGCATAGCTTCCGTGTGTAGAACTCATCTCTCATCAAACCCGGTTGGGGGCACATATAATATGCCCGTAATATTTCGGTAGAAATAGAGCAAATAAAGGCTATGTTTGACATACATTTCACATACAAACCCAATTGTGCTGTATTGGTTATCAGTAGCCCATTTTATAGACACACTGCTAATTTACACACATAGAGCTCTAGATATTTTGTTCAGATTTGATCTCTTTCACGGTCTACTCACCAAGAGCATTACCGTATCAACTAAAGTATATTGCAAGTCGTTAAAAGCAAATTATTATTTCGATGACTTAGAGAAATAGGGTCGTATGTACTATAAGTTATTTTTTGAAAAGGAGAGAAAAACTGTCTATTTTTTTCTTACTTACAGAAACAATGTGTTTCTGATATAGTTTGGTCAAAAAGACCGCTACCGATTGTCTTCATAACAGATTCACAAGAAGTACTATGTGATGCCGATTGTATCTAAGCCTATTCAAGTGTCTTTTCAAATAAGATGTGTTAAGAACCATTGTCTTAACAGGCCAAAAGCAACTGTAGCATTGTAACAGAGGAATATTATTATGTTTAAATTATATTCTTAGAAATTAATTGATGTAGGAATAAATAGAAAAGGACAAATTAATAAAGTGCCTTTCAACGTGTTGGTACCAAAAGAGCGCCACATAAATCTGAACATGAAACCATCAGTATAATTATAACGTACACCACTCGGGTAAAGCGAGGAGATAATGTTTATATAGCGCGAGACCAGACCATACTATTCGAAAGACCCTGGTGTAAATAGTTCATTGATTTAACCCACAGTTAATATTATTATTATTATTATTGTTAAGTAATTCAATATATTGAACAATACTAGGAAGGCGATGGTACGATGGTGAAAACACGATGGTACGATGGTAAAAACACGATGGTACGATGGTGAAAACACGATGGTACGATGGTGAAAACACGATGGTACGATGGTGAAAACACGATGGTACGATGGTGAAAACACGATGGTACGATGGTGAAAACACGCTGGTACGATGGTGAAATCACGATGGTACGATGGTGAAAACACGATGGTACGATGGTGAAAACACGATGGTACGATGGTGAAAACACGATGGTACGATGATGAAAGTACGATGGTACGATGATGAAAACACGATGGTACGATGACGAAAACGCGATGTTATTATCGAGTTTTCACCATCGTGCCATCGTAACATCGTGCATCGCGGTTTAGGGAGACACAAAAATACGTTTGTCCAAACGGAACACCGTACGACAGAGCCTCGTGTCATATTGTTTTGTCAACTCGTTTAATAAAAATGGTAATGAATGAGCACTCATTCAAGATCCTCTATTTGTTATAAAAGTAATAACACCGCCTGAAATATCAAAGCAGGTAATTTGATCAAACATATTATCTGATTTTTTATGACCTACAGTTCCGATAGATTTTTTGGAGTGAAACATCCTCGATTGGACCTCCATCAACCTTGTTAAAACTATTTCCTCATTCGTCCCGCCCAATGGTCACTTTATTATACAAAGACTTACAAATAATTGACAAAAATGAAATAGTCAGCTTTCGAACGGAAATACTGAAATACTCATCCACCCGAACAGTTTATGAAACTATATTTGGTTATGTAAAATAGCACCGACGCATGCAGTTTCAAACATTTTTATTAAAATTTTACATTTACCGCTTGAAAAGTGTAGGATTAATATATAAAATTACTTGAGTTTTTACTCAGTATTACTCAGTAAATTGTAATTATTTCCATTAATTCTGAATCGCATGATCAAGGATATGTTATACGAGAATATGTCAGATCAATGCATTTCTAATTTACTGTCAGCTAGCTAATCTAGATCAGAAGTAAGTGTACATTGTATCCTTGATAAAGAGTAAAACGAAAAATAATTATTTTTTCAAAATATTTTTGCCCGAGTTCATTGGTTGCTTTAATGATATCGCTGGCTAAGAATAAGAATACTACTTACGACCTTATAAGACTAATACATGTTTAAATTCAGCATCACGAGATGTTTTTTATGACGAGCCTATTGGCATGAAAATCGGAACTTGTCATGTTGACCAAACTGAAGCTGGAATATTTTGTCATAAGTAAAGAGTTAATTTCGGACAGCTTTCCCTTGTTTTCTCAAACTATTGATTTTGTACTTACGACCTACTCATTCTAAGCCAGCGATACATTCTTTCCCCTTGAATATCTGGATGACTTGCATGCATAACCTTATCGCTGGCATCACGACCAAAATAAATGTTTAATTGTAATTCTATATTGACGCCAGACATGGTTGTCCACGCATAGTCTCAGATTTTGAAAATATTTTGCCACTTTTTTGGTATTCACCCATAAAAACGATTTCAGGGCTCAAAACTTCATTTTTCATACCGTTGCTATGGCAACAGAGGATTTTCGATTTTTGCTATTTTTCACATTTTTGAAAAATGAATTTTGCCATTTTTACGCTTTTTTAAGAACGACTCGAGACAAAAATGGCTATCGCACACCCTAATATTTCATAAATTATGTTACATATACCATTGTAGAACTGTTTTACTGTTTAAGATATAATCCAGGTCGATCGAGAATTTTTTTGTACTCATTTTGGTGTGACCCCTCTTTTTAAATCTCTGTTTTTCTAAAAAATGAAAAAGTATAGGTTTTCAAAATTAATTTAAATCAGTTAGCACGCGGACCCAGATATCACACATATATTTTTGAAGACAGTAAGTATAGGTGTTCATGGCCTTAAAGTTTTTGTCAGGGTGCAAATGAGATATTTTTTGTAAAAATGTGCCAAAGAATGGCTTTTTGTCATTTTTTAACAAAAACCTATTTTGATAGATTTTACTTTTATTCAAAATAATGTCTAATAATATCCATAATTAAGCGTAACAGGTACATAGGAAGAATAAATATTACAAAATAAAGTGTTTGTTAGTAAAATAATGATTAATGGTCAACACATATCTGAGGAAAACAATGTTAAAACCATACCCCACCCACTTTTTTAACATGTAGGACCTATTTTTTACAGTATTTCGGGAATAAATAGAAATATACGTTTTGTAATGGCGAGATATTTGGTATAATATGTCCATTAGACATTCGTGTTTCAATTTGGTTAAGAATAAAGTAAATTATCATGTGGCTGTTGCCTTGGTTACCAAGGAAACGTTGTTAAAAAAGGATGTAGTTTTCAAATGAATTCCCAAAAACTTGAGATTAAAGTAGTGCATTTTCTTAATATATTGATAATAAATAATCAAGTGATTTCAGATAGGACAGCTCTTTAATTTTATATGATGCATGGATAAGTTACTCGGATAGTTTCCATGGTAACCAATCATTAAACAGTGAAAAATCCACTTTTTGACCATATTTTCACAATTTTCAAAATAATGCTGCATGCTAGTAGATATCTGGTATGCATGTGGTTTGTAAATCATCCCAGTTCAGAAGTGCTACATTTTTAACTGACGTATGACCACATTATCATTGTAGTTACCATGGTAACGAAGCAAGCAAGGCGGAAAAATCACTTTTTACTGTATTTCGTAATTAATACTGCATATAAGAGGTTATTTGTTCTTGGTATAGTTCGATTATCATCCTAATGAAAGTGTGTTCCATTTCTAACTGACTTAAGACCTTGTTTGTATGGTGGTTACCATGGCAACCAAGCACCAAAAAGGGAAATTTCCACTTTTTAACTGTATTTTCATAGTTTTCAAAAGAATGTTGCATACTTAAAGGTATCTTGTGTGGTTATAGCTTGTTAATCATCCTAATTGAGAAGTGCTCAATTTCTAACTGACGTATGACAATGATATTATGCTAGTTACCATGGTAACCAAGCAATAAAGGAGGAAAAGTTACGTTTTACTGTATTTTTAAAAGAATGTCGCATACTAGTAGATATTTGTATCAGATATAGGGTGTTAATCATCCTTATCGAGAAGCGACCCATTTCTTACTGATGTATGACCACATTATTATGGTAGTTTCCATGGTAACCAAGCCAGAAAGAAGAAAAATTCAGCTTTTTACAGTATTTTCAAAAGAATGTTGCCTACATGTAGCATTTCTGGAATAGATATGGTTTGTTAATCATCCTAATTGAGAATGCTCCAATTTGAAAGCATGTTTTACCACGTTATTATGGTTTTTACCATGGTAACCAAACAAAAAAGAAGGAAAAATCACGTTAAAGAAGGAAAAACATGTTTTTTCCTTCTTTATTGCTTGGTTTCTATGGTATCTACCATAATAACAAGGTCTTAAGTCAGTTAGAAATTGGGCGCTTCTCAATAAGAAAGATTAACACACTATATCCGTACCAGATATCTACTAGCAAGAGGCATACTTTTGAAAACGTAAAAAATGTGATTTTTACTTCTTTTTTGCTTGGTTACCATGGTAACTACAACAATATTATAGTCATATGTCAGTTAGAAATGGGGCGCTTCTCAATAAGGATGATTAACACACTATTTCCATACCAGCTATCTACTAGCATGTAATTTCATTTAAAAATACAGTAAAAACGTTATTTTTCGTTCTTTTATTGCTTAGTTACCATGGTAACTACTATACTAACGATGTCATACGTCAGTTAGAAATGGGGCGCTTCTCAATAAGGATGATTTACAACCTATATCCATACCAGATATCTACTAACAAGAGGCATTCTTTTGAAAACGTAAAAAGGTGCTTTTTCCTTCTATTTGCTTAGTTACCATGGCTACTACCAACATATCATTGTCATAGGTCGGTTAGAAATGGGGCGTTCTCGAATAGCATGATTAACAAACTATATCTACACAAGATATATGCAACAATTAACATGCAACATTATTTCGAAAATTATGAAATACAGTTAAAAAGTGGAAATAAGTGGAAATTTCCCTTTTCAATGCTTGGTGGCCATGGTAACCACCATATCAACACGGCCATAAATCAGTGAGAAATGGAACACCCTTCCATTAGGATGATAATCGAACTATACCAAGAACAAATAACCTCTTATATGCAGTATTAATTACGAAATACAGTAAAAAGTGATTTTTCCGCCGTGCTTGCTTCGTTACCATGGTAACTACAATGATAACGTGGTCATACGTCAGTTAAAAATTTAGCACTTCTGAACTGGGATGATTTACAAACCACATGCATACCAGATATCTACTAGCATGCAGCATTATTTTGAAAATTGTGAAAATATGGTCAAAAAGTGGATTTTTCACTGTTTAATGATTGGTTACCATGGCAACTATCCGAGTAACTTACCCATGCATCATATAAAATTAAAGAGCTGTCCTATCTGAAATCACTTGATTATTTATTATCAATATATTAAGAAAATGCACTACTTTAATCTCAAGTTTTTGGGAATTCATTTGAAAACTACATCCTTTTTTAACAACGTTTCCTTGGTAACCAAGGCAACAGCCACATGATAATTTACTTTATTCTTAACCAAATTGAAACATGAACGTCTAATGGACATATTTTACCAAATATCTCGCCATTACAAAACGTATATTTCTATTTATTCCCAAAATACTGTAAAAAATAAGTCCTACAGGTTAAAAAAGTGGGTGGGGTATGGTTTTAACATTGTTTTCCTCAGATATGTGTTGACCATTAATCATTATTTTACTAACAAACACTTATTTTTGTAATGTGTATTCTTCCTATGTACCTGTTACGCTAAATTATGGATATTATTAGACATTATTTTGAATAAAAGTAAAATCTATCAAAATAGATTTTGTTAAAAAATGAAAAAAGCCATTCTTTGGCACATTTTTACAAAAATTATCTCATTTGCACCCTGACAAAAACTTTAAGGCCATGAACACCTATACTAACTGTCTTCAAAAATATATGTGTGGTATCTAGGTCCGCGTGCTAACTCATTTAAATTAATTTTGAAAACCCATACTTTTTCATTTTAGAAAAACAGAGATTTGAGAAAAGGGGTCAAACCAAAATGAGTACAAAAAAATTCTCGATCGACCTGGATCATATCTTAAACAGTTAAACAGTTCTTCTACAATAGCATATGTAACATAATTTATGAAATATTAGGGTGTGTGATGGCCATTTTTGTCTCGAGTCGTTCTTAAAAAAGCGTAAAAATGGCAAAATTCATTTTTCAAAAATGTGAAAAATAGCAAAAATCGAATTTCCCCTGTTGCCATAGCAACGGTATGAAAAATAAAGTTTTGAGCCCTGAAATCGTTTTTATGGGTGAATACCAAAAAAGTGGCAAAATATTTTCAAAATCTGAGACTATGCGTGGACAACCATGTTTGAATTTGCCTGGTTTGAATATAGAATTACAATTAATATTTCCCACATAACTCACTGTTACTGAAGCAACACTTGATATGTAAATAGAAATCTGCTTTAAAGGACCTGTCTCACAGATGGAGCGATTTTTTCTAAAATGTATAATTTTCTTAACAAATCAAGTATATTTATGTAATAGAACATTGTTGACTGTTCCTAAAAGAAATATTTATTGCAAATAATCGGTTTTAACCACTTTCAACATCGCGCACACAAGTGTGTTTTGACCTTTTGAACATAGCGTAAGTTTTCCTTTCAGCATGATTTGTGAGTAGTATTATTCACTAGATCGGTCTGTAACATAAACAAACTTCAGTCTATACATCACATCTATGAAGTATTTGGTTTGTTTTTAAATTCGTTTTCATCGCATACGAGTTAATTCAGGCAATTTAAATGAGAGTAGTTAAAATTATGTATGGAATTTAGGAGGTAAAATACTTAAATAATTACAAAATCCTGATGTTTCACAAGTTATATTTTATATCAGTGAGCTTGTTTATGTGTTATATAGGCATCTATGCTAAAATAATGTGAATATTTAACGATTGTATTTGATTTTTTCTCTCCGCTAAAACGTGACAAATAAATTAATGCTACGGTCACAATACTCGTACGAAGTCGATGTCCGTACGGATTTACAAACTCGTACGAGTCTGAAAATTTTTATCCAACGGTATTTGTAGGTTCTTAGCTTCTGGTCACAGCTCGTGCGGATCTCGTACGAGTTGTACAGAATGTATAGTTTTCACCAGATCACCGAGTCCTCTACGAGTAGTGAAAATCCGTACGATGCTCGTACGAGTCTCGATATCCGTACGGGCTCCGTGTGTGCTCCGTACGGACGTCGTGCGAGTTCAGAAAAATCAACTCGTACGGAGCTCGTACGGAGCTCGTAGGGTAAATATGACTAGGATATAAGCAACAACCCGCGTTCTAGTACATTTGTGTAATTGTACAAGGTTCTGACAGGAAATCACGTTTTTTAGTATTCGTTCATCCTCTGCGCTTATAAACATATAAAAGGATATAACGTTACTCATTGTTAAGTTCCTGTTTCCATTTAGTTTCAGAATTTATAATTTGAATATCAGTATTCATACAGTGTTCGATAATTGAATTCGGCAATTTTTTCCGTACTTGGTAAGAACGTCGTGCCAAAGAAGGTTTTTTTTTAAATCCAGAAACAGTTTGTGAATTCGTGAAGTGATTTCAAGAAGATATGTTTGTTTGATGCGTGCAAATGTTTCAACAATTTGCTTGCTGAGAATGAGAAGGTCGTTACTACAATATAAATATTTTGGGATTACAAGAAAAAATTGTCTGACAACAACTCGTTACTTATGGTAAAACATGACTTGTCAACTTCAGTTTGGTCAACATGACAATTGCCGATTTTCATGAAAATAGGCCCATAAAAAGCGCCTTGGTATAAACAATACTTATTGCATAACATACACTCATTTGTTTATACAAATCAAGGATTGGGTAGAAAGCGTAGCGCTTTATGGTGTAGATATCAAATATTCTAAGTCAGCGAATTATTATTCATGCGCATTGCAGGTATTTCAGAAAGTATGCGTGAATGGATGTTTCGTACCAAGCCTAGTTGGGTATGTAATGAGAACATCTAGTTTAAAGATCGGTATAATAAGTGTTGGTTCTTCCATGGTGACAATGGACCTACGTAGCTCAGTGGTTAGCACTCTCGCTTCCTTATCCGACAACACAGGTTCAAATCCGAGTGGAGGCATATATATATGCCTGCTATATTCATCAGAAAGCTGACTGGCAAATAAAGGATATGCTCGGCTATTTATGCATTTTGTTCTCAGTGATACGTCGTTGGGCTTTACATGTGAAGGACATACTGCATTAATCGCCTGAGCTCCATAAATACGGCTCCATATTCATCCAAGGAAATGGCATCGGTTCAAAGTCCATCTTAATTAAACGTGTGCTTACTGGCAAAACACAAAATGACTACTAGTATAAAAGAGCCATGAGACGGTCAACTTGCGGACTATAAACTAGTATTTCATTCACAAAACTGTGTTTTGAACCATATTGCACAAAGAGTGCCCTGGGGCAGCACAGAGTAAGGGGATGGGGCATTTTCAACTCACCCAGAGGACCACGACCGAAACAACCGTCGTGTTTAAACTGAAATTATGAACCCTATCTGAATGAGCTTTACCATTAGCATAGTTTATGAAACAAATATATAGGATATTCATGTATAATTTTGCACACGGCCTATATATATTCACGTGATCAAGGTCCATTGATCCGTATACTGAGCACAGCATGTAACTGGTTTTGTAACGTAATAACTTAACTCAGTGCAATATTTAGATCACGCTATTTTATCATTAAAATAGTTCAGCCAATGAAACCATAAAAGGGATTAAATAAATAAATAAAATTTTGGACAAGATAAGTAGGGGACTGTATATACGAGGGGCAATCCAAAAGTTCGTGGACAAGTTTAATATTTTCTTTAGTTTACATGGTACACGTTTGCAAAAATATATATTTATTTCGAGTTTATGTGAAAAGGTTTGCTTATGTAACTCATGGCGTTCGTCTTATATAGTTGTTATGGCAACACGAGTAAACGCCAAGTGCCGCAGCTCAAAAATACAAAGTTATTGTTACGTTTCCATGTCAAAATAATAATAATTTCCATAGTTTTACGCGCACAAACGTCATTTGCGCAATTTGGCGTAATTTTCGCGCAAGTACGTTATTTAAAATATCACGCTCACATTAAGTATTTGCATTGCAAATTGCGCTAACACCAAACAAACGTTAGAGCGAAAAATGACACCTGAAGACAAGTTGAAAATGCGGGCATATACACTTTTGCGTAAATCTACAGCAGACGCCATCAGAAACAATCAAAATGCTGGCAGCGGCTTCCAGAAAAACTCGTATAGCAAGATCACTTGTTTACAAACGGCATAAGAGATTTAGGTGGAGGAAGAGAAACAGCTTCGGACGATGATAAATGCGGGCGACCAATATAACGAATACACGAACATGCAACGTCACGGCTGTTAATGCGATAATCGGAGACAGGCAGTCCACAATTAACGACATTTCCAAGGAAATATACTTGGTTTACGGCACTTTTCAGTGAATTCTTACCCTGGACATTTTTCAACTTTGGGCAGAGAAACACCACCGTTTTGACGCTTCAGGCGGCGTCTGCATTGAAAATGAATGACATTTTCGCCTGGGTAAAAATGACGTTACGCGTTTGAGCTGCGGCACCCGTGCGTATATGACCATTTTGTTAATGTAATAATTTTGTTATTATGTAAGCTATCTCGCTAATATTTTTCATGCGCATGCAGATATAGCGGGATACATCATATGGTTATTTTCACATCGATATTGCGTTTGATTTTGATTTTATGAAGTTTGTCCACGAACTTTTGGATTGCCCCTCGTATTTAGAGAACAAATAACGTTCGACCTATGAGCTGAATAAACAGCAGAGATGGATGATAAAGCACGATACTAAATATAATCTCAAATGAAAACACAACTTTTTCATTGCTAATTGTCACGGTATATACCCCGATACACCACTTCTCAGTTCCGTCAGAGATTTGTACGGTTTTCATACAGCTCTGACGGAACTGAAAATCAGCATAACGCTCTGGCGGAACTGAGATGTCGTGTATCCTGAGGTCCATCAGAGCGTTATGGCGTTTTAGTTATATGAAAACCGTACAAACCTCTGACGGAACTGAGAAGCGGTGTATCGGGGTATATACCGAGATTGTGTCCTCATTTCATTAAAACCAATCACAAAAACAAACGCAATTTATAATAAGAACTCTACACGTGAAATTGTTATAATTACACTGCTACCTGTCTGAGACATACCCGTAGTGTTCTCTAATTAATGGCGCTTGTTGATTCATTTTATACATTTCCAAACTGGTAACAAAGTTTGATGTTTTAATCAGTTGACGCTTTGACGAGTAAGTAATTGTGTTCTATGATTTATTCGTAATATTTCAAGCACGGATGTCGTTCAAAATCTTACATGCAAACGTCAAAGCGTCACTGAAAAAACGTACAAAGTCTCATATCAGTATCCCAGGCCGCGTTATACCAAAGACTAAATAAACATGGTACTAGTAATTCCCTTGCTAGATGCTCAGCATAAAAGGGACAACTATACCATCAGGAATGAGGTGTTGAGAGTGATTTATACAGCTCGTCACACAATTAGGTAGTCTTTATAGAGACAAATCAGTTTCCGATATTTATTTCTTGCTTTCATTTTATTCAACAATGGCGCAGCTGACTGAAGTTCAGAGAGTCAAGCCTTTGCGATGCTTATATAAGTCAAAGGCTAATCCAGGCATCAAGGGGTTTAGTTGTACTTGTTAGCACTTTAGAACGACTTGCTATAAATCTAAGACAAACTTAGTGAATAAATGAAAGACCTAGGTCTGATCGTTCACGCGTGACGTCAGGACATGTTTATTCGTCTCAAACATTACGCAATCGTCACCTTAATGCCACTGAATCCGCCTATTATACAAAAGGTACTCGTAATCACCACATCCCTGCCGAAATTGTAAGGAATCGGTAGCGAGATGATGATCCCGAGTGCACATCGCCTGCATGTAGGTCCGCCACTGACCGTTGCCTGTCGTCAGCGCGGTATGGCTTTGGTGGCGACTTTCCAGCTAAAAGCAACATCCACTCACTTGAATGACCCCCAAACAACCCGATCTGTCTCCTTTTGAGCATTCATAGGACCATTTGAAGAGATGGATTCGACGATGCCAGCCACCACTGCTATTCCGGCTCATCTGAGAGTAACCCTCTAGAAGAAAGTGCCAGATTCGCAAAAAGGAAGATTAACTCACTCATGAACTATCTGCCTAGAAGGATCAATACTATGCAGATGGCAAATGATGACATACGCTGTTTTTGACGAGCCACTTATCACAATCAGCCAATTTTGATTTCACATTATAGGGGTCCCCTTCTATTCCCTTTTAAATCACTTACCAGCCACAACCAGTTGCTATTGCAGTTTGTTCTCAATGGATTAATATCCATTCTTACATAAAGATATTAAACATAATATTTGACGTCTTATCTGGAATCATCCTCAAACTCCACCCTGCGTTTCTTTTTCGTTTCGGTATATATAGCTCGCCGGCGGTAACTCTAGCCTTGTATATAAACCGAAATTGATAATATCAACACTGCACGGTCGACTGGCCCCTTATCAGTGTAGATTGAAAGAGAATATGCATTAAAAGTGATTATGCAGGAGATCGAACAAAAATCTACGTCAGAAATGCATTTGATTGTCAATTTATATTTGTAAACAAGGCTAGTGTTATCGTCGACGGACTATACTACTCAACATTTGATAATTTGATAATAACTAGCTATTTATGTTTTTAAACACCCAAAAGGAAAACCAAATAAAGAGCAATATATTATAAAAGAATGTAGCTTGAGTTATGGTTCAAGGGTTTAGCACAAGAGACATAAGTTTCAAGTCAACAGCTTAAAGGACAATAACTGTCTGGACAAACAAAAAAGAACAATTCAATAAGAGCAATAACTCAAATAAGAGGGCCCTAGGTCGCTCACTTGAAGTAGCGGAACCAGTGTAGTTCTTGAATACAAATGACAAATATTTGAACTCTATCTAGATTTAGAAAACATTCTGACCAACTTTCAGTAAGATCCTATGAAAAATCCAGCCTCTATTGCATACACAAGTTTTTTCTATGATTTGACCTAGTGACCTAGTTATTGATCCAAGATGACCCATATTCAAACATGGCCTAGAATTTATGTAGACAAACATATCTCATATTTATGTCGACTGTATTATTGCCGAATTGATTGATTGAATGCTTTGTTGTTTGATTGATTGATAGATTGATTGAGCGAATGAAAGGACGAACGTACAAATTAAAGGGTGAGGTAAATGGATGTATACCTATTTTCTAAGGATGGCAACGGATATCCGGATATCCGGATATTCGTATCGCGTTCCGAGTATCCGAATAGTAAATTGATATCCGAATATCCGTTATAAAATTCAATAAACATGTTTTCTCATAGCTTTACGACGAAAACATCGATTGACACCTAGAACAATAGAATACATTTGATGTCGGTGACACATTGTTTATTTGGGGTCTGTTTATTTCTTTGACACGGGGTCTCCGTTAGATTTGCTTTTGCGTGATAATAACTGCGGTGTATCTTAAAGTCTGTTTTTGCCGGACAATTATCAGATTATAGGTGTTTGTTAGTAATTATAAGTTAAGTTAAGTTACCAATTTTCTAGGGCTCTTTTCAGCTGTTAGGCCGCTCAAGCACCCTTTGACATTTTAACTCCCCTGGTCATTGGGCTACATATGGAAACCTACACTCGTGTCTCCCAGGGGAGACTATTTCTCTCCTGTGGTGTGGCAGCCAACATCGATCTGCGGCGCCCAGGAATAGACACTGCCCTCACAGGTACCATTTTACACCATGGTGGAGTGGAGCTGTGGGTCTTGCTCAGAGATTTTGACCAGTGGTCCAGAGGGGGATCGAACCCGGGACCTCTCGATCCCGAAGCGCGCGCCCTACCTCTAGGCCACCGCTCCCCACTCCCGATTTTAACAAGTTGTCTACTCAATTAGTAATTAAATAAGACCAGTTTCGATTAATTGCGCGGGTCCACGAAAGGTGCTAATGGTGATTAAAGGGGTTAAGAATTTGGTATTTGTCTTATGTAGCCGTATGTTACAAACATTCTTTTCTCATCGGCAGCTAATTAAAATCAAGCTAAGCTTTGAAGTTTTGGTTAATCTGAACGTAACTGTCGGCAAATAACTTACAATTAATATACGTCGACGTTTATCATTGGCTAATTTGACCCTGCAACGCCCATTTCTAATGAAATATTACTCAAAGTGTATCAAGACTATCGATTGGTAACGATTGGAAATAAAAACTAAAAATGCACAATTATGTTATCAGTTATTTATTAAATTTTATATTTGATGCAGAAAGTAAACATGAACATAAAAAATGCATCAGGAACCCAATAAGTCCATGTGTATATCTTCAAGGGAGATCACTGTGTAGCAGCTTGTCAAAACGAAAGTAGAAATAATTCAGATGGAGTTACGTACCCTTATATCAAACAGTCACACTCACGGTAAACACAAAATGTAAACACAAATTGTTAACAACTTACAGGTTTCTTAAGATTAAAGCTTAGAGGTCAGATTAAATATTTGGACTCGTAGGTATGGATGTAACAATAGCAGAATATCCGCATTGAGGCATTTAATGTAAGTCTGTCTGGAACACAAAGACGATGGTGGTCGCGAAATTATGTTACATTGTCGCATAGCATTAGCTTTATTCCAACACGATTTTAACAACATTCAATTTGATACGGATATCCGGATATCCGTTCGGATACCGTTCCGGATATCCGGATACCAATTTTGGTATTCGTTGCCATCCTTACTATTTTCATAAATCTTAACATTATTATTGTTATAGAGTGTCTGCCCCGCGTAATGCCACTTTAAAACGTATATACTTTTATAACCAATGTATCTCGTTAAAATGTGTATCTCATTTTGTATAGGAGTACTTCTTTCATTGAAGGCCTTGTTGTAAATAAGATATGGATTGATTTATTTCATTTATATGTCTTAACATGTTACCTTCAGAAAATAAAGATTTTATTATTATTATTGTGACCAAGTTTCATAAAGATTAGGCTAAATTTGTGACTTCAAATGTGTTTACAAGGTTTTCCTTTGATTTGACCAAGTGTTCATCCCAGATGTTTTGACCCCAGATGACAAAACATCAAACTTGACCTATATTGTATAGAGATGATCATTGTGACCAAGTTTCATAAAGATTAGACTAAAAGTGTGACCTCTAAAGGCTCTAATGTGTTCACAAGGTTTTCCTTTGACTTGGCCTAGTGACCCACATGACCCAATATCAAACTTGACCTAGATTTTATAGAGATGATCATTGTGACCAAGTTTCATAATGATTAGGCCAAAAGTGTGAGCAATTGTGAACGGCCGGACGATCACAGAAGCTCACCTTGCCACTACATGACAAATGAGCTAAAAATAAAGTAGCAAGAGTTCTTGCACTCTGTACATTAATCCATATGTGAAGTTTCTAGTCAATAGCTTAAATATAAAACATTACCAAAGGTTTGTTGTTGAGTCAGAAATAATTATGTCTGGCTAAAACTGACATTTGGATTGTGGCACAGAAACACAAAATTGTACACAATTCTGAAGATCTTTGTGCAAATCTAAAAACTTCTTTTATAATTTCCGAGATATTGACATTAGAGGTTGACAAGTGATTAATTAAACTTGAAGATACATTGTGACATCAAGATAAAAGTTGATATATTTACATATGATTAACAGTCAATTAGATTATTTAGTATCTAGTGTTACAATGCTTCCAGCATAAACTTATGAAAACTGAAATTATTTTCTTTCTTTTTGACCAAATAGGGACCAACTAAAATAGTTTTTGGCACAAAAACTTGTCTCCAAACTTTTTTGACCATCAAGAGCGAATCGCTCTGAAATCATCTGAAATTTATGATTTATATAAAGTTCCCGACAATATGCACAACTAGGCTCAATACCAATTATTCATGTGAAGTTTTATTGAAATATGACCAGCGGTTAAGGAGAACTTTGTGGCAGAGTGAGACATACATCCAGCACAAAAACAATTTGGGGGAGACATAAAAAACTACCTTGGTCAGATTTTAATTTACACCTCTGTTCTTTTGAGCATATCCATAGCAACAGCAAAATGCAAAGGTAAAAATAATCCATGAATATAATGAGCATTTATACAAAAAAATCAATTACATCTTAGGTTTATGAAAAACGCTTGATTTTACTTAAGGTCTTTAAGCCCGGTCTACCATAGCATATCACATTTATATATGTAAAATGTATTTTTTATTAATTTAAGACTCTTATTCTATAACTACATAGTATACTTCTGAATGAGGACACAATAAAAAAGACAAGTGAGGACAGTGTTAACATATCAATGAGGACTAAAACACACATCAATAAACTAATGAAGTGCAGGTTTAATGCTAATGGAAATTACTTGATCTGTAAACTACATGCTATAAGCATTGGTTAAACAGGAGGCCCATGACGATCCCCAAATCGCCCGATTGTTCCACTGCCAAGGATTCATAAAGAACAGATGGACAAAACAGTAACTATATGTTCCCCTTTCACGGAGCATAAAAATATGTTTTTTTTGAGCTCCCTTAAGCTTTCTCTTTTTTGCTTGGATGATGTTGTGCACACAGTATTTGAGTTTGGTCCAGTTGAATTTTGACAGAATCTGCTCTTTCTTCTGAGCATTAACAATTGCTTGTTTCCCTGGCACCTTGAACAGATTTATATGACTTTCAAAAGACTTTTGAACAACACTTCTTTCAAATTCACTCATGTACTCTCTTCCTGCAAAAAAATGATATACATATTAGTGAGAAGGAAACATTTTACTAATGATGAAATATGGACATTGAGCAGTCACAAATCTCACCTTGAGCCTTTGGCTAAGTGTTATTGAATATTATCATATATAATAGTTTTCAATACAGCTTTTCAATCCCAAGCTACCTATACAGCAAGTTTCATAACAATATCTCATTTCTAACTGAAGTTATTGAGTGGAAACTGATTTTCTATTTTTAGTAACAGTGACCTCGACCCCACCTGCCCCAATTACAATCCCAAGCGGCGTCTTTACCCAAGCTACCTATATACCAAGTTTCATAACGATATCTCATTCCTAACTAAACTTATTGTCCGGAAACCAAAAATTGACAGACCGTTAGACAAGCTCACTCCTATATACCCCCAAACTTCGTTTTGTGGAGGTATAATTAGGCATGTATAATTTCCTTATTGGCATCTATCCGCATACCAAGTTTCATTAACCTAGCCTGGACACTTTTAAAGTTATGCGAGCATCAAGAGTTTTGACAAACGGACTGACGATGGCAGTCTATAGTCCCCTCCGGTTGAAAAGGACTAATAAATATAACAATAAAATGTACCTGACTATCAGATGTCATAACTGATTTCAAGCAATTTTTCAAGAGGTGAAATCGATGTAATCTTAACAGTTCCTAGCACAAGACTTCAGTAAACATTTGTTTAACTTGCCTTTCTGTTTCTTCACTCCTGGTTGTGCATCATCACATCTTCATCGGAGGTATCAGATAAAACTGTAAGAAAGTAATTTAAATTTGGACTTGATCTAGTACAAGAACTCCATGCAGCAGCAAGTCAACTGGGTGTCTTTTCATTTGGTGCCCTACCAGTCTAATTAAAATTATACCCTAAAACCCGCTACGCATTAGGGCATAACAGTTCATCGTCTAAGACCTTTCTTCTTTAAAACCTAACAGGTGTACGACTCAGATTGAGTCGCGTTCGTTTTATGACAAAATGCATGTTTTCAACTAAATAAACATCGTCTTCCTATGAATTGAACCATATTCTACCAACGTACACCAAAAAACAAAATGTATCATAAGAATTACCATCAATTCCGTCGATTGTTTCAACTCTATGGATTTCACAGTTTCTGTTGCAAATTGCCATTATTTGAAAAGCGATAATAACACAAGTGTTCCGAAACAAACCACGTGATTCATTTTGGGAAATCCTGGGGTTTCCCGGTGTTACCATGGATTGTCGTTTGCGAAAATAGCATTATTTTTTAGTGCGAATTTAAGTTTAAAGTTTGTTTTTGAAAATAATGTGTTTATTTCTTATGTAGATGTTTATTTAGAAGTTTGTTTCAATACAGACACATTTTCAACAATGTTTCATAAAAAATTGTATTTTCGAAAGCGCACATGCGCGCACCTGCAACACATGTAATTATTTACAATGGCGGCTCAGTTAGTGTAAACACGGAAGTGAATTGAAACATCGGGTGTGGGATGGTTATAAGCAGGTGATATATTGATAACTTTTGGACAAAATATTTGATTGATATTACTTTTATACGAATGTGCTTTATTTCGGCGAATTTCGAACAGTGAACTTGCATTCCGAGCGTTTATCTTAAACAGTTGACTTTTAAAGAGGACATTTCCATAACTAAAGATCGACATCAGTCAATAAAAAGATCGTTTAGTTATGGTACCCAGAACTAGTTCACCACATGACTTTATCAGTTTATTTGTACGGCGCCCATTTTGTATGTCTAGCTCAAACAAACGAAACATATTCTTATCTCATAAACGGACTACAGTCACTAGTGTACGCATGATGGCAAATTATTATTAAGTATCAAAATGAGTACTGACTTACCGTTTTAAAAAAATGGCAGACACCCGAGTTCGACCTCCAACTTCATCAGAGTGTTTGCGCATGCGTGGACGGAAGCGTGTTTGCGAAAGTTCAATGTCAACGGAAGGGAAAAAAAGAAGTCGCTACGCGCTAAGCAAACACAGCTTGGAAAACGCAGGCGAATGGGACGTACCGTTTTTATCATTTTAGACCAAGATATGTCGAAAAATAAGCGAATTTACGTGGTTTTGCCTAAGTGACGACTGAGACGGTCCCCAGTCTTTCCAACTGTCCTGCTGTGTTACCTAACGTGTGTCCTCATTTGCATACGTACGTAAACACACACACACACACGCACGCACGCACGCACGCACGCACGCACGCACGCAAATTCCACCACCAGAAAATTACCTAGACAACGAAACGAAACAGCTAGATGATCTAGGATAGAAAATAATTTAATATATTGTTGAGTTGTGACGAAGATTTTCGAAAACAAGTCCCGCAACCTGACTGCCATGCCTTTTTATCGAATCATGGTAAATGTCAGGAGTCATAGATGTCATGGAAATATATTCCTTGTTTAGGAGGAGAAGTTACTTGAATAAATTGTTGACGACGGAAGACACACAACGGATGAACTACGAACACAGACCGATTACAACAGCCCTCGACAATCAATTAATATAATTATGTCGTTATTAATTTCGTTTTGAAATAAATAATATCATCTGCCTTGTAAAATAATATAATTTAACTATTAACCAATTTCTTTAAAAAAAAATCTTTATCTATGATGCACTTAACTGCTTTAACTCGCGTGAGACTCATACAAGTCACTGGCTGTAATGTTTCCTGTTCACGTATTGAGCTTATCAACGTAACAATGTGACCTTCTTAGTATAAGGACATGGTTGGTTGGGGTTGGTTGGTTGTCGGCCCTCTGTAGCCGTATTTATCATCACATATACTTGTCTTATCACAGGCAGTTGACAAATAACGTCTCGCAGGCAGTTTACATATAATTTGAACTGATTGTCTTTTTCACGGAATCATGGTTAAGGTAAGAATTTGCATTAATTGATATGAAAAATAATTAATCTTAATGGTAACAACCAATGACAATCACATAGTTGTGTTTGACATAGCCTGATACCCAGCAAGTGATGTATTAAAATAATAAATACAATAATGTTTTAAGATAATGTAAACGTTCTAGAATTAGCGTTTGACTGTCTCACAAGTCTAAAGAAAAACAACTATGGGGTTTTCCGTTTTGGCTTGCAACTTTACAAAATATGATACACGCTAGCTTGGCAAGCAGGCAGATGAAGTAACCGGAACTAAGTACAAGCATTGACAAACATATGATTGTACCTTCCCCTCAATCGTTTTGTACTGGAACTGTTGAAAGACGGACAGTTAGCTGACAGAAAACTAACTTTTAAAGTTCATGCCTGAGCCAGAGGCTTACATCACAATTAATGAACCATGGCGTCACTGAGGATGACTTTTTTTCGAGAAATAGGTCTCCTAAATTTTATAGTTTTTCACCAATTGTGATCAACTACTGTACCCGTATCATCATTGTATTCATACAGCTTCCTATCCGTTGAGTTAACTGATGGACATTCACAACATTGTGACGAAAGTAGCTCCACGTGTGAGATATTCCTGGATGTTGACCATTGGCTTCAACCAATTTAGTTATACAAATAAAATCAAACTTTGAAATAATTTATTATATATTATACAAATGTTAATTGTATTGCCAATATATTTGAAAACAAATACACATACCTCTATATACTTAACACCAACCATGGGACAACCTGAGAGACATCCTATGCCCATTTTTGATAATGTTGTTCACTTTAACAATAAGAAGCCAAACTGTCACAAAATGCTCCCGTACTAGGCTAATTTCAAATCAAGAGCCATAATCCAAGAATGCCTGTGGCGATAATCGAACTTTGCCGGGGTATTATGCCCATAAACATTGTCAAAAGTTCAATCCAAGATGAAAACGAGAGTGAACACTTCACCGGACGCCGCCGCCCACACGCCATGATGGGCGTATGAAAATGAAAAATATGTTGCATATAGGTGTAACATGAATAAATATGCCTTAATGCAGAATAAACTAGTTGTGTATAATGTTGAATTTGAGGAAAAATATATACTTATATTATTAACATATTAATAGGTTTCATTTACATACATGCCTAGAAGTAATGGCACATTACTGATAGGTTTCATTTACATACATGCCTAGTTATGGCACATTACTGGTAGGTTTCATTTACATACATGCCTAGTTATGGCACATTACTGGTAGGTTTCATTTACATACATGCCTAGTAGTTATGGCACATTACTGGTAGGCTTTATTTACATACATGTCTATAGGTATGGCAGCACATTACTGGTAGGTTTCATTTACATACATGCCTAGTTATGGCACATTACTGGTAGGCTTCATTTACATACATGCCTAGTTATGGCACATTACTGGTAGGCTTCATTTACATACATGTCTAGTTATGGCACATTACTGGTAGGTTTCATTTACATACATGCCTAGTTATGGCACATTACTGGTAGGCTTCATTTACATACATGTCTATAGGTATGGCAGCACATTACTGGTAGGTTTCATTTACATACATGTCTAGTTATGGCACATTACTGGTAGGCTTCATTTACATACATGCCTAGTTATGGCACATTACTGATAGGTTTCATTTACATACATGCCTAGTAGTTATGGTACATTACTGATAGGTTTCATTTACATACATGCCTAGTTATGGTACATTACTGGTAGGTTTCATTTACATACATGCCTAGTTATGGTACATTACTGATAGGTTTCATTTACATGCATGCCTAGTTATGGTACATTACTGATAGGTTTCATTTGGTGAGACAGACATTAATATTACCGTCCTGAAAGCCCTTTGTCGTATGTGTGATCTTTGATAGGTTTGACAGAAGTTGTGTCAATTCATCATAACATCAACGACTGTTCATTAATGCAGTTTGAACCTGCTCTGTCTACCTTCTATGTTACACGCAGAATTGATAGTTAATATTGTTTATATGTAATGTCTTATATATGTCTTTATCATCATAACTACCATTCATTCTTCCTTGTATTTCGATTTCGGACAAGGCTGAATACCAAGTGGTACAGTAAGTTACTAATGCGTTTGACAGATTTCTGATATGTGATGCTTGTCTTACTTGATACATACACATATGATATGGCGGTAAGGTGACATCTCTACATAACTTAAAATAGTGTAAATATTTTGTGGTTGATTTTTCATATTTGTCAAACATGTATATAGTTAAATCATAAATATGTTGATTTTGTAATTTATATTGTATTATTGTACATGCATGTATATGTTTATATATAAATGTAAAATGCTCTTCAGAATTGGAGGAATAAAAGTTAAAACCATCAATAATTTCGTGAACTAATTCCACAGTTTCATAACGCTTTGACATAGCTTATTGAAAGTTTGCATGGTCAAAGATAATTTATTCACCAATTAATTCAGCATGAAAAATTATTGCTGACGTCACGATTTATGACGTCATAGCAACATTCGAACGTCATGTGATGGGCGTTCGTAATAAAAAATGGCGTCACCTAGTAGGACCGAGTAACCTTTGGTGTCAATGATTCATACATTACTCAGGAAATATCTCTTCTACATTCAAGAAAATTTGCATGCAGTTTATGGGGAGTCTTGGCAATTGAATAGTGCATTTTCATTGTTGAAGAATTGCTTTAAGGGCAATAGAGGAGCATACAAAGAAGATAAGCATATTCGCCGGCCATTTTCCATTACAATTGGCGGTCGGTAAAGTTTATTGACCATAATATTTTGCGGCATACATGGAATGACTTGTAATTAATGTGTTGCTTCAAAAGCCGACTGTTATTAGAAACTTTTGAAGCAATAATTAAATTTCAGTTGCTATCGGTTATGAAAAGAACGCACACACAACTTCAAATGTATCAGATTCTGTTATACCATGATAATTTGCCAACCCACAGCATCAGCGTTGTTTCGGACACAATCTAGAAACTGGATATATAACTCTTACCGCACCCATCATATAACCTAGAATAGGACATTAGCAACTTCTGGCCATTTCAAAAAACTCAAAAATAGTTAGCATGGTTAGAAATACAAGCCCCGAGAGGAGCTGTGTGCGTCGTAAACGGAACTTTGCGGGAGATGTCACGTGACGGCATGTAGCACGTGACCCGGTTATGGGTCGAGCAATGGAATAAATGCAAACTGTGCACGAGGTGTTCCTTTAAAAAGGACTTGAGTCTAATAGCGTGCTAGGCTATTTATATTCCCAACATAAAATTAGTTCACGAAATTATTGATGGGCCCTCGTACATGCCTAGTTATGGTACATTACTGGTAAGTTCCATTTTCATACATACCTATAGGTATGGCACATTACTGGTAGGTTTCATTTTCATACATGCCTATAGGTATGGCACATTACTGGTAGGTTTCATTTACATACATGTCTAGTTATGGCACATTACTGGTAAGTTCCATTTTCATACATGCCTATAGGTATGGCACATTACTGGTAGGTTTCATTTTCATACATGCCTATAGGTATGGCACATTACTGGTAGGTTTCATTTACATACATGCCTATAGGTATGGTACATTACTGGTAGGTTTCATTTACATACATGCCTAGTTATGGCACATTACTAATATGTTTCATTTACATACATGCCTAGAAGTAATGGCACATTACTGGCAGGTTTCATTTACATACATGCCTAGTAGTAATGGCACATTACTGGTAGGCTTCATTTACATACATGCCTATAGGTATGGCACATTACTGGTAGGCTTCATTTACATACATGCCTATAGGTATGGCACATTACTGGTAGGCTTCATTTACATACATGCCTAGTAGTAATGGCACATTACTGGTAGGTTTCATTTTCATACATGCCTATAGGTATGGCACATTACTGGTAGGTTTCATTTACATACATGTCTAGTTATGGCACATTACTGGTAAGTTCCATTTTCATACATGCCTATAGGTATGGCACATTACTGGTAGGTTTCATTTTCATACATGCCTATAGGTATGGCACATTACTGGTAGGTTTCATTTACATACATGCCTATAGGTATGGTACATTACTGGTAGGTTTCATTTACATACATGCCTAGTTATGGCACATTACTAATATGTTTCATTTACATACATGCCTAGAAGTAATGGCACATTACTGGCAGGTTTCATTTACATACATGCCTAGTAGTAATGGCACATTACTGGTAGGCTTCATTTACATACATGCCTATAGGTATGGCACATTACTGGTAGGCTTCATTTACATACATGCCTATAGGTATGGCACATTACTGGTAGGCTTCATTTACATACATGCCTAGTAGTAATGGCACATTACTGGTAGGTTTCATTTTCATACATGCCTATAGGTATGGTACATTACTGGTAGGCTTCATTTACATACATGCCTAGTTATGGCACATTACTGGTAGGTTTCATTTTCATACATGCCTATAGGTATGGCACATTACTGGTAGGCTTCATTTACATACATGCCTAGTAGTAATGGCACATTACTGGTAGGTTTCATTTTCATACATGCCTATAGGTATGGTACATTACTGGTAGGCTTCATTTACATACATGCCTAGTTATGGCACATTACTGGTAGGTTTCATTTACATACATGCCTAGTTATGGCACATTACTGGTAGGCTTCATTTACATACATGCCTAGTTATGGCACATTACTGGTAGGCTTCATTTACATACATGCCTAGTTATGGCACATTACTGGTAGGCTTCATTTACATACATGCCTAGTTATGGCACATTACTGGTAGGTTTCATTTACATACATGCCTAGTTATGGCACATTACTGGTAGGTTTCATTTACATACATGCCTAGTTATGGCACATTACTGGTAAGTTCCATTTTCATACATGCCTATAGGTATGGTACATTACTGGTAGGCTTCATTTACATACATGCCTAGTTATGGCACATTACTGGTAGGTTTCATTTACATACATGCCTAGTTATGGCACATTACTGGTAGGTTTCATTTACATACATGCCTAGTAGTTATGGCACATTACTGGTAGGCTTCATTAACATACATGTCTATAGGTATGGCAGCCCATTACTGGTAGGTTTCATTTACATACATGTCTAGTTATGGCACATTACTGGTAGGTTTCATTTACATACATGCCTAGTTATGGCACATTACTGGTAGGCTTCATTTACATACATGCCTAGTTATGGCACATTACTAATATGTTTCATTTACATACATGCCTAGTAGTAATGGCACATTACTGGTAGGCTTCATTTACATACATGCCTAGTTATGGCACATTACTGGTAGGCTTCATTTACATACATGCCTATAGGTATGGCACATTACTGGTAGGTTTCATTTTCATACATGCCTAGTTATGGCACATTACTAATATGTTTCATAAACATACATGCCTAGTAGTAATGGCACATTACTGGTAGGCTTCATTTACATACATGCCTATAGGTATGGCACATTACTGGTAGGTTTCATTTTCATACATGCCTAGTTATGGCACATTACTAATATGTTTCATAAACATACATGCCTAGTAGTAATGGCACATTACTGGTAGGCTTCATTTACATACATGCCTATAGGTATGGCACATTACTGGTAGGCTTCATTTACATACATGCCTATAGGTATGGCACATTACTGGTAGGTTTCATTTTCATACATGCCTAGTTATGGCATATTACTAATATGTTTTATAAACATACATGCCTAGTAGTAATGGCACATTACTGGTAGGCTTCATTTACATACGTACATGCCTATAGGTATAGCACATTACTGGTAGGCTTCATTTACATACATGCCTAGTTATGGCATATTACTAATATGTTTTATAAACATACATGCCTAGTAGTAATGGCACATTACTGGTAGGCTTCATTTACATACGTACATGCCTATAGGTATGGCACATTACTGATAGGCTTCATTTACATACATGCCTATAGGTATGGCACATTACTGGTAGGTTTCATTTTCATACATGCCTAGTTATGGCACATTACTAATATGTTTCATAAACATACATGCCTAGTAGTAATGGCACATTACTGGTAGGCTTCATTTACATACATGCCTATAGGTATGGCACATTACTGGTAAGTTCCATTTTCATACATGCCTAAAGGTATGGTACATTACTGGTAGGCTTCATTTACATACATGCCTAGTTATGGCACATTACTGGTAAGTTCCATTTTCATACATGCCTATAGGTATGGTACATTACTGGTAGGTTTCATTTACATACATGCCTAGTTATGGCACATTACTGGTAGATTTCATTTACATACATGCCTAGTTATGGCACATTACTAATATGTTTCATAAACATACATGCCTAGTAGTAATGGCACATTACTGGTAGGCTTCATTTACATACATGCCTAGTAGTAATGGCACATTACTGGTAAGTTCCATTTTCATACATGCCTAAAGGTATGGTACATTACTGGTAGGCTTCATTTACATACATGCCTAGTTATGGCACATTACTGGTAGGTTTCATTTTCATACATGCCTATAGGTATGGTACATTACTGGTAGGTTTCATTTACATACATGCCTAGTTATGGCACATTACTGGTAGGTTTCATTTACATACATGCCTAGTTATGGCACATTACTGGTAGGTTTCATTTACATACATGCCTAGTAGTTATGGCACATTACTGGTAGGCTTTATTTACATACATGTCTATAGGTATGGCAGCACATTACTGGTAGGTTTCATTTACATACATGCCTAGTTATGGCACATTACTGGTAGGCTTCATTTACATACATGCCTAGTTATGGCACATTACTGGTAGGCTTCATTTACATACATGTCTAGTTATGGCACATTACTGGTAGGTTTCATTTACATACATGCCTAGTTATGGCACATTACTGGTAGGCTTCATTTACATACATGTCTATAGGTATGGCAGCACATTACTGGTAGGTTTCATTTACATACATGTCTAGTTATGGCACATTACTGGTAGGCTTCATTTACGTACATGCCTATAGGTATGGCACATTACTGGTAGGCTTCATTTACATACAAGTCTAGTTATGGCACACTACTGGTAGGCTTCATTTACATACATGTCTAGTTATGGCACATTACTGGTAGGTTTCATTTACATACATGTCTAGTTATGGCACATTACTGGTAGGTTTCATTTACATACATGTCTAGTTATGGCACATTACTGGTAGGTTTCATTTACATACATGTCTAGTTATGGCACATGACTGGAAGGCTTCATTTACATACATGTCTAGTTATGGCACATTACTGGTAGGTTTCATTTACATACATGTCTAGTTATGGCACATTACTGGTAGGCTTCATTTACATACATGTCTAGTTATGGCACATTACTGGTAGGTTTCATTTACATACATGCCTAGTTATGGCACATTACTGGTAGGCTTCATTTACATACATGCCTAGTTATGGCACATTACTGGTAGGCTTCATTTACATATATGCCTAGTTATGGCATATTACTGGTAGGCTTCATTTACATACGTACATGCCTATAGGTAGGGCACATTACTGGTAGGTTTCGTGTACATACATGGTTACTAAAACGTAACATTCATGGTACTCAGGACATAACTATCAATATGATGCTACTCGGTGGTACTGTAGCAACCAGTCTTAGAGCTCTCAGTCATTTCTGTGGCACCGCTACCTTCGACTACATGTATTTGAATGATGTATGACGCATTCTAAGACGACGACCAGTTTCCTGGATACGGCGGAGGTTCAACATCGTCGTAGTTTGGTGGTGGTGCTGAAATATAAAACATAAATTGACACTTACACAAACGATAGAACAACTTCTTTTCAAGGTCAGACACGTCTTCCAATAGCAGATCTAAAAAGAAAGTGCATGTGCATGCCATGGATTACTAATAAATGGCTCGTATAAAATGCATGTGCTCTTAAGATAATGGATTCAGTACGACGCATATAAAAAACAAGAATACACACTTACTAGTGGGTATGGTTTGATTGACTCGATTGTCAGGCATTGGATTGTCATCAGGTGGGTAAATATCAGAATGTTGGTTTTCTGGTAACGAGTCAATAGGAGGTGCTGTTGGATGCAGATGATCATGAACTTGTATATTGGTGGTCGTTTCATCTGGTAGCAAATGTTGGTGGTGCTGCTGTTGTTGCATAACTGACGAGTATGGTGGAGCATCAGCGGTGTATTGAACTTGTCGTCTAGGTGTTTGATAAACTGGCTCTGGATTGGATTGTTCTGTGATTCGCTCTGGGGTGTCTGAATCAGAATATGTAAAGTCCAAATGGGAAATTATTCTAATTGAAAAACAATCACCAATCGTCACCTCCGATATTAAGTACCGAAACTATGATAGGTTAAATGGCATTTTTGTTTCATTCCGACTGAATCGGACCCTTTTCGGTGGCCGATTCGAGATTCATGCCACTTGTGTGTTAGATTTCAAGTTAATCAGTTCAGTGATTCAAATACAAAATCAAGTTTTAAATCCATTGGTTTCGTAGTTGTTTGTATGTATGTATTATCTGGATAAATGGCAGTGTTAATTACGGTCTACCATGAGAAGAGGAGAAAAACTAGTGTTGTCTAGATTTACAGCAACATTTCGTACCTTTTTTCCGGTTATATCTGTAAATGACACAACAAACACATGCCAGCACGACTGCGACAACAACCACAACGATTGCTATCATAGTCATACTTCCGTGGGGATCTCCAGTTTCATTGCTTTCATCATTTGAAGACCAGTTTCGAGTAGTTATCGTTCTTGAAGTAGTGGTTGGAACTTCAATAAGAAATATAAGATCATTTCAGTCATGTTTTTTCTTAAACATACGTACTAACTTAAATAAATATGCAATGAGATCACCCAGTCATATCAATTAGAACTATGAGATCGCAATGGTCAAAAGCATTTGCGTCATATGCATTATCTTTAGTCTTTTTATGCTGGCAGCGGGGCATCAGTTTTATGGATGAAAAAATGATAGAGCTAAATTATACACATAAAATTATGTAAAATGAATAAAATATTAGCTAACTGGAAGCGAAGAAACTTAACTCCAATAGGGAGAATATTAATAATTAAAACATTAATTCTATCTATTTTGAATCATCTATTTATGTCCCTTCCTAATCCTCCAACTGAAACTATAAAAACTCTAAATGACACTTTTTCTGAATTTGTTTGGCAGGGTAAACCTAGGATAGAGAAAGATGTATTGACTCAACATTATTCGCGTGGTGGGTTGGGAATGGTAAATATATCAGCATTTATATGTTCCTTGAAAATATCTTGGATAAGAAAAATTCTCCAAACTTATTGTAAATTGATAAACTTAGCCAGTACACTTTTTAACATTGATAAACTTATAAAATGTGGCACTCATAACCCCATTACTGTGGTAAGTAAAATAAACAACACCTTTTGGAAAGATGTTTTTAAAGCATTGATCATGTATAATGAACATCAACCATTGAAAGAACTAGATCTATTAGCTTATCCTATATTTTATAACCTTAAAATAATGATAGGTGATAAAACTATATTTTATAAATCCTGGTTTGAGGCTGGTGTACACACAATATGAGATATTACGAACGAGGAGGAATTAATAAAAAAATAATTTTAGAATTAACTTTATTCAATTTTACGGAGTAATACTTTCTGTTAAAAACATTTGTTAGAATACAAAAATAAATTTAATAAAGACATTTAAGTGCTTGTAAAACCATTCCTCCCACCGTGTTTCAAAGACATTCTTAAATTCAAAAAAGGTACACAACCTATGTATGATGTTATGATACAATCCAAAGTGGTGCCAACCTGCAAAAAAAGATGGACAGAAAAAATAAGCATTAACCTTAATGACAAAGACTGGCTGGCGATTTTTGCTTTGCCATTTGAAATAACAAGTGACTCTAATATACAATGGTTCCAACATAGAATAATACATAGACTACTTGGAACAAATTCATTTCTGTTCAAAATAAATATTAAACAAACCCAGCAGTGTTCTTTTTGTAAAACGTCTTCAGAAACAATTGAACACCTTTTTTGGCATTGTGCAATAACCACACATTTTTTAAGAGATCTGTTTTTATATAATTCTATTGTCACCAATTACTTAAATAGGGAACATTTTCTTTTAGGAATACGAGATAAATCATGCATAGCATTAAATCTGTTATTCTTTTACACCAAAAGATATCCATATAACTGCAGATTAAAAGAAACTCTTCCAACTGTTATTTATTCTAAGCACTATATTAGGTACCAATACAACCTATTAAGAGAAATAGCTAATAAGAAAAACAGTATCAGTAATTTCAACGATGCTTGGAATAATATGACCGGAATTTTTATGTGATATCCAAATAAATACCAATAATAATTAGTAGATAACAAACCTCATACCAGAACCAGAACTTTCTGTTTAGAGAAGCTACATTGTCCTTTTTGCTTTATGTTTATTTTTTGTATGTTTGCATAAAACTGAGGTGAGTGGTTGCTTTATTTTGTATTATTTGTAACATCCAACAAGTATTATATATAGCTCTTTTAATTCTAGAAATATGAATATCATGGTGTAAACTAATCAATATTACTACTAACTTACAACTTGTAAGGTGTGAACCGGGATGCCCTCGACCCAGGCACACCTATTGACGAGGAAAATAAACAATCACAACCCTCTTAAAAAAAGTTTTATGGAACGTATCTCGTATGGTGAGCGTCAACAAAAGTAATTGATAATATTTACCACTTTCATTTAGATCAAAAGGCAAGCAGCGAAAACATTTGTTATGTCAATAGCACCTGCTATAAGTAGCACCTCTCATTAAAATCAAATCCGAACATTTTCTACTTTCCTTGTAGCTGTTATCAGCGTAAAGTAGTGGATAGTTATACATAAGGGTCTTATTTTAATGAGATTGGGCATCTGTGCATACGTTAGATTTCAGATGAGAATAACTAAAGCCATGTATCGTGGCAAAAATGGAAATTGATCCGTTTAACAAACAAGTAACACGAACGTGTCTAATGATAGACGAATATATTAATAAAATGGATGAAAGTTTGGCCAGCATATACTAGTATATTATACGTGACTAAGATGTGAGGAGATGTTAGTCAACTTTAAAAATCTGTGGAGCCCATCGTCACATCAAACTGATGATTTAAACGGCTGTAAATTATGAAACACGGAAGAAGAGACAGTTGTAATTCCAACAAGAGTGTATACATTGCATGCTAGTTTACCATATATATTTTTCTTGTATATATCTATTTTCGCTATGTCCTCAAAAAACACCAGGGTATCCTGAAACACTGCATACACCCTCCAGTGTCTTGTACATATTGGTTCTTGTCGAAACGAATTACAACTGTAACCACCCTGAAATGAAAACACAATAAATTAATTTCATCCTTTTATTTGACTAAGACATAGCCAAGTTACATAAGCCATTTTGCTAACACATTTGATTCATTCCGGGTTATTCTCCCGAGGGATTTAAGTGGAGAGTGGGTAGTTTCGATATCGGACATGCAAAACATGGGATTCTTGTATATCCAATGTCCATAAAATCAAGACAATGTCCTTTCTTACAGACAAACCCTCCTAGTAATGAATGCCCTGAGAATGTGTCTTTGAGAACAAGACTAACGCAAAGTTCAAGTGGTACTGATAAAGCTATCTTGTTAGGCATTCAAGTATACATTACCCAGTGGCAGGATGAAACTTAAAAATATCTGTTCTAATTTCTATTTTCCTATAATATGCCTAGAACATTGAGAGTAGCCGTGTTACTTGTGTGCAAGGTAATCAGTTATTTAAGAAACATGTACTTATGGGTGTGCCTTTAATCTGCGCGTTCGTCAGTAAATATGATTCCATAGATTTAAATAAATAAACGAGCACTTACATATCGATCACTATTAGGCAGATAACCAATGTAAAACTTGAAGGTTTGCTCACAGCCTCCCTTTCCCCAGTGAGGAGCAGTTGATCCCCAACCAGTTATGCATATCTGCATGTCAGTATCGTTATTAACAATGGTAAAGACACAACGTGGCATCATGTTGTCAAAATTCCATTGGAGTGATTCTTCTACATACTCTAACTTTATCCTGTCGTATGTGGTCATGTGTAATGTTTGACCACATGTTGTATTCAGTACATCTATATGAAGTGTTTCTAAAAAGTATTACGGGTATATATAGATATAACATGACGCTTTAGATAAAATAACCAATTCTTGGACCCTAACGGGTACAGTTATCACAATGTTATCAAACAATATTAAATCGTAATTCAAAAACGAAAAATGGATATCTTACTGATCGTGTTTTCATAATGTATAATGGTGCTTTTTAAACATGGTGACGCGCACCTGATGAAGCCTATCAATAACCAACGGTGTTCACTATAAAGGACAGTTGTCTGTAAATATGAAGACATTTGAAGGTTAGATTCTGAAATAAACGCAAGTTGAACGTCACCTGTTACAACGTCGTATTGCAAAAGTGACGTCAACAGAATTTAAGGAAATTGACAAACGCCAAGTTCTGTGAACACCTAGATTATATACATCCAACATGAACATTATGAAAAGTATGAAATTATCAACAATATATTTTCAAGTCATTGCTCGGTTTTATAATGAAACTGATGCTTTACGGGTAATTGTTCAGGCGTGTAGTACAGATGAATAAGAGGAAATCACAAGAATGTTTGTGACGTATTGATTTTAAAATATCAACATTCCTTAATGCGAAAATAAAATATATATATATGAGCCGTTATCCAGGGAAACCGGGCTTAGTGACAAAATTAAGAAAATGGTGATAAAACATGGTTAGAAAGAGGAAACTCTTGTAAACGGTTTTTGAAAAATTTGAAAAAAATATTCCATACACTTACGAAGTTAGAGACTGTTTAAACCAACCACTACGGCCTACTATAATATACATACGTATATTTTAGAATCATATCCTTTTTTAATAAAACGTGTCCATATTGGGAATGTTTCCTTACAGGGAAAAATAGCAAGCATTTTAGCCACCTTATCTAAGAGTACTTTTTAGAAACCGATCACCATAGCAACGACAGAAGTTATGTTAACACAATTTTAAAGAAAACTTGAAGCTAATGGATAGTACAATACTATCCAATTACTTAAATAGGAAGTCAAAGGACACGAATTTTTCTTATTTTAGATATTTTTTTAAATCTTATGGCATAACTTCAATACAATGTCATTAAACCCGGTTTTCCTGCAGATTATATATTCTGTCCAACATTTTCGATGTACAAGATCTTATTTACTGATACCTGGTTCCACCCATTAAGTCATTAGACCTTATAATATGTCATTTTGAAACAAACCACACACTGTCGCTTCACAAAGAGACCATGTACGCACATGTATTATATATACCCTATTATATATACGCTACTTATATTTAAATTTGAGATAGCTTAAACCTTCTACACATACCTGCGTAAGAAATATCTATTCCGATAACACGCAACATGAAACACACAACTCCTACATGTTTAAATTCCATTCTTTAACCATACTTCATTCACAATCATTTAGTTATGTCTTATTTACTATATGCCATCTGTTTACATACGATGTGTATGCTCCATTAGATATGCAGTGTTATGCAATCGGTACGCAGTTACACACTCTTAACGCCTGAAGTACGCTATACTGCACATATACGCCTACAATGTTGTGAATCAACAAGTACTACTGTAAAATATACTAACTTGCCATTGCGCAATTATATTGTTACTTTTTAAATCGCTCTTTATTTGTTTATTTATAAACCGTGTTCGTCCCTATGAGATTATGAGCTATGAACAGTCAACTGGAAATGTTCAAAGGCAGACAACGCAATTAGCACCAGTCCTGTAAGAGTAATTTTCAGACAGTTTTTCTTGTTTTCTCACACTATTGATTTTGTAGTTACGACCTTCTCATTATAAGCCATGCGCGTAGGAGAAGTGGGGGGGGGGGGCAGGGGGCCAGCCCCCCAATGTCTGGGCAGGGGGGGGGGCAAAGATATGTTGCCCCCAATAATCCAGACGTATAATTTTAGACCTAATATATATCGTTATATGCAAATTGCTTTCAGTTGGTGAAAACGTATAAAAAATGGTTTTATCCCCGTTGCCAAATGTTTGCCCCCCCCCCCAATGTTAAAAAACGCTCATACGCCCATGTAAGCCAGCGATTAGTATTGAATGATTTGTATTAAACTATTAATGTATTCTCGACTATATCGTCTTCACCGTCAGTATGGGCTATATCGAGACATTATTTGTGTACAGGTGAAACATTTATCCGAACATCTTAGTCCTTTAATTCATATTAATTGTGTTTTGGTCATACGCGATTCATGTGAGAGAGAAAAACATGTGTTTTTTATATTTCAAGTTACGTACTTACGAGGCATTATCCAGGTAAACCTGCTATTTTAAAAAGTATGTACTTTTATACAAGCCTTCAAGTATAGCAAGACTAGTAAGGTTCATTCGCTCTACATAAAAAAGTTACCAATTTCAGGCACGGATCCAGGCAGTGGGCACGAGGGCCCGTGCCCCCCCCCCAGTTGGCTGAGATTTTTTTTTTAAACTTTGAATACATAGTAAAACAGGTATTTAACAGACATCTCTAAATAATTTGGGTATTTTTTCTTATGTTCTAGATGAAAAAGTATTTGTAAGATGGGCATTTTTCGTGCTCGCTTCGCTCGCAGAATATTTTAAATATACATGTATATATTTATACGTAGATGTTGCATCACAGAAATCAATTACAAGATAATTTTTGCCCTAGCTCATTATATTACCTTTTGACTGTTAAATAATCATACCTAAACCATTAAGGTTAACTCTCAGAATAAAGAAAAAAAGGTATTTCAGGGCTCCCAGATAGGCTAAGAATGCAAGTTAGATTCATCCATTGCTTTGAAAATTTCCCCGGGGGAGTATGCCCCGGACCCCCCTACTTATGTTATAATATTCCAATGGCCAAAAGGATGAAAGCTGGTATATACAAATACTGTATGTGAACACTTACTAATATGCACGAACATACACAATGTACATGTGGACGCTTATAACATAAAAAGTACTATGGATTCCCCCACATCTACAAATGTACCCCTTCCTGTGCATTTTCACACACATATTAAGCATTCCCCCCCCCCCCGGAATCCCGTACATACCTCGTTCCCCCCCCACTCAGAAATTTCTGGACCCGGGCCTGAGTTTTCTATGGCTCTTTTCAGCTGTTAGGCCGCTCAAGCATCATTTGACATTTCAACTTCCCCTGGTGATTGGGCTACTTATGGAAACCTACACTCGTGGTGTCTCCCTGGGGAGACTATTTCTCTCCTGTTGTGTGGCAGCCAACATCGATCTGCGGCGCCCAGGAATAGACACTGCCCTCACAGGTAACATTTTACACCATGGTGGAGTGGAGCATGTGGGTCTTGCTCAGAGAAATTAACCAGTGGTCCAGAGGGGGATCGAACCCGGGACCTCTCGATCCCGAAGCGCGCGCCCTTCCTCTAGGCCACCGCTCCCCGACAGAGTTATACAGCATACCAACAATTTCCGAGACGAAGTTGGTCGACCTTATCCATAAGAAAAATAGTTGGTACTGCTTATTACAATGAAGGGGCCAACTTACATTGGTAAAATAGAGGGAAAAGTAATATGAATAAAAACTTTTACATACCTAGAGTACTGGGGCCTTATTCACTAATGTTGTAAGTCTAAAATTCAGACTTAGACTTAAAATTTCCATTATTCATAATCTCTGCCATTTCTTTGTAATTAGATTTAATTAAATCAAATTTTATCGGACTATTTATTGTTATCCACTGAACATGTATACCAATTTATACCAAAATCAGTACATTTATAACAAAATGGGAGCGAATAGAACATTTGACAATGTAAAGTCTAAGTCTATATTTTAGACTTACGACGTTGGTGAATAAGGCCCCTGGTAAAATGCTTTTCCCGTTCGAGGTTCGATTTCGAAATTGAAATACCTCTTATTGTGACGTATGTGGTGTTAATATAGTGCTTATATAATTGTATTGTTGTCTTTACCACACAATAATGTACATATCGCTGGCTTAGAATGAGTAGGTCGTAAGCGTTTTAAGATTTGTGCATACATTTGAAATCTACATCATAAGGCGCTTCGTTTGAGCCCATCTTTGTGAAAATAGGAACTTGTCATGTTGACCAAACTGAAATTGAAAAAGCCTGTTTTACCATAAGTAAAGACTAATTGTCATACGGTTTTTCCTGCTTTTTCTCAAACTGTTGATTTTGTAGTTACGACCTTCTCATATTAATCCAGCTATATATGCATGCTTATAAATATGATTTTGTTGTTCCATTATCCTTGCAGTATCTTGTCTTGTTTGTTTCCTTCCAACAACACGTTTGTTAGTAGTAAAGACGATTATTTATGTTTTCCCGTAAAATCCTTGTGCAGTAAAAGAGGTTTGATAAAATCGGACAGGGAAGGCAGCCCTCAACCTAACCAGCCGAGCACAGAAATCAGAAACACCACGACACAACTACACTGAGCGATGCCCACACATAAGCGAAAGAAAAATTAAAAGTCCAAGTCGCCGCCGAAAAAAGACGATTATTTTATTTCTTCCCGTTAAATCATTGTGCAATTAAGACAATTATTTGTTTTCTTCCCATTTTATTATTAAATCCTTGTGACGATTAAAACTAGCAAAACATGGTATCCTTATCTCGATGAAGGGTCAATGACTTAATGTTGGAAACAAATGTTCATATTACCAACAGGCATCTCCCGATGTCAACCTAGATAGTCTAAGATAGGCAGAGGAGCTCTTACAGTAAAATCCAAATAGCTTTTATTACAAATAATACCTTTTTAATACTAGTACATGTATATTATGTTTATTGAATATTAGTTTTAATATCATTGTCTAGTTATATTACTTACACTTTTGATAGCACGGTTTGACCAATTGTCAAAGAGATAGTTTGTACACTTGATATTTACGGATATCGTAATGTAACATGTGCAAAACGGTAAACACATAAGGTTAGCTTCATCATTTTTAGGCTGGCGATTTGCGCCAGACTATTTCAATCCTAAAAAATGAAATCCACTAAGATGAATTTACTCCCGAAACTGACAACACAGAATCTATACACCTAATGCAAATAGTTCCTCCTCGTTAATCAGTTTTGCAAGACAAGAACATTCAACTTTCCTTGTTTCATTTATTCTGTTCGATTGTAATATTGAAATGGAAGGAAATTGTATGAAATTAAAAGAAAAGGTGTTTAAAGGCGTTGATAATTATTACTACGCGTTCGTATACTACGCGTTACGAACGCGATATAGCGCGCGCATAAATGATTTTATTATGTTAAATTATTTAGGTCAGTATTCATCAACGAGATCGTGGTCGAGTGGATGAGCAACTCGCATAGTAAATTTCTGATGCTAAGGTCCAGCGATCGAATCACGGCGGCTCCAAATTTATTTTTTAAATTTTTTTTTGTTGAGTCCAGCACTTACCTCTCTTTCGATTTAGAAAACCACTTGATGTTATATTACTTGAAAAGCTATTGTTTCTTAGCAGTTCGCCAGCCTGTCAGTACTTTCAGTACTTTGATTATGATTATAGGACACATGGTCAATGCTACAGATGTTTGTTAAACACTATCAGTAGAATAGGTAATATTTCAATATATATTTGCACCACACTTACTTAGTTTATGCAAAAGGGACAAGCGCACATTTCGTTGGCCTAGAATGAGAAGAGCGTAACTACTTATAAGACTAATGCATATTTGAAATTTACAACATAAAATCAATACGCTTCTAATGAACCTATTGCATAAAAATCGGAACATGTCATGTTGACCAAACTGGAGTTGTAAAAGCTTGTTTTACCATAAGTAATGAGTAAAGAGTGATTGTGAGACAGTTGTTCTTGTTTTCTCAATATATTGATTTTGTAGTTTCAACCTTCTCATTATAAGCCAGCAATTACTTGTTTGTTGATTTCTGGTCAAAGTTTAGTTTATATTGTGAATTTATTTTTCTGACCTCCAAAAGCAACATACTAACACGGTAGCTCACACTGCAGATATATAATAAATATATAATAAGATGCTCCTGTATTTGAAGAAGACTAATACATGTATATTGTGCGCTGCTATCTTCATGTTGTTATATATTCACAGATAAAACGTTCAACATATACATACATGCATATACGCGCTTGAATGCATACATATACAAACAGTTAAATATCAATATATCTAACAGTCGATTTTACTCTCCTACACATATCCGGGTAGTAATTTGCACAAAATAAAACATATGAGCAAAATTAAGTATAGCTTGCAATCATAAATAAAATATATTGCATGAAACGATGCTGTTAAATACTTTTCCAGAAAAATGAAAGTTGATGCTTTTTACTCCAAACAAATATAATTCGTTGATCACAAATTTTCGGCCACTAACATAAGTAATATGAGTTTGACATAATTTGGTAAAATATATATTTGATATAATCATTCAGCAACAATTGAACAAAAACCATAATAAGATTAGCTAAAAACTTAAACAAATATAACATAAACAGCAATATAATACGTACTTGAGATGATGGTATAGCTTGGCCAATTTGACACGAGCCTGACCTTTCGATTAGCATAAGTTAACAGTCGATATATTACCTACGATACAACACCGATCGTATGTTTTCATAATCGGGGAGTATCACGAAGACGCTCGAGATGTAAAACAAACACAAATCTGAAATACCGATATCGCACGATTTGCTTGCGGAAATTGATATATTCAAAGCAATAACCTTGTAATATATTATTGGATAAAGGTCAGACTCACGTCAAAATAGCCAAGCTATATACTACTGAATACAGTGGTTTTATGGATATATTAAAACAATCTCTAGATATACAGGTCCAACTATTTTAACAGCTGATCAATCCGACCTATCACATCCTCTTGGCAAGAATTCGACACTCTAGTTTTGAGTTTGTCTGATAAAAATTGCACTGCTCCGATCAATTATCAGTTCAACACACAAGTTTTTCACAGAGTATGTTCAAACTTGACACCAATATTCAGATCCGTTACACACATTGTTTTGTCCCAATGTATCAATGGTAATACTCATCGATTTGTTTAATCTACATATTGCATAGAACGTAACTTGCATGGTGATAAGAACTGGCGTATGCGTCGTCTTTGGTTTGATGCAGACACCAATCTTTGACACCTCGGCTACATCTGTGAAGACAGCATCGTCGGTAGCTTGACGTAGGGCGAATGTAGCATTCTAAGATGATGACCATTTTCCTGGATACGGCGGAGGTTCAATATCGTCGTAATTTGGCGGTGGTGCTGAAAACCAAAACACAGCTTAAGCTAAGGAAACACTGCATGGCATTTGGTTACATTCATCGAGTATGTTATGTTATTCAACTTAACTTTGGATTCCAATAAACTAAAGAATCAATACCATGACATATCTATTTACCCCATTATACTGTGCATTATACGATGCCGTTAACTGTTAATGTTGCAAATAGTTAAAAGTTTTCGACTTGCAGGTCTGGTAATGACAATTTCCCTTTGCAAGATACCTTTGGTTTTATCGGATCGACTAAACTTTCACGAAGGACGGCATTGGAATACAATAAAATCGATCTAAATAATTTTATTTTATACTATATTTTGTTTCTGAATAAAGGATTAGAACTAAGGGTATAATAAGGTAACTCTTAACGATATTGTTAATTGTTACACCATCATCCTTCTTAACATTTCTAAGTATTTAAGATGAAATTAATTCGATAAAAAGCGTTCACGAAAGCTGATGGTAATTCCCCAGTTTTGGTTAAGATGATTTTCGCATAGCGTAGCTAAAACGAACACAGTTCTACAGTGACATCAGTCATTTTGTAAAGGTGGATTTTGTTTTACTAAGATAATTCGGGTTATTATGGATCGAAGACTCTTAAATCTCTTTCGCTTTTGAACGAACAAACAGTGTACATGTAGATGCTATTCATTCAACGCATATGACTAGTTTTACTAAGATCGTACGACGCAAACATCATTCAATGCTGATTCAAACTGAAACATGTTACGATCTGTCTATTAACGAGTTGACCCGATTATACCTCTGGCTCATTGACTAATTTTGATTTTTTTTAGAAAATGTCAAAAAGGATACCCATTTCAAAGGCAAAGTATATTCCCAGCTCATTTAATAATCAGTACGCATGTGCGGGACAGTTGTATTATTTATCAAACACCCTTCTAAAATAACATACGCAATTGCCAACTTACTTGTAGGAATAGTTTGGTTAACAGGTTGACCATGCGTTGGATTGGTACCTGGTTGATCATGATCTGAATGTTCGTGTTCTGGTAACGAGTCTATGGGAGGTGCTGTTGGGTACACAGGATCATGTATTGCTATATTGTTGGTAGTTTCATCCTGTAGTAAATGTTGCTGTTGTTGTTGCATCAATGATGAGTATGAAGGAGCATCAGCGTCGAATGGAGCAGCTTGTCCTGGGACTTGGTGGACTGGCGGTGTAATAGGCGGCCGTTGAGAGATTTGCTCGGGGGTCTCTTCATTTGTATCTGTAACGTTACAATATGAATTACTTCGGTGAATAAACATCAATCAACATTGTCAAAGAAGCGAATAATCTTGCAAATGAACGCAATGACGGCAGCAAAGTACCCTGAATTTACAAGAATCCTATCAAGCCGATCCGGGATGTACTCTAATAACCGTTTGACAAAGGTATAAGATCTTGCTTTTATTTACTTATTTTTCGGAATGTGTTTCGAACCTTTATTTCATTTGGATTTATACTGATTTGAATCCATTCCGGCCGATTAAAGATTCTTCAAAGGGCGCGTTGCAGTGTATTAGATTGATACTTCTGTTTGTCAGTTCATTTGTCCAAACAACACATATTACTGGCTTAGAATGCGAAGGTCGTAAGTACAAAATCGATGTTGTGTGAAAACAAGAAAACTGTCCCAAAACTACGTTTTACTTTCGTTAAAACAACCCGAGTCAACTTCAGTTCCGAATTTCATGAAAATAGACTGATAAGAAGAGCCTTTTGATGCTGATTTTAGATGTATCGGTCTTATAAGGTCGTTAGTTGTGCTTATGGCATTCTCATTCTAAGCCAGCAAAATAGGTTTCGAATCGTTTATGGGAGTCCAACCTTGTCGCAAACGGACTATACCTGTTGTTATGCTTCATCTGAGTCATATGCACAATGACATATTTATTGAATGACAGCTCTACAAACAAGCACAGATTTTATGATCTAAATAGCAGCAAAATGTGAATGTTGTCTATAGTTGCAGAGAAATGACATACCCCTCTTTATGGTGTGATTGTAAATGACGCAACCTACAAACGTCATCCCGACCACTACAACAACCAAAACAATCACTATAATTGGTAAAAGGCCTGTACGACTTCTAGTTTCTCTGTCATTATTGCTTGGAGACCAATTTCGTGTGTATGAGTATGTTCTTCTAGTAGTAGTTGCCCTAGTAGTGGGAACTGCGGAAAGAAATATAACATGTGTTTGTACTTTTTGAGACATTATTTTAAGTCCACATATAAAAGCACGTTTTAAGTTTTATGCTTACAATTCAATTACATGACCAAGCCACTAGGACAACAAACAATGTCTTGGAAAGAGTGTCAAATTAGGTAGAAGTATCAGAGCCTTACATTTGGGTATGTCCTAATATTTTTGTTATAATTAGCGAATGTGTGCTCCGTTTGAAACTACATTTGTATTTGAGAACATAAAACGTCATCTGAACGAAACGTGAATGAAGAAATATTTTCAATAAAGCTACTTGAACGAACGCTTACGTGTGTTAATGCATTGTGAGCAAATACATCATTCGTTTTACCTTTATGTCCCTCGTAGCCAAGTTATTGTTGAAAATAAGAAAAGCAGTGACAATTTACCATGTAAAGACTCCCTGTATATGTCTATTTTCACTATATCCTTATAAAACATAAAATTGTTCTGGAACACGGCATACATCTTCGAGCGCCTCGTACACATCGGTTCACTTCGAAACGAATTACAATGGTACCCACCCTGAAAACGAGTACACATAATTCATTTTCTTCTAAGGGTTGTATAAAAGTACTGTAATGTGCATGCCTCTAGGTCAACAAACCCCGTCAATGGAAAAGCATGCTCATCCCATCAAGGGTGATATATTGACCTTATACACACCTTTTCGTATATGGCAATCCACATAGTTTCTAATTTGCATAATATGAACTAAGGCACCGCCTAAATGAGGGATTAAATACACATTGGATATCTGCTAAGCTATGTTTCAGATAGAAACTGACTAGATCTAAATATGAGTTGAATTTAGATGTTAGTTATACAATAGGCCTATACAAAGATAGTTATTGATCAGCAACTGACCACTTTTCCTCTTTAAATTTAAGACCAGAAATAATAATTATTCAATATTTTAGATTGGCTATGTATCTGTGGTTTATGTTTGGAATAAGTGTAGGCATCCCTAACCTGGAGTTTAACCTATATTATACTGACTTGTTATACATTGCAACTTAACGTCATGAGTCTATTTGGCGTACTTTTGGTATGACGTCATTTCCTGTTATTTGTGACGTCATGACATCACGTCTTGTATTGGCGCCATGTATCCAGTACAGTAGCGTATTTCTTACTTCCCTTTGCTTATTTAAATAGTTTGTTTTATTTATTGAATATTTTTAAAGATGGTTATAATTCGAAAGAAAATGATAGGGGGGCAACCGTTTACAGATTACTATTTTTTTATTTTCAAAGGAACATTCACCTCGGAAAACTGCCTGAAATTTTTGACCGGAAATAACTTTTTCTGAAAGCATTAGTATCTGCAGAGACTTGACGAAGATACGCACGTGGACATTATTGGTATGGGTATTTACAATAGCCAGCTTCGCTGGCTATTTAATCCCCTATTAGACATCCAACTCTAAGCATTTTAATCAATTAAACCGTAACCGCTACATTACTTTCCCCTCCGAGAAGTTTCGCCCCGAAACTTTGCATGGGAAATCACATGGGTAAGGCAATTGACACTTCAATCCACCGCTTCCACCAAATTTGTAACGTGCACCGCCGCTTTTCTTAAATGACAATCCACAGAGTTTATAATTTGCATATTAGACATCCAACTCTAAGCATGTGAATCAATTAAATTGTCACCGCTACAGTGCTATTTTATTGCTCGATCACGCAACTCTTGGAGCAAGTAGTTGAGGAAATCCCCTGAATTGTCCGATCTGACAATTTCCTCCACTGGTAATCAACATTCCTTACCTAATCACATGGTAGTTCGAATAGAGTAATGCATTAACTGTCCCTAAATTGGACTTAATATACTACATTATGATACTTTATGTTTCCTGTCACAGCGTTCCAAGGTTCTTCGGCTTGACTTTATATTCCACATGTCTCAGCGTTCCATGGATCTTTGGCTTGACTTTATTTACACACGAGGTGGACAATACATTATGAACATATACTTTCCGGTGGCCCTTGGGTTTTGTTTTTGCAATGGTTCATATTGTTTCAAAATGTTCATATAATAAAACGGCAACTTACAGATAGGTAACCAGTGTCAGGCATATAACCAATGTAGAATCTAAAGGTGGAGTCGCAACCTCCCTTTCCCCAATGGGGAGCAGTTGATCCCCAACCAGTGATGCAGGTTTCCATATTAGTGTCGTTATTAACAATAGTAAATGTACAACGTGGTGGCGAGCTCCATACGTCCACATTTGTGATGGTTTCTTCTACATATGAGAGCTTTATTCTCTCGTATGTCACCATGTCCAATGTCTGATTACATGTTGTATTTAGTACATCAATAAGCAGTGTTTCTGAAAAAATAATTTGATAGATTAGATGTATAGTTCAATAACGATGTACATGTTGTACAAGTTCAGTAAATAGCACGTTACTGTATATGTTCTGTTCTTTCGTGCACGAGGGGCGTTTCAATTGCTCCAGGAAAAGTGCTCTATAATGTATATCGTCTGTTTTGAAATGCCCCTCGTATACAATATATATCGTTTCAATAGATGTATAATAACTTGTTAAAATAAAGATGTTTTAATAGAAAATATGCTCTATTTCAATTATTTTCAGGGTATTTATGAAAAAATAAACGTTCACATTGTAAGCATCATTCAATTCAAACAAGATTGGGCACTTAGAAAAAAGTCCGGTGACTCTTTCATGTTATTTTGTGTCAAAACAGATTTCCTTACTACCTGCAAGCGCGTAGCCAGGCATACGCCCGTACGCCCGGGCGTACGCTCCATGAAAAAAAAGATAAAATGAAAAGACTCAAAAATGCAATAAAAATCGATGCCTCCCTAGGGTTAGGCATAAATGGTCATTAATAGAGACAGTCTTCCTTTTGGATTCAGGGTATATTCTAGATATTTTTCTAGCTCGCTTCGCTCGCTCATCAACTTCCAAAATGAATTTCATCTCATATCAAGTCTGTGTTGCATGCTGTCTAAATAAATAAACAGTACTACCTCGCTCAATATTTTAAGAATCTAGTAATTTATCAAATATACTAAAACATAGAGTTTGGGTGACATGCTGCCCAAATTTCTTTTTCAGCTCGCTACGCGCGCTAAGTACTTTACAAAATAAATATCACTAAATAAAGAACCTGAAGGTATAGCCTGTTGCTCAGATATAACTGTGCGTTTTCTAGCTTGTTTCGTTCGCTCAATTTAAATTAATAAGCGAATACCATCAAATGGAGAACGTGGATGTATGACCTGCTACTCAGGCAAACAGGTTTTTTTTTATCTAGCTCGCTTCGCTCGCTCAATATAGTATTAAATGAATATAATCAAGTAGGGAACATGTATGTATGACTGCATGTCTGCTGCTCAGGCAAACAATTTTTATCTAGCTCGCTTCGCTCCCTCAGTACTGTATTTCGTGAATATAATCAAGTAGGGAGCATGTATGTATGACCTTCTGCTCAGGCAAACCGTGTTTTTTTCTAGTTCGCTTCGCTCGCTCAGAACTTTACTAAGAGAATATCATTAAGTAGGGAACATGTATGTATGCCTGCTGCTCAGTTTTTTCTACTCGTTTCGCTCGCTTCTAAAGTATTGTAATAAGTGAACATCATCAAGTTGAGAATGAGTATACGTGTCTGCTGCTCAGGTTAACCGATTTTTTCTAGCTCGCTTCGCTCGCATAATACCTTTATCAGTTGATTTCACGTTGAGTCTGTTGCTACATATATACTCCACAAAACTAAATCTAAAAACGGGCTGCACTCTGAGGTGACCCAGCTACGCCCCTGACCTGATATTTTATAGAGACCCAAGGAATCATCGAACTGTGCACACGTATCCACTGTTTATTGCATTTATTGATTATGGATTTTTTCACGTTGATATACATTTGTACGCAGCCTGTTTGCCTCTATCTGCTCTGTATGCAGTAAATGAAATGGGTTAATCAAACACAAATCAACTTAACTAGAAAGTGATCAACCCGATCTTATATCATTAATGAACATAAACGCAATGTCCCTACACCACCTGACGTCAGCATCATGACATTGTGCTGTACTTCATCCTCGAAAATCCAGGCAACACTCCGCTCCTGTACTCGTTCGGAAGTGGAGTTACCGCTTGGTTTTCGGGAATTATATGTCAACATACATTTAACACACCCTGTAAGCACCTGCAATTAACATGCAAAAATGTAGTTTTCATTATCAAAACTTGTATAGTTGATTCAAAGAGCTCTTTCACAACCGCGTTAACAAACATTTAACCCGGTCGATTATTACAGGTTTCTCAGGATTAAACTCTACGATCATAAATACACTGATATGAGTAGAACTATAATGGTTCTATAGCGTAGTGGTTATACTTACTGCATTTAGCTATTCAGAAATGGAACATTCTGGCGGTTTTGACAGACATCATTGAATCGACAATACATAACATGATGAATCAACATAGATGAATTACCTGCATAGGAAACATCTATTCCGATAACACTCAGCGCAGAACATATAAATCCTAGAAGTTTAAATTCCATTCTTTAACCATTACTTCATCTTGCATTAACACTATTGAAAAAGTTCACATTGCGTGTAGTATGAATACCACTGTATCATCGGTATACATACTGTTGTACATACTATTGATAAACTGTGTTATGTAATATGCAACGCACACTCAAGCTCTACAGCACAACTAGCACAGACGGTTGTGTTTTAGCATACTCGGAGATAGAACGATATCTAGATCATATTTCTTTTTAATATAATGCTGGTGTGTTTCGATAACAGGGGCGTAGCTAGCGCACTATTCAAGTTGATTTAATTAGTGGGCTAGGAGGTTCTTTAATAATAGTATATCTAGCATACCTTATGTTGATATAGACAACTCCTCAATATACTCTTTTCTAATGAAATTGTATTCCGTTGTACCCTTAAACATACTAGTAGGAGATAATCAAGCACATAATAAAAAGTCATGCTATTTGATTGATAAATACTTAAATATAGTACATGTGTTATCTAGTCAGGTAGCCAGACAAGGAGGTTCTATATATAGTTGAACGCCTCTAGAAGAGCTTTCTTAGGTACCTTAGCTGGTACAAAATCAAGACATTGTTATACTAATAATTGCGAAAGTTCTCGATGTATGAGAGTTTGTATGATGAATATAGTGAGAGACATTAAAAACGCAACAATTTTTAAACGGTTGAAAAAGTTAGTAAACATTCGTATATCTTCATGAAAATTGGCACCAATAAACATTGATGCTTTCTCAATCGTATCCGAAACTTTTATGGCATAACAATGCTTAGTAACACAATTATCTGGTTCCAAAGATGCACACTCCAAAAATGAAATGCATCAGGCATAATTCCAACCGGAAAAAGATGAGGCATTCCACCTCGTCCATTGGTAGAACACTATGTGTTATGCCGTGTAACGACATAGCAGTCCATTCCAGAATTACTTATTGAGAGGTCTTGTTGACGTTTTAGGGGTTGTGTTATGGGCTTGCAAACGCTTTTAAGCTCATCGAAGAAATGTTCAATGCCCCGGGGAAAATGACCAGACTTCTGCAAATTGCCAATTTGTAGCGAGATAAGCAGTCCATATTATGCCTGTCAGTAACAATATCTCTTTGTTTGTCCAAGACACGTTGTAAACAAACAAAACACACCATTCCTCTAATAATTATTACACGAGTATGGAATGCCGGAAAACACATGTTATTAAAGTTCTCTAACTTCGATGGACATTTTCATTGAGTTCAAGTACAAACATAGATTAAAACATGTTCGAAAACTTGTAATCGGATACAAATGGTTGATTTTTCATTCTGGATGGTGCAGCGGAAGTGGAAATGTCTGTGTATTTGGTCAATGTTAGTATGCTGTCGATGCGTTACTATTCGGATCTGTCCTGGTTAAGGCCGATGGGTTCACATTCTGTGGTGTGGAATCGTTCATGAAGACGAAATGTTTAACACTGTGTGCATTTTGTCTGACATACAATACTCGGTACTCTACATCCGGCTTTACGTATGCCAAGAGCCACTATGTCTTCATGTTTGGACAAGCGCAACACCGTAACCGATATAATTATTAGCAACTTTTTAAAATATTTTTCAAATATGCCGCTCCATATGGTACAAACAAATCAGGTTTTTATTTGAGTACACGCATGAGTTTATGAATCGCGTGCAAAAAGGTCAAAAATAGCTCAAGCGTATCAAGCGTAACCATTTATTATTAGTTCGTCAGTATTGTAGCAAACATGATAGCCGTTAGTGTTAAAGACGTATTTATCAAGGAAAAATTGAGTTTAGCAATAATAAATTTTAAAAAGTGGAGCGTTTTTAAAGTTTCTCAGTGTAGTTCAGTAAAGATGATTAAGATCAAATTTGAGTAAACACTTGATCTAAGCAGCATGCCATTTTCAACACCGCCTTCACATAAAACATACTTACAAGGGAAAGTAATTCAGGGAGCGGAGCTAGAAAGAAACAATTAGCATACGTTTCACTGCTAGCTGACTGTTTTGACTTCACAGAATATGTGTCAATTTCTTGGGGCTGAATATTTCTCCCTGATCTGAAACGTATAGCCTACGCACGGCTCCAAAGCCCATGACATCAAATTACAGGCATGGCTCGCACATCGATGTTGGTGTTTTTTTATTTACTAATGACAAGACTTCTAGGTTTTAAAGTTGTATAACATTTATTTTGATAGACTTCTAGTTATTACACAATCGGAGACAAAAAGCGCATGTATATCAATCAAACAAATATTAATATAATACATAAAATATAATAAATTAAACATACGTATCAATCAAGCATAATTATAAATAAACGGCAAATACGTGTAGATAAATACATTCGAGTAGATAAACGTTGTTTTACGATACTCAAAGAGATTCGTTGGATGGATGGAGTGTCTACAACAATACTAGCATCTGTTCAGTTCAGTATCCGGGATAGGGCGGCGGTGATACAACATCGCAATATTCAGGCGGTGCATCTAAAATACATATAAGTACTATACCATGAAACATGGCTTTATACTAAATTAAAAACAACTAATGCATCTACGCATGCAAGTTTTGAGTTTTGCCGTCATAGGTGTTTTTTCGGCTTCGTCACCTGGACGTCTAGCCCATTTATTAATCCCCGTTATTGGTGGGAGAGTGTCGGGGAACCATCTCTCGCCCCACCTTACAATTCTGCATGATTATATTATATAGAGTAAGTGTTCAAAACATAAATGTATTCAAAATAGCTTGTTCGCAAATAACAATTAGTTTTCATCAATCTGGTACAATAATTTGTGTAATATCATCATGACGATCGATCAACATGTTAGGAAAACTTATATAATAACAAAATAATACAATAGTGGTATTTCAGTGAAATAATTGTTTGCTGGTTATATCATGCTTTGTGGTCTAGGAAATGTCTGATTAATGCGTATGCTTTATTTTGTCATAGGTGTATTATATTTTCTGACCTGACATCATAAAACTATCTCTAAACAATGGCAAGTTCAATCAGTACGACATGTGAAAATTTGAACATTTGCTTATGAATAAATAACAATTTGGTCGACTTTTCATGTTTGAGAAAGTGGGGTAACAACATTTTCAGTGTTTGGAAATACGTGGACTAATACAATATTTTTATGAAAGAAAAAATATTCTTATTGTGTTGAATCGATTTGAAACAAAGTTAAATATTTCTACCACTAGTTCTAATCAAAGGTACCCGGAAGTAATAGATATGTAAGAAGTTGCCATTAAGGAAAGTGTAAGGGTTAGTTTCAAGATGAGCTCGTGGTAAGGCTGTGTTGTCAACTGTATGCAAAGCGTTTACTAGTACTGGTGATTTCTAGACCTTTGATTTCTTCGGCTGTTGGCACTAGACCTTGTTGTTGCTGCATAATAGACGAACATGACGGTGAATCTTCGGTATTATTAGGACGTCTCAATGGTGGGTCATATGGTCGTGGTAACGGTCGTGGTATAGGTAAACACCCTTGGAAAGTGTTTCTGTATCTGTCAAAGACGAAGTTTAAACATTTCGACCTACTACACTAGTAATTAAGCTTCTTTTTTACAAGAACAAACAATCAAGCGAAAGCTTATTTGACTGTTATCCAATCTCATAAAATCAAAAAGGTATGAGAAAATCCGACAGGGAAGGTAGCACTCAACCCAACCAGCCGAGCACAGAAATCAGAAACACCACGACACAACTACCCTGAGCGGTGCCAACAGAAACCCATGCCAAAACGGCGACCAAATGAGGCACAACAACCCCGGGGCGTGACCTAGGTTAAAACACTAAGGACAGTGACCTAACGTTATGCGACCTGAAGAGGCATAACTACGACTTGACCTAGTTAAAATATGGGCAAGGTAGGAATGGTTGGGAAATAATATAACATATTCCTAGAAACTACAATGAGCAATGCCAACACATAAGCCGAAGAAACAACCAAAGATCCAAGTCCCCGCCGATAAAGTGCAGGATGACTCACACATATAAGGAAATTATATAAAAGCGGTTATTGCCGAATGAAACGAAGCCAATACTCGACCAAGTTCCCAAAGGCCCCACTGCACGGCGAACCAACCACACAAGCCCATGCCAAAACGGCGACTAAATTAGGCACAACCACCCCCTGACATAGTTAAAACACCAAGGACAGTGACATAACGTTAATACGTGTTAAAGAAGCATAATGGGACTTGACGTAGTTTACAATAATGGGCAAAAAGAGGGCGAAAAAATATATGCTAAAACGTATCTTATAGTGACCAAACAGCACAGTGACCTAATGAAAAAGTATCTCATCCAGCATCTCCGCAAGATACAAATGATGAAAAGAGGAGGGGGTGTTGTGGGCGGTGGACTTAAAAACAAATGGCAGAGGAAATTAACTTCCAAGGACAAGTGGAAACCAAAATACGTACGTGACCTAATGAAAAAGTATCTCATCCAGCATCTCCGCAGGATGCAAATGATGAATAGAGGGGGGTGTTGTGGGCGGTGGTCTTAAAAACAAATGACAAAGGAAATTAACTTCCAAGGACAAGTGGAAACAAAAATTATAAACCGATACTGCACAGTGCTGTAAAAGGAGTGGGCGACTTGACCTAGTTTACAATAATGGGAAAAAAGATGGCGAAAATATATATGCCGAAAACGTTTATTATAGTGACCAAACAGCACAGTGACATAATTAAAAAGTATATCATCCAGCATCTCCGCAAGATACAACTGATGAAGAAAGGGGGAAATGGGCGGTGAAGGAAATAACTTCCAGGGACAAGTGGAAACAAAAATACACCGACACTGCACATTGCTGTAAAAGGGAGGGGACCATAGACACTGCTATAACAGGATGCAACTTGAAGACAACAGGTATACAAATTACACAAACCCGAAATACCACCCCGCGCGTTTGCCGCCTCAGTCAGTCAAACTACGCGGGCAAGAACCAAGCGACAAGACTAGAACAAGGGACAACACCCAACTTAATGACACAATATTCATGTACTATCGAAATATACAAGGCAGCCTTATGCTTAGGGTGTTTGCCTATATTGTTTATAATGGTTCATGGGGTTAATCATTTTTTTGGTTTGTGTGTGGGCATTGCTACGTGTAGTTATGTCGTGATGTTAAGTACTGCTTTCTGTGTTCGACTGGTTAAGTTGAGTGCTTCCTCTCCTGTCCGACTTCCTCATACCTTTTTTTTTTCAATTTGAACATGAATACTTAAACGTTGATTGCTGTTTAACAGTTTTAAATGGCCGTTATGCCACCGGACAAGAGATGTTGCAAAGGCGAAAATAACGGAGAAAAGGCAAGATTATGTAGTTCTGTTTCTCCTTGGTTTGGTCGACCAAATCGAAATCTTGGAAATCTGATGTGACTTTGAGAGAGTTGTGTTTATTTCTGATTCAATTGGTATCTGATGTTCAAATGGATGAGTGTGGGTTGCAGATAAATCAGTTTTCTATCGAACTGTAAGATACTTTCTTCGAACCAGGTGACTCACGGGTTAGAAATTCCGTGTTCATATGCAATGAATATTGTTTTAATTGTATGTATGATGAAACGTATGAAATGTATGACAAAATTCTACGTAGTTCTGGTAAAAGGGACATATGTGTTTCACGCTGAAATCAAATACCACTGTCGAGGTATGATATCTTCCCTTTATTTATATGCGAAATACGGCAAACAAAGACATATATTTATTATGCATCGTTTCACCGATACCCCATGCATTTGTGTTCCAAGAAACAAGTGTAAAAGGTGCCAACACAACACTTGACCGATCATCTGTAATGCCTGCCTTGGATATGTTGTAGCGGTAATCAGACATGCATGTTCGTCTTACTAAATCATTAACATGTATTGCATCTATATACAAGTACATTGTCTGAATTTGATTGACTTTTTAAAAACACAATATGGTACGCAATGTACATAGCCTACAGGATCATATGATTCACTCCAAGACAAGTATATTCCAGATATTTCTTCATTATGACGTCACAATATTTGTTTATTTTTTGTGACGTCAATCGCGTCATTTTGAACGTCAGTTGTAATTTCATGCCTCTAGTTTTCATTTTGTCATTATATAGCATGTCACTAAATTGAACGATTTTGAAAAGGTATACCTTTTTGGAATCCTTAAACATTACTTTACACAATCCTACCAAAATGTGAAGATGTGAAATTTTGACATCAGGTTGGAAATCCCACAGCACAGCTCATTTTTTTCTGGACCACTTGTATTCGGACGACACAAATAATGTTTGGTAGATCTAACTCGTAGAAAGTAAATAGTGTATAATCATTTCATAAACATTTAATACCAATATTCATTCCCTTACGCTGTTCCTGTATCCACGTAAAGTAGTGGAACGTATTATGGGTCAGCTTTTAAGAAGATTAATCTAATACTATACTTTTGAAATAATATAAGTTGTTTATGATATTAGCTATAAAGCATGAGACAGCTCACTGACTAAGAATGAGAAGGTCGTAAGTACAAAATCAATACTTTGAAAAAAGAAGAAAAAGCTGTCAGAAATTTAGTCTTTACTTGTGGTAAAACAAGCTTTTACAACTTTGTTTTGGTCAACTTGACACTTCCGCTTTTCATGAAAATATGCTTATAAGAAGCGCCTCGTGATGCTGATTTCAAATATTTAATCATGTCTTATAAGGTTGTAAGTAGTAGTTACGACCTTCTTATTCTATGCCAGCGAAATGTACATGTCCATCGTTAGTGCTGGTACAGTCCTTCTATTTAGTTCATATCAATCGGATAGCAAACATAGACAAGCAATACATTATCCACAAAGTCATAATGATCATTATATACATTATCTGAGAAATGAAAAAATAATAAGATAAATTGCAAAGTTTATGTCCATAATTCTATAACGTATGTAAATTAATGGCTGGTCTAAATAAACTAGTACAAATAAATATTTGTAATTGCCATTTTTTCGTTTCAAGTTATCTTCCAAAAAACAACACGATCTGATCATTCCGAAATTAAGTCAGAAAATGCCGATAAAAGCGTAACTAATGTATAGTCCAACCTCTCCTGAGCAGTGTTCTGTTAAATGTCTCTGAAACTACCAATCTGGTATAACTATGTATTCGGGTTAAACGAAGCCTCTCCAAATGTTTTATGTGTATCAGATACTGTGACAGGTTCATCACACCAAGTTTCCTAATCAACACTACGCACTCTTCCCCAATGAACCAGCAACGTCTCCCAATGTGGAAGAATTAGACTGCGTTGTGAAATTATGACACAAGCAACGGTTCAGCGACTGCATCAAACGTTTCCTTTAAAAGGCATCTGTTGTTTACACAGGCGTAATGTTTAAAGCATCAAGTTGACATTCGTTACACTTGTCTGCTGAAGACAGGTGACTGTGTAAGTCAGGTGATACATACACAGGGAAGACACGCCCGATGAAGGAAGAAGGTATTTCAGCTGTTGTCAAACTATCTATCGCATGCCTTCGTTGTGGTACTTTTATATCCGCGTTTCTGCCTCATTTGAACAGGCTGGTACTTCATAAATTTATTGACGGTGTCAGCAACACAAAATATATTTGTAATATTACTGAACATAAGTACTTCGAATGGTCCTGCACTGCCATTTTCAAATCGCTTTCCATTAGAAGCACCGCCGTATAGCAGTACAGCTAGTAAAATGATACGAAATAATGTTTGTAGATCTTGCTCCAAATGCTAAACGATATAGGAGTTCGTAGTCTATCATTGAAGTTTTGATTTGTATCTAAACCACACAATAATGTTTTATGAAGGTTTCATGCAGTCTTTCAGAAATATATAAATCCTGAGGTAGTACTTCCGACTGCAAACGGAAATTGTTGGAGATTCATAATCAAGAAGGTGTGTGACCATGTGATGGAACCAAAATGTTTTCGATGCAGTTCAGTTCATCATTTATTTGGATGCAAAGAACGTTGCTGGTGACTTCTGGCGTCATTCTTTGGCGAACATCTAAAAAAGAGCAAAATAAGATAACCTATCTATATCCAAAGAAGTCTGGTTAGAAAATTTAATCACCTAATCATTATGCTAGCCGATATTGTCTATTTAGAATGTATTTGAACTCAAGTGTTATTTTCTATACATGTACATGTATACAATATTTCAGTTTAAAAATTGCCAAATTTATGTTACAAAATTCGAGTAGCGCGTTTAATGCTGCCTTTCAAACACAGAGATGTATGTATCAATGGAAACATAAAATTAATAACTTTACTGGTGATGTAAGTTTAACGACAAACGAATTTAGCTAAAATAACGGCGTTTTTGACGTAACGCAAAATAGCCCCAACTTGTGACGCGACGTCATATATATACGAGTATAGAGCTATATTCTTACAGTCATTTAATGCCAACATAATTACTTGCATTGTTTTTAGTATGGCACTAGACTACCTTAATACCAAATTAAAACTTTGGATGGGTTCCGAGTACTTTGATTCAATCGTCGATAAATAGACAATTCTTCAATTTCATAGGGTGTTTTAGAATACTTTCGTATGAAAATGGACAAATCGCATGTCCAATAAATCACAGAGAGAGTTTCTGTTAAAACTGAAGCGAAAAATGATCTAATGGATATGAAAGCATTTTTCAAACTTTAAAAAATATATCGTCCGATATAGCTCTATACACTTTAATACACAGTTACGGCAAGTATCTTAGTATAGCTTGGCTATTTTGACCTGAACCTGACCTTTATGCAAGGATATTTTACAAGAATCTTGCTTTGAAAATATCAATTTCCGCAAGCAAATCGTGCGATATCGGTAATTCAAATTTGTATTTCATCCCGAGCGACTTCGTGATACTCCCCGAATATGAAAACATACACTCGGTGTTATAAACGTAGGTAATATATCGACTGTTAAATTATGCTTATCAAAAGGTCAGGCTCGTGTCAAATTTGCCAAGCTATAGCGCCCCGACGGAGAAAAAAGCGCAGCGATTTTTATGGATTGATGTTTAGTTAAATATGGAACGTATCTAATATGTTAGAATCGAGGACGTGTAAATGTACCTGTGTTTTATCAATAACAAATCATGACCACTAGTTCGGATGCGTTTGTCTACTTATTCATTATTTCTGAAACAAACCATCAACATTTTATTATCAAGAATTAAAAGCATACCTGTCAAAAATACCAGAATACCTCAACGCATGGGAGTACCAAAACTCTTGTAAGGAATTGTCATGTAAGCTACCACCGCCGAAGAATCCTGGTGGCACCATTGGTGGCGCGCATGCGCTCTGACGTAGTCGTCGATTAAGGTCAGCGGCTACCGTATCGTTGACTTGTTGAACTTGGTTGTAAAAACGGAGACCGGAATTGTTCCCAGATTTACGTAGTTCCTTGCGCCATTTTGCACGCCTGTTTTGAAACCAAACCTGAAATTAAAAAATATTTTGTAAATAAACAGAACTTCAGTGAGTTGTATCGCATACATTTCTTGCCAATGAGGACATGCGAATACGGTGGATAGCGTACGTACTACCAAACCTTTTCTTCAACACCACCAACGAGAAAGGCGAAACGTGGCGTCTGTTTACATGCGGTGTGGCCTTTTTTAACATGATAACTAATATCATCGACAAATGACTGATGGGAGACATAATTGTATGTATTTGTCGACAGAATTGTATGTCTTTGTCAACATAATTGTATGTCTTTGTCGACACAATTGTATGTCTTTGTCAACATAATTGTATGTCTTTGTCGACATAATTGTATGTCTTTGTCGACACAATTGTATGTCTTTGTCAACATAATTGTATGTCTTTGTCGACCCAATTGTATGTCTTTGTCAACATAATTGTATGTCTTTGTCGACACAATTGTATGTCTTTGTCAACATAATTGTATGTCTTTGTCGACATAATTGTATGTCTTTGTCAACATAATTGTATGTCTTTGTCGACATAATTGTATGTCTTTGTCGACATAATTGTATGTCTTTGTCGACACAATTGTATGTCTTTGTCGACACAATTGTATGTCTTTGCCGACACAATTGTATGTCTTTGTCGACATAATTGTATGTCTTTGTCGACATAATTGTATGTCTTTGTCGACATAATTGTATGTCTTTGTCGACATAATTGTATGTCTTTGTCGACATATTTTGTTATGGTGATACTAGCATTTGTTAGCAGGTGGTTCCCAATACAAGTTTGACTGTAGTATAGCACATAGTAATTTGACATGGTAAATTGACCTTGTAACTTGACATGGTAATTTGACATGGTAAATTGGCATAGTAATCTGACATGGAAAGTTGACATGGAAATTTGACCTTGTAACTTGACATGGTAATCTGACAGGCGATTACAGCTAACATTATCAAAGTTCGTTTTCGCTTTATGTATAATATTGTTCTCGTGTTACATTAAGTAATATAATCAGCATCATACAACATTTTCATTGAACAACGCCTTTGACACCGCGTATACGCAAAACAAATCATGTTTGGATTCTACTGATGTGGTCGTTTAAATATGTGATGATCCCTTATCTACCATTCAAAACAAAATTTATATTTAGCATGTAAACAGAATTCCTATTTAAAGTAAACGTACGTCCTAGGAAATGTGACTGTTCAAGTTTGCTGTAGTTGTTTGTTTTAACATAGGTACACACATACAAAATAATCAAACAAATAAGACCAAGAAGAGACATATTAGTTGTGCATTTCTTCAGAAATTAAATTGCCTTTAATATGAGGGATCATTTAATAACCTGTATGATTTGGCTCAATTTTTTACAAAGAAAACCACCTGGAAATTAAGTGCACTTGAAACAGCACTAGATTTGGGCAATTGCTCTGGTATAGCTATATTTTAAAACTGACAAAGTGTCTTACCTGCACCCTGGCTTCACATAGGTTTATTTTGGCAGCAAGTTCCTCGCGAACAAATATGTCTGGATAGTGTGTGCGACTGAACAATTCTTCTAGGGCTGAGAGTTGACATGGAGTGAAAGATGTGCGCTGTCTGCGCTGAAATTATACATTATACAAAGAATTTACACCCGGATAACTCTATGAATAAAATGTTCATGATAACATATGTAAAGAACAGCGGTTTCGATAGTCTCCTCGTATTTATGTAAGGGAGACCACTCAGTTTTGTTTCGGCAGGGGAAACAAATGCAGCTTTTGATTCGTACTAAGTCTGATCGTACGGGAGGTTACAGAATGCTTATTGTGTTTATTACGTTATTACCAGAGTTTATTTTACATTTCGAGACTAGAGTTCTATTTTAATAGTATAATCGCATCATTAACGCATCTATTTGAGGTAAAAGTCCGAAAATCGCGTTGTAACTTGTGTTGATGATAATAGAAACATGCCGAACGTCGTGTGACTTTACAAAAATAAGTCTATAAAAGGCTGAAACCGGCCAAAATTTATGATGTCGTATGCTTCTCTGTCTCTTAGAAGTAACAATCTAAATTTTATTATGAAGTTAAATAAATATTATTGACAGTTTTGCTGCTTTGACTGTTCCTGGTTAGTTAGTATCGTTCGCTGCTCTTGTAGTTTACTTTTTGTTGATTTGAAGCTGGTAGTCTTGGGTGCGACTTGTGTGACACATTGCTATATACGGAATCGTCTTACTCGCAATGGTGTTCGATTAGGCATAGATGTGTGTTGCCGAGTTGCAGTTTAAGAAAAGATATAAGGAATTAGACGGAAACTGTAATCTTGACTGTGGCTGGTGCGATACCTCGATATACGGAATCGTCCTACTCGCAATGGTGTTCGATTAGGCATATTGTGCATCGAACTAGCTGTCATCAAAGCTTGGAATTGATGGAGTTATTGAGAAGGTTGTCCATTGTTTCGCGCATGTTGTAGCGGGTTTCGCCGCATTGTTCCAGAGAAGCAACGTTAGGTTGGCATATCGGCTGTGGGACAACGGAGGTAAGTTAAGTGAGAAGCAAGAGTTGAACGCTATATGACTCTAGCTGAACGGTATTTCATAGTCTCTCTGTTTATAGCCCCAAACTTGTCCAACGTTATCCCTGTATTATAGTTTAATCCTTCTTGACCGAACCCTTATAACGTTAGTCTATAAGACTTATGCTTACGCGGCTATAGAACCTACTTGTATATAGGCGATTGTTTGTGAATATTGAATTAACGAGGTGTGAAGTTGTTTGTCAATCCACATCATCTCTTATGATAGACTAGTAGTCGAAACTAGTCAGTGAAACTATATTCTATGACCTTGTTGTTTATTATATGGGAACCCTGCACGTTACACAAACATCTCAGACAGTCTGTGTTAAAGGGAAGCTTGTACTGATAAGCCACAAAATGGCGGTGGTGATGATCTTTAAATACTTTCATGCATGAATCCCTTCAAAACGCCTTTAAATGGGGCTTTTGGTTGAGTTATAGCTGGATTGCAAATCATTTTCATCGACTTTGGTATCTTTTTTACTCGACGCAAGTTAAACTGAGTGGAGGCGGCAATGTGTTAACTTGCTTGTCTATTTCAATATTTCCACATGACTTATGATGATGCTTACAATTGGATCCTTCTGGAACAAAATGAGTTCGTTGCTAAAGAGAAATCCTTATTCTATGATGGACCGCTCGCTCTGGTTATGTTGCACTGACTCTATATGCGACATTAAAAGGCTGTTAGTGAAAGATGTGACTGCAAATTATGCAACAAGTAGGACCGTAATGATGCAGAATTAACAAGTTCAATACATGACATTATCATAACACATGAACTAGTACATGCATTCAATGCTCGCCTCAACACAGTAAGGTTAGAGACAGTAGCGCCATGTAAACTAATTAAAGTAAAATCAGTTTAAAGCTAACATTTTACCCGCGTATTTAAAAAATGTACAATTTTTTTATAATAAAAAATAACTGGGTTACGAATATGAAAGATATATATCACAGGTAGCCTCAAATAATATTAATAAAGGTTAGTAACAAAACACGTGGCAATATAAATCGTATTCCGATAAGAGATAAAATTGTGTTATTACATCCTACCTATATAACGGAACTCCTTTGTTTTTGCGTAATGAATTTTCAAAATTAAATTTTCGGATGAAATATTGTGGCAGACGAAAGTTAATTTCACGGTAATATGCAAAACACAAGTGACATAAACAAAGCCTACGTGAGAGCAGTGTTAGGTGATTCTGGTGTACTTTAGATTTTAATAACCAAGTATTACATTTGAGTTTTAGGATTTTGGTGTCAGCATAGTTCATTTGATTTGATGCAACTACGAGTAAGCAGGCAATGGCGCCCATCATAGACTACGTATAAGCCTTAAAATGCACACGAGTACGATGTTCTGTTTTTTACAAAACTATTTTTAAGAACATAATATGAAACTACATTTTTTTTTAAAATTAAATACGCATTCATATACTGGGGCCCATCAATACTTTCGTGAACTAATTCTACTGTTCCATAATTAACGCTTTGAAATAACTTATTGCAAGTTTGCATGGCCAAAGCTACTTTATAAACCAATTAATTAGGCTTGAACAGTTGTCACGATTTATGACGTCATGGCAATATTATAACGTCATGTCATTGATGTTCCTTATTATTAAAATTGGAGTCGAGTAACGTTTTGTATCAAATATTTATAAATTACTCAGGAATTATGTCTTCTACATTCAGGAAAATTTGCATGCTGTGATAGGGACTTTTTGGTAATGGAATAGTGCATTTCCATTGTCGAAGAAGTACTTTAAGGGCAATAGAGGAGCAAACAAAGATGATAAGCATAATCGCCGGTCATTGACTTGTAATTACTGTGTTTCCCCGACGGCTACAGTTATAAGAACCTATTGCAGCAATAATTAAATCGCAGTTGTTATCGGCTATTAAACGAAAGTACATAAAACTTCATTTATAAAATTCTGTCATACAATGAGAATTCGCCAATCCTTAGCAGCAGCCTTGTTTCGGACACAATCTAGGACCTGGATATAGATATGTTACAGGACCCATCATATGACCCCGAATAGACTATAAGCTACTTCTGGCCATTTCCAAAACACAAAAATAGGCTGCATGGTTAGAAATATAAGCCTCGAGAGAAGTTGGGTGCGTCATGAACAAACATTTGCGGGAGATGTCACGTGACGGCATGAAACATGTGCTCCAGTTATGGGTCGAGCAATGGAATAAATGCAAACTGTTACTTTAAAAAGGACTAGAGGTTAATATTGAGGTATGCTATTTATACTCGCAACATGAAATTAGTCCACGAAATTATTAATGGACCCTCGTATATGTGGTAAAACGCGTCATCCAATGCATAATGGTTTAGACATCCACATTAGGAGCGGTTTGGATCCCAGTAGAGAAATTCAAGACGGCACCGATGATGGCCTCCAAATTCAGAAACATTTGACCAATAGGCTGATAAAAAACGGCTGACAAGTTGGCCACCAAACATGTAAAAATCCTGCATTATCCAATAACTAACTGGCAACAAAGGATAAATCTAATCCATAATAAGCAACCCGCGACAAACGTTTAGTGCTTTGAATTTACAATTGTTTAAAGAAACACCACGTGTAAAATCCTCGTACAAAAATTTATGTATAGTTATTTCTATAAGATTATACAATTTACCAAAACAAATGTTGTTTTCCATTCCTTAAGTTTTTTTATTCTTTTTCTAAGATACAGTTACATTCGTGTAATAATTATGTTGGAGATCAAGGGAGTAATTTTTTTTTAAATGGTGCATTGGAAGTGTTTCTAAGTACGGGTATATAAATGATACAATTGCTGCTCGAAATTTTGATACAACAATCAAATATTATACCATATTTATATAGCCCTTTTTCATATAAATTACACGTTCAAAAGTGCTGTACAGTCATCGCGATTTTGACACGAGTAAAAAATTATGCAATGGATATAAACATGCTAATATGGGTAAAATATAACTAATTATCGACTGTTTAAAAATCAACCCATTCATGACTAATTTATGTGAACAAATATACTAAACAAATTAAAATAGTTAAAGTCCAATTGTTTTCGTAAGCTGTATGGCTAGTCCAATTAAACGCGCATTATTCCACATCTCATTTCTTACCTATCACAATGCAACCTTACTTCAATGTATGTTTACATAGTAAAATATTTGTGTTTCAAGAACAGCGTTAGACACCAAAGGTAACAGTATCGTAAAAAAGAAATAAAAACAATGAAATTGAAAAAAGTCTCGAAATTTAGGTATTATATTATGTAATAGATCTACCTAAATTTCGAGATTTTTTTTTCAATTTCAATTTTTTTTTATTTCCGTTCAACGATACTGTTACCTGTGTCAGATACCACTGCTACGAGAAACCGTCTCAAAGGGTATAACAGAGGCTACATGTTAAGAGACCCCTATACCAGTTGGTGTTCACTGTTCACTAGGTCACCTAATTTCAAATTTCACTAAAGATTTTCATGTTTTGCGTTTGGAGAGCAGGGTCAAAACATCCACTACTAACAGCAATACGTATATCATTATAACAAGTATGCAAGTAAAGGGTCTTAAAAATTGTTACCTACTACCGGTATATAACTATAAAATTATATAAAATTGTTACCAATGAATATAATCTTGATTAAAATGACGATTTGAATTCGATTTTTGACCTTCAATGGTTTGATATTACTAAACGCAGATTCTAAAAAAAAGTTCCTTTAGAAATATAATTTTAATACAATTTTGTCAAACACTATCATGTTTTATTATGAGTATGCATATTATTTCACAATTTGACACGAATGCATTAAATATGAAATACGAACAAACACTCAAAATAAGACAATTACACACGACTGGCAGGTACGCGTACCGAGAAGCGTTCGAACTTACTTATAAATACGATGCATATTTAATTATTATACTCGTACCCTCGATGTCTCGAACCGGTAGATGGCTCGAACTATTTTTTCCAGTCCGAAGGTAGTTCGAGGCATCGACATTCGACTGTACATTGGTTTTTCGGTTAATACGTAAAATGTATGTTAAAATAGTTGGTTCAATCTTTTTAAATGTTTAGTGACATATCACCTTGAAAAGGAAGTTTTGCGTTCAACCTGGATACTCATATAATATATATATAATGCCTGGCCATTCCGTTCAATCCCCGTCCCAATTTGACAATTACTTCTGGCTTCCAAAGAAGAGAAAGTTTGTGTATAACATGTGAGACTACCTCTGGTTTTCCAACCAGCGCACATCTAGTCGGGTGGGAAACTGAACAGGGAAATTCAATTTTCTTTGCGAAATTACCTTTTATATATATCGCTCTCGGGGGAGCTCTCTCATATCAATTATGCTAACATATTATGTATCCGAGATGTACACTTCGATTATTTATCTATACACAATGTAACTCAATGGCATAAAGCGATTGCCGTCTAATCCGGTGACCCGGGTTCACATCCATGTGGAGGTACTGATATGCCTGCCATATTTCAGCAGAAAGCTGACTGGCACAAACACGGCTATGCTCGGTTGGGTTGGGCACTTACCTGTCTAGAATGGTTAGTAATGTACTGTTGAAGATCCAGGGAGTTCATACTACTATTGGTGTCATTCTTGTGTTCATCTAAACCTTCGCCTTTTGACACTGACGGTTCTATAAAATTAAAGTAAAAATAAACACATTAAAATAAGCATGAACCGTCGGTAATATATTTAAACGAGTCTCATTCTATTCACAGATGACTGTATCAATGATAACGAAAAAAAAAGAAAACAATTTTTTTTTGTAAAATTTATATTTGTCTACCAAAAATAAATGTTTTCGTTTTAGTCTTTAATAATGACACAGTTACCTTGGGTTCTATGTAAACCACCAAACCTAAATCAAAGACTTTTTGCAACAAATAGCATGAGTACAAAATTTTTAAAACCTGAGAAAATAGAACATACATCTTTCATCTCCCATATAAGAATATTCCGTGATACTGTTGGGTGCCTTCTACCAGTTAGTAGAAACCACTTGTCAACAAGGATTTCTGCAGTTCCAATCACAAAACAGGTATAAGAAAATCAGACAGGAAAGGTAGCACTCACCCTAACCAGCTGAGCACATTAATCAGAAACACCACAACACAACTACCCTGAGCAATCCCCACACATAAGCCATATGCACATTGCACAATTAAATATCAAAGTCCCCGCCGAAAAAATGCAGGATGAGCCAATTACACAAAACATTTTAAATGAGTGACATACTGTACACATTGACCGGAAGTTCGAAACAAAGTATTTGTTCTATACGAGTATATATTAGCTAGAAGAAAATTTAAAAAATAGACTTATTATAGCATAACTATTCAAACGTCGTGACTCAAATGTTTTCCAAATTTAAAAAAAAAGAGTTTCTTTTGCAAAAAGCAAAATCAAAAGCAAAAAATTGCAATTATGTCCACTGAATATCGTAATTGAAGCAATCACTCAAATTGTCCGAACAACACAAAACTGATTATTCACAAATACATTACGGTGTGTGCTAATAATAATATCATAAAATATAAAGTAGTAAACTCTTGCATTTTCTTATGAATATCTTCACATGATTTACTGTATTTATAATGTTTTCGCACATATGTTAATCTTTAGACCTTATGGAAATATATAACTTGTTCATTTCTATTTCATGCACATTAGCCAGCCCGCTTAGCTCAGTCGGTAGAGCGCGAGATTAGTAGTCGCTACTTATCTCGGGGTGGTGGGTTCGAATCCCGGGCTGGTCATCTAAAATTACTAATAGTCTTTCGGATGATACTTTAAACCGAGGTCCAATGTGTGGGTGCTATACACCTGGCATGTAAAAGAACCAGGGATACTTCTGGAATTGGGGTATCTTCTGTATCATGCACTTTCCCCAAAAAAACTAAAAGTACTAAAACTCTCCTGGGGCCCTCGCTCATATGGATTATCCGGTGGCGAGGATAAATAAGACCATTAAAAAAATCATGCACATTAACATTTGTGCTAAGTTTGAAACAACATCATATAAACCAACTAAAATATGTCATTCTGACTAGAATTATAACAGACGGATAGCATAAACTAATAAAAAGATACCTATTTTACAACAATAAATGAAAGCTATCTAACAAGTCCCAATAATGTTTTAGATGCTTAGTATGGGTTAGTTTAAAAAGCTATATAATGATATAGTCGGTATGCCAGTGGCAAAACCCAAAAAAATAGTACGCACAAATTTTTTTTGCATAAAATGGTCCTTTGACATGTACTTACATAGAAACTGAATGATGCAACTTTGTCATCATTGAGCATTTTGAAATATTCAAGATGGCCGCCAAGATGGCCGCCAAAATATTAAAAATTGTATATTATCTTCTATTTTGAAAGTAAAATGGGAATTTTTGAACATATAGATAGAAAATTATTGTAAGACATTCTAGACAAGCATTCAAAATAAAAAAGAGGGTTGAAAATATTCAAAATGGCCGACAAAATGGCTACCCAAAAGGGGAAATGTGATATATTGTTTTTTTATCTATATTAACCACATTATGTTCAAAAATATGTATATATTGGTTCTAAAGCATGTTCCTACCAGGCAACTTCGGCATTACTGAGCATATGAAAAATTCAAAATGGCTGCCAAGATGGCCGCCAAAAATATAAAAAAATGTACATATCGCTTCAATATTGTATATTAGCCAAATAATGCCTAAATATATGTAGTATTTTATTGGTATAAGTTCTGGACAAGTGTTTTAAATGTATTTTGAACAAAAATAACAAAATATGGCTGACAAAGCGACCAATAAATTGAAAAAATGACAGGTAATTTTTTTCGAAAATAAGGCAATATGCCCATGTTTTCATAAACACTGAAAGTCAAACATTGGCACCTGATTGACTTTATCTGCACCAGGAAGGTAGATAGGCAATATGTTTTTTAAAATTATTATGCCGAGCATAGTCTTTATTTGCTTTATTTCTACTGAAGCATGGCAGGCATATATATGTACCTCCACCCGGATTTGAACCCGGATCACCAGATTAGATCGCAAGCGCACTAACCACTGAGCTACGGAGGCACATGCTAACCTCACCAAGACCATGTTTGGTGTTGTGTGCCGGACATACCATGATTATGCTTGTCATCTCTAAGCTATCCATTCATCTCAAATCTAAGCGAAGGCCACAGGGAAAAACGAATCCTTAGCGTACAGCTCTCGGCAGCAGATTCTCTGACGTTCACTTCAGCTAAAGCGATAAGTCCACTTATCTTGACGGGAGACCGCACAATCAAGAAAGACGAGACTGGACTATCTGGGTTACTGCAAGAAAAGCATCGCATCTATTTGGCCTATCAGCAGGACCATAGTTCAGAGTTAAAAAACTGCTCCAAGTACATGTGATGATATAACAGCCACAGAAGGCCGAGAACCAACCAAACAACCATGTCAATCAAAGCTAAGAGACATGCAAGACCAATGGCTAAGTTAGTGACAAGTCCTCATAAATACTGATGTTTGCTGACTCCCATGACGCAAAAGATTCTTTGACTCACTAAAACAGTCTATGGACCCACATCCTCAGGCATCTTACCCCTCCTGTGCTCGGACTCGTCAACATTTATCACTGATCTGTCAAAGATCTTCGATAGATGGGCTGAACACTTAAATGCCATACTGAACTGACTCTCCTCCAGTAACGATGAGGCCATTGTCCACCAACCACAAGTGTAAATGAACTTTACCATTGGCAGATCACCAATAATCCAGGAAGTGGTGAAAGCCCCTAAACAACTAACCTGTGGAAAGGCACCAGACTCAGATGCCATTCCAGCTGAAATATAAGAGGCCGGTGGACTGCATATGGCACAGAAGCCACTGGAACTGTTCACATCGTGCTTGAATCGAGGCGCACTTACCAAAGGATTAGAAGATGCACCCATAGTACATTTTTACAAGCGAAAGGACACCAGACAGAGCTGTGACAACCACAGGGGCTATCTCTCATCGGCATTGCAGGTAAGCTTCTTGTCAGAATATAAATGCTCAACAGTCTGATACTACATTATAGTACGCCATCTAGAAAATGGATTGCTGTCAGAAACTCAGAGCTGAACAATACTCATTACAACCTGTCAGCTACAGGTAAAAAGTCATCATTACCTATACCCACCATTCATTTGCCTGCCCAAGGCCTTTGACACCGTCAGCCAGGAGGGACTTTGAAGATAATGGTCAAGTTTGGATGCCCAGTCCCTTTTGTCATCATGGTTCGCCAGTTTATGACGAAATGATGACCAGAGTCCTGAGCGACAGAGACGTGTACCAAGTCCCAAGTCACTAACTGTGTTAGACAAGGTGTGTCAGCACTGTTCAGTCTCATGTTCTCTGCCATGTTGACTGACGCTTTCCACCAGGAAGACCCTGGAGTAATCATCATGTACAGTACTAATGGAACTGTAACATAAGCAATCACCAAGGTCAAGAATATCCCTGATGGAGCTATTTATATCCTATTAAGGTCCTAAGGAATATAGAATATGTACAAACAACGCCTATGAAAAGGTACCAATTCAGACCTCGGTGGTTTGGAGCATTGTGTGTTAGTATTGCTCAGTGAAATTCAACAGTAGCATAGACTGCGAATCAGGTGCCTCTCTTATGCCAAAGCGCACACCCTGTCATAGAAACATGACATATTCAGAAATTGTAAACATGTGATGCGACCTCTAAGACGGCGAAGCGTTCCACAATATGAACAGACATGTTTATAATTATAGATAGCTATAACCAGAACAATAAGACATCATTCAGTTAATATTTATAATATATATTCATACATAAAATTAGAAACCTTCATCTAACAAGGCGGTCACGCAATCGGGAAAAATTATAAGTTAGTAGATGCAAGGGTTATGTGACTAGCATCAACTCGAATTGACTTCAGAACTGTATGAAAACGACGAAACATAACCCAACCTCTTACATCATATCATAAACATAGGCTTAAACAAGTTAAGGCTCATCCACTCACCAGGCACAATCAAACTATCACATTCCGTATGGCGTGCAACATATTTTGGCCTATAAATGAAAAGTCAGCTGTATGTCAATCGGGAAAGAGTAGTTCTAAGTCATCATTCCATATACTAGTACTGCAAATATTCCTCAATCAGAAGTAAGCATGTTAGAAAGATAAGATCACAGGTACACCATTCCAGATGCCAGCAATTAAACCATAAGAAGACAATTTTGACAACAATTCATTGTGACTGCTACCTGACTAACTGCAGTTTGTCAAACATGTTTTAACTGGTAACTACCAAAACAGATTGACAAGTCAAAGTAGAAAAGCGGAATACGTGGACAAGACAGGTCAATTTATATCTTTTATTGAGCATAACCAACGTTTCGACTATGCAATATTCTTGATAATTGGTCTAAATAGACGAAGAACATCATTGAAATATGACAATGATCCTTGTAGTGGTTCAGGAAATGATGAAAAAATCCAATCTCACATACAAAATAAACTCTGAAGAACAAATTGATTATTCTTAAAGAGTACAATATAATATGTTGGTGAAACATGCATGCCTAATTTTCAGCCAGGTATTCAACAGTGAAGGTTGATCTACAAAATGTACTGAACACAAAATACACACTAGTATGGTTCCTGTGGATTTTTCAGATCTTGGGTTTCAACTGTGCTTATTGATCGTCATTTGGTCTATTCATGTACACTGTAACAGGAGTGAACTTTGGAGGAGTAGGTGTATCCATGATGTAACATTACACTCCTCATCAACGTCGTGATACATATATCCAGTTATGATATGTGAAAAATGCTGAACAATTAACTTTGAAATAAAAAATGAAATCAAATAACTATCAAGGATTGATCATGTGGTATAAATTTAGAGAAAGTAATCACCATTCGTCTTCTAAAACATTTTCTCTGAGCATTGTCGTTAAGTACTGTGGTAAACGAATGGACTATCGGGTCAAATTGCAAGAGCAAACGAATGTTCACGTGATAACCAATGAAGGAAACATGCCCCATTAGGTTTCATGCATCATTATTGTCTAGTATGGACGGTTTGTACATTTTGTATTTTAAAGGTCACTGCTACCCTGACCTTTGACAAACTTACCCCAACATCAAAAGGGGTCATCTACTGACTAATCTTTGCTTACATATTAAAGAAGATCCTTGTGTCAAGCTTTATTGAACAAAAACCTTTAAGCCTACCGACTGATGAATCGACGAAGATCACCAACATATACTAAGTACATAACGATAATATTATACTCCCTCATCAAAGGTGGGGGGTAAGTATAATAACATCCACCTTAATAATGACTTACAGCTTTTTGGATGATATGTTATGTAACTATTACTATAATTGTTGAATAATTGCGTTATAAGATATAAGAGTGATAAAAACAATAAAAATATCACTTTTCTCTGATTTGGTGGCCATTTTGTTGGCCATTTTGAATATTTCAAATCAATATTTTGTCAAATATATGTTAACTCCTTATTTAACAATAAATTACTAAACATATGTGTTTTATGCTATTGAAAACATAGACAATTGTATGAATATGAACATTTTAGATTTTTGGCAGCCATCTTGGCGGCCATCTTGAATATTTCAAAATGCTCAATGATGACAAGGTTGCATCATTTGGTTTCTATGAAAGGACATGTTAAATAACCATTTTATGCAAAAACATTTTGTGCGTACTATTTTTTTGGGTTAGGCCACTTTTTGGTACTTGGCATACTGACTAATATCAAAATCAAAACATAGGTGGTGGTACATTGTAATGTACAGTAACTACACTTTGAAAAGAAAAATAATTTAATTGGTAAATTTTGCTTCCAGTAAGTATGGACTTATTAGATGGATTTCATACAGTATACATTATGAATCACAATAACTTGCATGTGAAAATTAAAACAGTACATAATTGATTAACAAAATATGGAAGTATGAAGTTCAACCATGACGGCACATAACTATAAATTTTACTCTTTCGGACGGATAATTCTACGTTACATTAAAACAATTTGACAATTTTCCACTGGAACATTTGAGTCCATGAAATTAATCCCATATATTAATATAATTATGTAACGTTTTATAATGTTTTGTTTGTTTTTTGGTTTTCTGATCGACCTGCGCAAGTAAACAAACACAAATATGAGAAACCAACAAGAAATCGACCGATATGTAAGAACAGCAAAACATCAAAAATAAAATATATAAAATACCAGAAAACATAAGGTCCATAATTGTTCAATAAATCTGTCGAATATATGTTATAACCGACTATCTCGTCCGCAACTCAATTTTGTCAAGAAATGCAAAATCACAAGACGACATTCTCTTTATTATAGAAACAATATTTGATATTCAAACCATTCCACTGGAGACGTAATGTGTCACCTGAGCCGTGGTATAATGTAGCCACGCCTATCGACAATAAAGTGTTAATTAAAGTGAATCTGCCGACAAAGATTAAATTTGGATTCGGAAGTTGGTTTTATTATGTATTATAGTATAACATTTCAAATTATTAACAATGATAATTGACTGCTTAGAAACGTCTGAAAAGAAATTATGGTGGAATTAAATGCAAAATGAATTACATGTGTTTTAATAATTTCTCCTGTTACAGTTTTTTTCGCCGCATGGAAAGTCAATTTTAAGTGAGATACTTAAGTTATACGCTTGTAGTAACCGTTATAAATACGTTTGTTTCTAATTATAATGCATTAATATCAAATTGACAGGTGCGCTAACGTGTTGTTTTAAAATTCATATAGTAGACCACCTGAACAATACGCTATCTTTCCCGCACATGACGTCAAGTGAACTACGGTGTGGTGTTGTAAGAGTAATTGATTGTTCTCAACTGGGGTTTAATGTATGTTTGAATCTCTATGACATAGTTTGAATGCACACATCGAACCAAAGATCTTTGTTTACAGTACGAATGTACACCCGGATGAGCTATTCTACCGCTTACACACTCTGTATTCTGTATAGAGGTAGGGCGCGCGCTTTGAGATCGAGAGGTCCCGGGTTCAACCCCCTCAGGTTAGTTACTCTGAGCAAGACCCACATGCTCCACTTCACCATGGTGTAAAATGGTACCTGCGAGGGCATTGTCTGTTCTTGGGCGCCACAGATCGATGTTGACTGCTACACCCACAGGAAAGAAATAATCTCTCGACTCACGGATGTAGGTTTCCATAGTTGCCCAATGACCAGGTGAAGTTAAAATGCCGAAGGGTGCTTGAGCGGCGTAACAGCTGACAAGAGCCCTAGCAAATTAACTCTTTTCTTTTTCAACTTATTCCATTAGTGGACAGATTCAGACTCTAGCACCTACTACCTGTATATGTATATCATTCCAAGCGTCTGATATTTCATTCCAAGCGTATGTGACTTCATTTCAAGCGTCTGTGACTTCATTTCAACCGTATGTGACTTCATTCCAAGCGTCTGTGACTTCATTTCAAGTGTATGTGACTTCATTTCAAGCGTCTGTGGCTTCATTCCAATCATCTGTGACTTCATTCCAAGCGTATGTGACTTCATTTCAAGCGTCTGTGACTTCATTTCAAACGTATGTGACTTCATTCCAAGCGTCTGTGACTTCATTTCAAGTGTATGTGACTTCATTTCAAGCGTCTGTGGCTTCATTTTTAGCGTCTGTGACTTCATTTCAAGCGTCTGTGACTTCATTCCAAGCGTATGTGACTTCATTTCAAGCGTCTGTGACTTCATTCTAAGCGTCTGTGACTGCATTCCAAACGTCTGTGACTTCATTCTAAGCGTCTGTGACTGCATTCCAAACGTCTGTGACTGCATTCCAAACGTCTGTGGCTTTATTTCACGCGTCTGTGACTGCATATCACGCACCATTCACTTTTTTGCATGCGCTTTTTACTTCAATTATATGGTTTGCCAGTTAATTTATAGCGTATGTTTCTTCATCCAAAGCGTCTGTGACTTTAATGCAAGGGTATATCATTTTATTTTAAGGGCCTGCGACTTCATTTCAAACGTCAGTGACTTCATTCCGTACCTATGTTGCTTAATTTCATGCTAGTGTGGTTACATTATATGTGTCTGTTAATAAAGGCATTTGCATGTGAGTAGTTACTTATAAATGTGATTTGTCTCCATTTTATTCGCATACTGTCTCTTCTGTACGTTCGTCTGTGACTTCATCCCATGTATTAGACATTACATCGGAGCTGAGACCATCCACCTTATTGTTTATCAAAGTTGTTTCTCGACATCTTTCCAGCGAATTCACCGGACCATGTGTTTGATTTTGTAATTTACCGATACAATGTATTAATTTTGAAGGTTATTATCTGACAACTAGTATAATGTCATTTGGGATCCTCATTTATAAATAAATCGACATGTCAATTTAAATAACGACTGCAACCCACGTTGCCCCTGAAATTGTAAGCCATTGAGCTGACACCAAAGAGTTGCGCGATAGCGATTATCAATATAACGGTTGAATAACATTCGTCATAATTGCTTTCAAATTAAATAAATAAATACTCTATGTTTAACTTAAAAACTGAAATGAAGAAATTACACAGCATTATCTAACCAATAACATGTTCAGATTAAAAATATATTTTCTCAGAGTTGGTTATAAGGTTTATTAAAACACAAAAGTACTGTTTCTGAAGTTAATTACAAATTAAGTCTCGTATTAAATACGCCAAATCGTTGAACACAAACGGCATAATATCAAATAGAAACAAAGCATTGTCACGAAATTAAATCTTTTATCTAAAATGAAACTAGTGGTATAATGTTACCATCGCGTTTACGGTGACATCGTCTGTTGAGAAAAGTAATGAGTTACGTTATTAAATTCATTGTTATTTAAATAACACGTTTTATGAAAACAAGCTCAATTTTCTTTGAATTTAAGAATTATTGTGATTCATCACGTTTAAATTAAAACTTCCAGGAGATTAATTTCTACACTTAAATGGGTATTGTTGTATTTTTCATATTTTTCTTAGAATCTTTTGTTTCACATTTGAATATTGTTTTAAGAATTTATATAGGAGTAAATGTAGGGCTCCTTAATTCGGATGCAGTCATACTTTTTATATCTTTTAAGAATTGATAAACTGCACCTCTGACTGGATACCCACATTTAACCACCAATGGGAATCAATTAGTCTGTATCCTATATTTATAAAGACAACTCCTCAATCTATCTTCTCTTTTCTCATGAAATTATTTACCTTAGCACCCTCAAACAAAGATCATCAAGCCCAGAATAAAATCTAACGGAATTGAAACAGGTCATGTTATTTGATTGATAAAAAACAATAACTAGTCGGGTAGCAAGACTGAGAATTAATGACAAGTTTCTGGCAACAAAATGCAGCGCATGGTAACCACAAATGATTAAAGGGACTGGACTATGGCCTTATTTAAAGACTAAAACAAGTTATTACTGTAGACACTGTTTGCAAAATTTTAATTACGCAGTATTGTAATCAACCGGTGTCTGATGATTAGTCTAGGTGCGTGAATGTCAATTTTCATTCAACCTATCTAGTTGATAAATTCCAATTTCAATAATATAGACACTAATACTTTGTAAAAATCAGATGCTAGATCTGGAAGCGTTGTACTTCTTACAAACAAAATGAAGAAGACACCAGACATTTCATGTTCCAATGTCACGTTTTTTGACACATACTTGTATGATTTTTATTTATTCGAAATAAAATTAATGTCCATTTAGATATTCAAGTTTAATTCTCTCAAACATGGAGAAATTGGATATAATCGAGCAACACTTATAACTAAGAGATGCATGTACTTATCTTTCTCAGACACAAGGTTTCATCAAGTTCTATCAGTTTTCTTTGGTCCTTTGGTATGTATATGTACAGGCATATTCCATATCCGTACAAGATAGAAGATACAAGATTTATTTCAATAGTACAAGGCCACCGGCCCAAAATACAGAAAACATGATTCAATAGCATAATTATAGTGATCATTTTTTTAAACAATAAACGATTCTATGTAAGTGTTGCTTTTCTTCTTTATATGTTGTTCTTAATCAGTATTTTTTCCTTTATCCGGTGTAACGTCAGTTATTCAGCCCATTGAAGTTGGGCCTTGAACGTTCAAAGTTCCGACCTCTGTAACCTCTCGACGGGTAAGCTCATTTTCTCGTTCGGTAGTGTGTTGCGCATTGTGTAGGAAAATTATGGTTTATGGTGTTTGTGTGATTTCTGTGCTCGCCGGATTAAGTTGCTTTCCTTTCCCGAAATGTATGTATTCTATTGGGTAACATTCTCATTGGACGTCATAACCATTGCAGGTTTTTTGTTTGATTTCGGTCCAACGTTTCTACTTCTATTTTTTTGTAAGACTGTCTTTGTTGGTAATTTTATTTGACTAACATACATTTGTATATTGGTTTACTACTGGGTTGGTCCAATTCTCTTGTTAAGAGGGGGTAACTCAATCTTGAGCTTTAGAAAGGCAATGCGTCATATAGATAGCATCTATAGTTTATTTTAACAAAATAGAATATGGCAACATACTTAGCCTCCGTAGTTCAGTGGTAAGTGCGCTTGACGTATAATCTAGCGACCCGGGTTCAAATCCGAGTGCAGGCACATACACGTATGTATGCCTGACATATTGCAGCAGAAATAAAGCAAAAAAAGACTATGCTCTGCATTAAGCCTTAACTCGCCACAATATTACGCATATTCTTAAAGACAAAATTGCATTAAATATTGGAATTATAATAGAATTGTGCATATTTGATATAAGTTATTTGGGGGGGGGGGTCTGAATTGATATGAATAAATTATAACCAACAAATTTGGTTTAGTTTCTTGCGATTTTATTTAATATATTCATTGGCATTGATGTAAAGTTCAATACAAAAGATAAGTTAATATTTAATTAGCACAAATAGAATAAAAAGTTAAAATACACGTAATCAACAAACATTCGCACAAGTCTTATAATTATAACTAATATAGCTACAAGTGAAATAAAGACTTTTTGAAAAACACTTGGAGAAATAGAGGAAGATTGCGAAGATTGCGACGGACAAACAGAAATGGAGAGACCTGGTTGCAGCCTTATGTGCCAGTCGACACGAAGAGGATAGGACAAGCTAAACGTATTGTAATTTAATAGCGTATCAAAGACGTAACTACAAAACGCCGTAACAACACAACCCTCTGGTTTCAAGGAGTAACACTGTCTTGAATTTCTAAATCCAGGCAACTACTGAACCTATTTTCGAGACTTTCGCAAAAAAAGATTCCCATCATTACTCAAACGTTAACATATATGGATACGCTACTAACACAATTTCACATGCAAACGAGTTAATTCTCGATAAACACTTACGCACACTCCCAACGCAACACCTCTATTTTTCATGTTTTCTCAACTATTAGTGAACGGGTCTGGTTCAAAATTGTGCTGTTAATACACCAATACTCGATGAATGTTTTCCTGAATTTTTGAGTTAATAAGTTCATTGGAAGATAAAAATGAAGCGAACTAATTAGCGTCACAAAAGTGGCGACATGTAAACATATTGTATGGCGGAGTTTTGGGTCCCATAACAAGTAAAACACAAGCAATACTGCAGAATAACAACATACAAAAGATGCCACTATCATCAAAGTCTTCGAATTTCAAAATTTCAATTTTATACTTAATTAGTTGAAATGAAATGTGTGTGCTACAATGAGACGACAACCAACCCTACAAAAACAGGTAATCCTTTAGGAATTTTGTATGCAACCAAAATATTGATAAGGACGTATGATTTATCGATGTTGCAGATGTTTAAATACATCAAAAACGACATGCATAGGCATTCAGGATACTAATAAACATGAAATGAAATATCATTATTCGATCATTTTACTGTGATGAACCTTTTAGTAAACATTTCACCCAGTTCAACATTTTTCATGTCTTATTTCTGTGACTTTTCAATTTACAGTAATGTTGATTGTTGGAAATTCCTACGGGGTGTTGCCTTAGGAGTGCATGCACAGTTCATAATGAGGTTTCGGTTGTAATGCATTGTACTTAATTGCGATGGGGTTATAATTAATGAAGGAAATTAAACATACACAAAAGGCACTATCTACAGTCAAGATAATCAATAAAATCTCGAACATTAAAGACAGTACAAAGATTCGAATATATAATAGTCTATGACTCGACAATTTTACCTAGTATGTTTATCATAAAATACGGGTATATTTTTTTTTATTAAACGTATACTTATACTAGCACATTTTATACGTATTCAAGAGTGGGCTGTGCAACAATACGGAAAGCCTGTAAGGAAAAATGTACCAAAGATGCCTGTAATGACCTATAAATATTATATTCTGAACAGCGATAGTAAATTTACATTTACACATACATTTAAACAAATCTTAAAATTATTAATCTGGCTTCATTGTGAAGGAGGTGCAAAAGAAAGCCAATATCGTAGATGCACACTTAAACGATTCTTCATGTTTACAAAGGAGCAACTCAAATTTGATCCTGAATATAATTTTCTATTTTTTTGGAAGTTCTTGCAAACCTTTGGCACTACTTAACATACCTCTCACGCCAAATTAACATGTTCATAATAAGTAAGAACATCATTATTCTGATACGAAAGTGATAAGCTGTTATATCAATATCTGTCCATCTGTATAAAAAAAAGTTTAACATTGAATTCTAATGGACATCTATTTGAGCTTGATCCTGATCTTAGAACTATTCCTTTGTGAACATGGGACCAGGGGCCTTTTTCACCAATGTTATAAGTCTAAAATTCAGACTTGGACTTTATATTGCCAAATGTTCTCAATTCGTTCTCAAGTTGTTATAAATGTACGATTTTAAAATAAATGGGTAAACATGTTCAGTGGCATCGTCGGATACCCACGGTACACATTACGTACAACTTCATTTGGTCGATGTATGAGTATAACGTAATGCAATCGAACGTGGGTATCCGACGATGGTTCAGTGGGTAAACCACAAATAAGCAGATACAATTCCACACGGTTAAATATAATTGTAAAGAAAAGGCAGTGATTATAGATGTTGTCAATTTTAAGTCTAAGTCTCAGTTTTAGACCTATAACGTTGGTGAATAAGGCCCCAGATGGCCAAATAAGTATCAATTCTATCAAATCACGATTCAAAGTAAGACCCTAAAGATGCTTTAAACTGGTTCCAATCACATTCCGCTTCAAATAGATATTTAAATATTCCGAGATGTTTTCGTCAATCGGAACCCATCAGTGTTTATTGGCATTAATTGTTTTGCATCACGATAAAGACGTACGAGTGGAGATTACTTTTTCATTTAATACATAAACAAAGGGAGAGCACCTCGGATTATAGCTAATATCACTTTCCTAGAATATGCATATCGAGGTCCATCCATGCTGATACATCGATGGCTTAGAATGAGAAGGTCGTAACTACAAAATCGATATATTGAGAAAACAAGAGAAAACGGTCTTTAATTTACTCTTTACAGTTTTTACAGCAATTTATTTTTAAACAAGTTTTAAAACTCCATTTTGGTCAACATGACAATTTCCGATTTTTCATGAAAATAGGCTCATAAGAAGCGCCTTGTTAAGCAGATTTCAAATATGTATAAGCCTTATAAGGTCGTAAGTAGTAGTTACGACCTTCTCATTCTAAGCCAGCGATATGTTCACAGTTTCACATTTTCACAATATTTGATCTTTTTGACAATACAAGTCTTTAGTAGCCAGGATACGGTGGTGGGGGTGGCAGGTCGGCGTAGTCAGGGGGTGGAGCTAAAATATAAATAGTGATAATATAGACACATGGATGTATAACTATTTCATAATTTAACATATGTCGTAAAAGTATATTGTAGCTGCACTTCAAGTACAATAAATGTATATATGTACATTCTGTATCTATATACTATTTGTATTTTACTCTGTTTACTTGACTAGTTTCAATATTTAGTTTAAGATTCGGATTCAATCGACAATATATTGCATAATATTTCTCTGACACGCGGCCAGTGCATGAACACCAGGAGGAGGAAACGATACCCGTGGTTACAAGTATGAGTAGACGACATCTGCTGAGCAACCTTACCATCGGGACACACTTTGCTTAATTAAGAAACGTGTCGCATCAATGTTTCAATTCTGGGCCCGTATTCATAAAGCTCCTAAGGGGAAAATATTCCTTAGGTTGATATATTTACCTAATGTTTTATAGGAATTCCTTTAGTTTTATATGATTTCACTTTAAAGATATCTGAAAGCGTCTTAATGATAATTCAGATATCTAAGGTGAAATCATATAAATTTAAGGGAATTCCTATAATAATTGAGAATTCTACAACAACTGGTATATTGTAAATATTGTATTGACGTTTCCTAAAAACCTAAGGTAAATATATCAACCTAAGGAATATTTTCCCCTTAGTAGCTTCATGAATACGGGCTCTGAAGTAGTTAACTTAAGTAAAAAAGTGGTCACAAACTTGTTGGTATGTTTTGGTTCCCAGCATCTTGTTCCTCAAATGTATATCTGGTTACCGGCTGATCTGGGTTTAGTGGTTGGTCTTCGTCTTGAATTTCATCTGCAACATTTGCCGTTGTTGCTTGCCCGTTCTCGGGGTCTTGTATTTGTAATGTCACGTTTAATTCATATGAATAAGTGCGTTGATTCTGCATGACTTCCGAATACGACGGGGCATCTTCGTTGTATGAAGACACTCTCGGCGAATAGTTCGGTCCGTCGGTTCTGTGCCTAGACCTTCTGGGAGAATGGCTGTCTGAAGTGTACCTCGGCGTTCTCAGGGGGTGATTGTCAGGTGTGTATGTGGATGATCTTGGTAGATGAGAGCCAATTGGTCGCCTGGACATTGTTTGTGGATGGGTGTCTGTAGTGTACCTTGACGGTCTCGGTGATGGTGTGTCTGTGGTGTACGTACGTGTTTGTTGATAGTAACGTTCTTCTTGTGTACCTGATCAATGAAATCATACTGTTAAGAATACCGAATAAAGCATAATAATTCTTATTCATTTGTTTGTTATGTTTCATCAATAGTATTCTCATCATTATACAGACACCTAGTAATAGCAGTTTCCAGGAGATTACACAATAAGCAATTTCTTCCTGGAAATCTTGGTTGATAATGTGAATCAACAGAAACAACATAATCATGTAAGCAATCACGTTAAACTTATTTTCTGCGTGGCATTCGAAAAATAGCTAATTTTAAGACTATCAAGTATCCATGTATAGAAAATGTAATACGTTCGTTTAATGTAATCCGTGAATATGACATATGATTCCATTCATGAAACATAAACAGTTAAATAACATACCCGTGTTCCCTGAGTCGTTGTATTTAACTCTTACACAAGCACTGCATATACAAAACAGTGTTACCACTATGGCTATTCCAACAACCGCCTTTATCATAATGTTCCCAACATCTGGTCCTGTATACTCTTCATAGTCTAAGTCATTGTTATACCAATACGCAGTCGTGGTAGGTCTTATTGTTGTTGTGGATACTAAAGTAGGAAACAAAAAGTGTATGGATTCAACGGAAGAAAACGTGTTATATACATTGCATACTATAGATAGATCCTGACCTTTTGGATGTACATACATGTAGCTAAATGTGCAGTCACAGCGCAATGCTCGTTTTCAATTTATAATCAAGATTTGATAAATTTAAAAAAGTTATCACTGTAGCAAAATAGTAAGATTGACTAATGAAACTTTCTTATAACATAATATTACGTGTTTCCATGTATTCAATGCATTATTATGACTTAAATAATTGTATTTCTAAGTGCTGATAAGCATAATAGTCTCATTCAAATGTTTGTGGTACTTTCAAGCATCCTTCAAGAGATAATGTAGTCCATTCAGGCCCAGTGATTATAAACATTTCTCATTCTAATACTCAAACTCCATACTCCATGCTCGAACTTGAAAAACATATTTTTTTAGAATTTTGCAACAAAACCAACAACAACTTGGAGCAAATAATCTACTTAAGAAAATGAACCTCCATTTCATATTTTTCCATCCAGTAATAAAGAAGTTACAGCAGTTTTTGTAACTAAGAAATGCTCCAAATGGAGTATGGAGTATGAGTTGGTAACATGGGGTACGTTCTCCAATGTTTATAATCACCGGGCCGGCTCTTACACAATATGAGAATACAAACTTGTTACAACACATTTTAAAGTTAGATTATAATGACATGGGTTGTATTCACAAAGCATCTTAAGGGATTTAACTAAAATATTTTAAATTAAGTTACAATATTGAGTAGCACATATTTTCCAAGAAACGAAGCGTAGAGCATGTTTTCTATGTGAATACTGTAGCTTTTTACATAATGCTTCTAAACAATGTAAACAATTGGTAATAGGGGATTCAATTGCCTGCGCGTAGCGCAGGCTATTGAAAATACCCATACCAATAATGTCCACGTGCGTATCTTCGTCGAGTCTCTGCCGGTACTAATGCTTTCAAAAAAAGTTATTTCCGGTCAAAAATTTCAGGCAGTTTTCCGAGGTGAATGATCCTTGGAATATAAAAAAAATAGTAAGCTGTAAACGATTGAGCCTATCGTTCTCTTGCGATTAATTATCATTTTTAAAAAACTTGTAATAAATAAAACAAACCATTTAAAAAAAAGGGAAGTAAGAAGTACTCAAAACCGGCCCCTCAAAAAACGACGCGAAGCGTCGTATTTTAAACATCGACAACCAAGGGAAGTCATTCTAGATAGTGATTCACAATACTTGTAAACATTCAGTTCAAGGTCGTCCATACAACTAAAGTTTACTTAAGCCTACTTCAGACGTTTATTATCCAAATCAAATAACTATCGCATATCTATTTCAATGGATTGTTTCCGGATTGATCACCATCGGTAGCCGGAGTTCGGTTGGTGGAAGTATGAAACTGCGGAGCACAATTGTGTGATGTTTGTTGTGGTCTTGTATGATTGACTAGGCCCCCCAATTAACGTCATACGGTGTCGCTTTTGCTATATCTTCAATTTTCCAAGGCTTGAAGCTGATCCGATACTATGGACTGGACGAAATATGGTTACTCGTACAGTAGGTTTAGAAATTACCCCTGGACTAATTGAAACTGCTCTCAAGAATACAGTTAGGCCTACAAAGTACAATAAAGGTATGCCATTGATTTTACTCATTTTGAATCAAATTATGACAATTTCATTTTGAATGTGTTGTGTACAAAAAGATATTTACAGTGTACTGCTAGCCAAGCACTACCAAGTGATTTCGTTAGAAACGGGGTGATTTGGTTGCCCTTTTCAGCGCTATGTTCTTGTTCTTGTAGTTATCTTGACCGCCAGCAATGACGAACCCCCGTATACACTGGGTTATTTCTATGTACGAATAGTCCCACCACCACGTAATAAATCCACAGCCAGAATAATAACACAATATCACGCACACAATATATCTAGGTGTAAGTCACAGTACATATGTACTCGTAACAGTCAGCTAGCCACAAGCGCTTGCTGAAATAATAATATATTTTTCACTTTTTCCGATATCCAGTAGCGCTTATTTTAAGAAGCTGTTTCTAAGCATAGCGCTCGATAGCGTGACTACTGTGCATCTCGCGCAATGTTTGCCTAAAATCGTACATATCTGCGGTCAGCGTCAAACAAAAATTTCACTTGCATCTCTCAGCCGCAAAGCCTAAAGTAAAATAATTTCACTCACAGTCGCATTAGCAGGCTTACTTGTAAAAAAGAGTGACCATAAATCGCCACATTTACAACGTCACATCTAAACATGTAGATTATTTACTCTATCCGCTTGGGTCAGTAGGTCAAATGCCTTTAATGAAGTCACAAGGTCACAAATTTGGCCTTATATTCCAAAGCCTTTAATCAGAAGGATATTCTTTTAAAAATCAAGTTCAATATTGTGACATCCGGGGTCAAAAAGTGTGTCACTAGGTCAAGTCCTAGAAATTTCTTGTCATGGTAGACAATAGAGATAAAAATGTTGGTCTTTTCTTGATGAAATTTCTGCAGAATAAATTATTTCATTATAATCTAGGTTCAATTATAGGTCTTCCGGACCGGGGTCCCTGATTTTTGGGCCACCCGACTTCCCGATAATCGCTGATAACCTGTGGGACTGACGATCTGGCGGACTAAAAAAAAGTCGGTCTGACTGTCAGACGGACTGTTTTCTGCTAAAATCAACAAATGCGGCGTTTACACAATAAAAGAAGGTTTTCCTTGTTTCCAAGTCCTTTTATCATGATGTCAGTGTAAGACTTTGTTTTCCGGTTGTCATTTACCAATAATTCAATCGTTTTAATGCACAAAGTTTCCCCTTTTCCCTCGCGAAATCATCGAGACTTCAGAAAAAGAGTACAAAAACACCAAGTTAGAAAAATCTTTCAGCTTTGCGATTGGCCTAAGAATTTATTATCAACCAATCAAAATATGTCTTACGCAAGACGCCGCATTGTCGCAAAACCAGTCTTTCTGTACGGGTGTCCGCCTAATGATGGTTGAAAATTCTTGAGAAACATAGGAGTTGAAGCACAGAATTAATTGCTTACGCTGCCTGCCCACACATTTGTGGCTATACCCAAATCTAATAACGAAGGATTCTAAAGCCTGGTTAATAAGTGTAGAAAGCATGAATATGCCAGCACAAAAAATAGCATTTCATGAAAAATGCCCAATGCAAACTGAACTTATTGACCGGAAACCTTTTTTATGTATTTTTAGTAACGGTGACCATGATCCCAAATACAATCCCAAGCTAGGTATCCATGCAAGCTTGATATATACAAAGTATCATTAAGATCAGCCTATCCAAACTTCAAGTTATTGACCGGAAACTCCTAGTTAAAAATTGTTTGACATCGCTGCCTGCCCGCCATCTAGTCCGGGACCCATTGTCCCAATCTAATAAGCAGGATTTTTCGTTGGAAAACCTGAAAAAAATACACGCGATAATGTACCCAGGAAAAAACGTACCCAGGACAGAAACTGAAATTGTTCAATTCATCGGACGGCTAATTGAAAAGTCTGGGTACCCTTACAGAAAATATGCTCTCTGACAAATGTGTAATATGTGTGCGGTTAACATGTATCAAATATGAAATGAATATACTGCGAATGCAGTCTTAAAGGGACTGTGTCACGTTTTAGCGTATGGCAAAAATCAAATAAAATTGTTAAATATTTACTATATTTGGCATAGATGCCTGTATATCCCATAAATAAGCACACTGGAATAAACTTGTGAAACATTATTAAAGTATTTTACCTCAAAAAATTCTATACCATATATCTGAAATATAGCTTAGCAATTACCCAACATCTATTTAATCCCCGTTTAGGCGGTGCCTTAGTTCATATTATTGAGTTTCCTGTTTAGCTGATTGAAGTTGGAAATTTTTGGCAAATTCTAAGTTTTCCCTTAAAATTCTTTGTTAATATCAACCCTGGCTTATAATTTTTCATAATTACTTGGCACGTGAAGTTAAAACGTTTGAGCATAGTAGTCCAATTTAATCTTTCAACCAAGAACAATATGTCCAGTCCAACCAACTAAAAGCAAGTTCTTACCAACCCAATCCTTAACGTACAGTTCTACACTCACGGGGTATATTGTATAGTAATGTACGTTTTTAAACACTACATACACTCTGGATCTACTTGTACACTTCGGTTTCCCTTCGAAAGAGGAACAAGATTGGCCCTGTAACGATGAAACGAATGCGAATTAAATAACCATTCAGTTATATATATATATCCACATGTAATATAGTTATACACCTATAAGCTAAAATTAGAACATTTTAGGATTCGAACATCAAAACTCTGTTGTAGTCATGACAACCTTTACGCCATTTTTACTACGGACTTCGGCAATTTATAGAATCAAGATCATACATTTAATTTATACAAAAGCATATTCATGTTTGCTTGTGTTTCAAATAAAAAATAGTTATAGGCTTTTGAAAACTCTTTGACAACAAATTTTTGGAATACTATAATATTCACGTACAAAAAACAGAAACAACAGCAACACTTATTCGTAGGGGATTTTTAATTTTGAAATCGAGTCCATCAAGAAAATTTGGTGACCAGTGAAAACAAAATCGCAGTATTTGAAAGTAGTTTAGTCTTATTAGACAGTGTTGCTTACATTTTTCATACGGACGGATCGTGTGGATGGGCGCCGCCCGATGAAGTATTGGAACGCTCTTGAACACAAGTCCCGATAAAAGAACGACGTATGACCCATTCCTTCATTCTTAATGCATATTGGCATTGATGTACTATTGTTGATAATGGTAAAGACACAATACTTAAATGTGTGGCCATCATCAAACGGGGCATCCGGCGTAAATGTCAGCACTACATTATCATGCTTGTTGAGGGTGTATGTGGAGTTACAGACAGCGTCCGTCACTTGCACTACAATGAACAAAATATGCACATGTGTATAAATAATGACATTTCTGATAAAGCATTCCAATACTGGACCAATATGCCCTGAATTTCTAAAATACATTCTTAAAACATCTGCTCGGTTCTATGCTATCAAAATAGTCAAAGAAAAGCCTATCCAAATTTACCCAGACACGAATTTTAGCCGAGGCAGCCTTGGGGCTGGACATGACCGAAACTAGGAATTTTCCAAAAGGGTGCGAAATCGGGTCTTGATTTGGTGACGGGGTATTTACATGAGGAGACGTCCAAATTCGTTCTGTACATGCTATTTTGAATATTTACAATGTATTTTGCGAGCGAAGCGAGCCAGAAAAAGGGACTATTTGTTGAAGCTGACACAAATTTAATTTATGGCAAATATGCACTTTTTGTCCGAGCCCACACAATTTTTTTTCCACATGATATTATTAATGCTCATAAATTATTTGTCGAGCGAAGCGAGCCACAAAAATGCACTATTTGTATCAGCCCACACATTTCGTTCTCTACATGAAATTGAATGGTGATAAATTATTTGGCAAGCGAAGCGAGCCAGAGAAAAAACTATTTGTACAAGCCCCCACGAAATTCGTTGTCTACATGATATTATTAATGGGCATTAGGTATTTGGCGAGCGAAACGAGGCAGAAAAAAATGCAATATTTGTCAGCACAAACTCGCGTGGTGTGATTAATCCTTAAAGATTAGCTCACACAAACTCGTTCTCTAAATGGTATGATCAATCCTCGCATTATTTACCCGAGCTGCATGCCCCATAAATTCGTTCTCTACACGAACTTATGAAGCATTGATGTTATGTGACAAGCAATGCGAGCCAAAGAAAATGCACTGTTTCTCTAAGTTGCATGCCATGCAAACTAGTTCTCATGATATTTTAACGAGTAGTTATTTGGCAAGCGAAAAGATCATGATTTCTCTGAGGTTCAGGTAGCCCAAACTACTCTCTACATGACATTCTTAAATATGTGTTCAATTCATTTGCCGAGCGAAGCGAGCAGAATTTATTTACAAATGTAAAACATTTCACTTCTAACCAGGACCACTTAAATTGGTGTAAAAGGGGTACGTTTGCGCCCTATGCAATCCTTAGTTATGACCATGTAGTGGTCCGGTGTATTTGTTAACCTTAAACGTTTCCGAAAGCACGCAATTAAACCACCGAATACACTTTCAACATTGACAAAATCGGAAAAGTAGAATAGCGAAGCGAGCTAGATAAACATTATTTATATTATTTGAACACCATGCCAAAACATATTCTGTATTTGATAGTATTCACTTATAGATTTATCTATGTAGCCTATAGAAACTATTTTTCTAATTGATAATAGTCACTGATACAGCTGTTGTGAAGGCAAAGCCTGCTAGAAAAAGCATTATTTTCTGAAGAGCACCATTGGCGACAGGATCGTTTTTCTATTCGGGAAACCTTTCATCAGCATATCCTACGAACTCGAAGGCTGCACATTTGTGTTAAGGGAAAGCTTGAACGATTTGAATTTGCAAGTAAATTAAGAAATCAATGTCATGCTCTACTGGAATTCAAACAAATCCATCTGCTACACTCTTTTGTCCCTTGTTTTGGTATTGAAACGCAACATCAAGAAAAGTCATAGCAATTTTATTAAACAAGAGCTCAAAGGTGAAAATACTTATATGAACATGCTTATACAGGGTGTCCAAAAAGAAAATATACTCTTAAATGTGTAGTCCATCTCACTATTAAATTGATTGTAAACAGTTCCATGCGAGCGTATCGAGCGAAAATTGGCATTTAACTATTTTTACTCACAGAACATTGACCTGGATTGCGGCGATATTAAGCGGATGGTGTGGCGGTGCCACTTGCTTTCTATATATAATAAAGGGAAAGTGTCCGGTATACTACCATTAAGGTGCAAATGTAGTGCCTCAAGTTGCACAATGTATACTACCATTAAGGTGCAAATCTAGTGCCTCAAGGTGCACAATTTCTCATTCTGAGCGTATGCCGTTGGATCCATATATACGGTCGTTTACATACTAGATAACCTAGTGCCTCAGAATAAATTGCCTCATTGTTTATTTTATTACATGAAGATATTAATAACAAAAAAAATGTTTCACTAACTAGTAAAAATGGCCCAGAAATAATGAAAAATGAAAATTGGAATAAAACGATTATTTGTCTTCTATATCTAATAAATAACATTTGACCTTCATGAAAATGTAATTTGTCTACAGAAAACCCGTTATTAAGTGAGTAAAATAACATTTTAAGCCCCCCAGTTTGCCGAAATTTGGCAAAATTCGTCTTTTTCATGAGGTATTTGATCATTATTTAATATGAGCGCACGCGAGTCCCACCTTCAAACTTGTTAGATTGATGACAAATTTCATTTAGATTCGTGACATCACTGTTAATTTTTGGGACAAACGTGCGCTCATAGTTTAAAATTAAAAAATATGTACACCGTAACGCGACATTTCCACCCCTGTAAGCAAAATGACGTCATTGTGACGTCAGAGATGGGCTACGTAATCTCGCGCTATGAAAACTTCTTAATTGACTGGAGCGCGAGTAGTATCGCAGTTTCTTTATATAACCAGTTCTTCGTCTTGTATTATGGGATTAACTATTATTAACTTTCGTAGAACTAGTGTCCTAGAACAAAGATCTGCATATTTCGGAAACAGTCATATATTAATTAGAGTCGACATGGTCGCGGTAATTAAATAAAAAAAATAGCATGAAATAAATCACATACATGTATTAACATCAAAACACCTACCGGGTAATTTTCCGAAAATCGTTGAATCTTGAAATGTATGGTTCTCGGATCGATCATGGGCATATTGTTCTAATTATGTAGACGCGAAATTTTTAAATGCCGACATACGAGTTCACGGGACCCGCAGAACTCTTTGAATTCGTTTCACCGAAAGCCATGCAATTACAAGTTGGACACTTATTTGGTAAACATCTATAGACGGTTGGCGGGACTATGCTACTGTGAACAAATCAGCTCTCGCGAGGTGCCATGTTAACATACACATGAATAGAGCGCATGGCACGAACCGACCTTGAATTCTGACTGCTGGTTGAGTAATTAACGCATTAGGAAAACACTTCTTTAATCGGTGGTTAAGAAGATATTTTGATTGGATTATGAGGGTTGGTCAGTGTTGTTTATAAATTCAATTGTTGATTGATAATTACCAACTAGACATTCAAAATCACCGCGGACATGAATAGAATCTGATCTAGTTACGATTACGAAGAAGAATTTAAAATGTGCATCTCCAGCTTCGTTACACGTGACATAAATCGTGTTAACAAATTGGATCGGTCGTTTTATTTGAACAATTGCTTTGTGTAAGACCCATTTTATTTAATTCACAAATAATACTACATTCAATTAAATGTAACATGTTTTCGCGACACTAATTTGACGTGGGCATTGCTCCATGTAAAATCATTTAATTTCGTTCGAAAGTTCGTGGTTTTGGTAAAAAAGACAATTTCGTTGGCACTTGAATTCGTGGATTTTGCATTTCGGGTAACAAAACAAGGGTCAAAATCAATGTTCGTTGGGATAAAAGTTCGTGGTTGAAGTGAACCACGAAATCCACGAAATTTAATCCCCCACGAAAATTAATGATTTTACAGTATTGTCTCATCCAATATAAAATCTATATAGGCCTAGCATTGACTCGAATTTACATACTTTAACAGCACGGTACCAACATATTTATAATGAAAAATGTTCATGCTGCTCTGGAAACAACAGGAACAGTCTTTTTTAGACTGTTCCTGGGAAACAACTAGAATAACATCATTTGTGCTACATCCAGGCCTGCTAGAAAGCATTGGTCTCAGAATTGATCAGATTTCAGTAGCTGATGTTCCAGAAAGCAAAGTTTGCTAGAGGGTAGCTAACCTCCCTCCTCACTCTAGCAGAAGGAGTATACACTCTCTCCACAGCTCCCATATGTCGCTTATAAATTTAGATACTTCATTCCTTATAAATTTACAAAATGTATCCACAGGCTCCAACTTTAAACCTGTTGAGAAACCCGAGTCATTCGAAGCTGTGTTTGTACTTCAGTCTTATTATAAGATAGTAACGTTGATTCGAAGATACCTGTAAAACCGCAAAAATGTTCCATTTCTGAATAGGCAACTGTAGGCATTGGACCAGTCACTCAGTCAGCGCTCTTACCATGTGTCCTAAAATACGCTTATTTCTGTCATGGGTGTTTGTAGCATGGTATCAGTGTATTGGCGAATACATTTATTATGCCCCTATATAAAATAATCTTTGAGCCAATGTGCTGGTAATTGGATCATTTTTTTGCTTTGAACATACTTGACGTATGTTTTTATGCCCCCGTATCGATAGATCGGGAGGCATATAGTAATTCACCTGTCCGTCCGTCCGTCCGTTCGTCCGTCCGGCCAGGTTAACCCAAATTGACCGTTTCTTCTAGCATTAAAATGGCTTGCTACAAAGTTTTCAAACTTGCATGGATGTTGTATATGACCACTCTCCACGCGCCTGTATCACCTGACTCCATTTTGACCTTCACCTTGACCTAATTTTGGACTTAGACTTATTGAAAGGTAAAATTCTTGGTTAACCCAAATTGACCGTTTCTTCTAGCATTAAAATGGCTTGCTACAAAGCTTTCATACTTGCATGGATGTTGTATATGACCACTCTCCACACGCCTGTATCACCTGACTCCATTTTGACATTCACCTTGACCTAATTTTGGACTTATACTTATCTCCACTTTAGTATTTTTACAATAAAATTTTGTCTGGAGCGTATCTTCAAAACTATTTAACATATTGACTTGGAACTTGAAATATAAATAGATGGCAACTTGGAGAAGTGCATTGACAAAGAACCATAACTCTGTCTGTCTTAAATTTTGAATTATCTCCCCTTTAGTGTTTTTTATAGTCAAATTTTGCTCTGAGTATAACTTCAAAACTATTTAACATATTGACTTGAAACTTGGAATATAAATAGATGGCAACTTGGAGAAGTGCAATGACCAAGAACCATAACTATGTCTGTCTTAAATTTTGAATTATCTCTCCTTTAGTGTTTTTTTATAGTCAAATTTTGCTCTGAGTATATCTTCAAAACTATTTAATATATTGACTTGAAACTTGGAATATAAATAGATGGCAACTTGGAGAAGTGCAATGACCAAGAACCATAACTCTGTCTGTCTTAAATTTTGAATTATCTCCCCTTTAGTATTTTCAGAATCAAATTTTGACAGGAGTGTATCTTCAAAAGTGTTTAAGATATTGACTTGAAACTTGGTATATGAATAGATGGCAACTTGGAGAAGTGCAGTGACAAAGAACCATAACATCTGTATCACCAGATCACACATGAAGTCGATCAAGGCACTGCTTTCAAATGTGGCATTACTTGTTTACCATCATAAGCCCCTTATAGTTCAAAGCCATGTAACACTATCAAACATTTTAACTGAATAATGGCCCCTGATTGTCTTAGCTTTTTATGGACATGGCTTCCACGGGGGCATAAGCGTTTATTGAACGCAGTGACGTAACGCACGTAACTGAGTACGTTCGTAATTTCGTACACTCGCTGTAAAACAGTAGTTGATGCTTCTTTCTACTTCACTCGATACATTACATATCATATACCAAACTATTCATTATAAAATTGTCTACATTGTCATTTTAATTTGAGTTCATGTAGAATAATATGTAGCCGTAGAATTGGAGACAATGCCCGACAGATATACAAAAATCCGTGTGCAATTTGTAACACAAAATATTGGTCGTCGGCATAAAATAACAGCCGTTTTATTCAAAATGTCATTAAATTTGTGGGATACTTCACCGAGTGACACCAGAAGTGACGTGTTATAACATACTATCGTGAAAAATCACGGGTGCAAAAAATAAAAAAGTTAAATAATAAACTGGTTACACGAAAAAAGTGCAAATTTGCAAAAAAATGCTGAAAATTTTCCGAAGACGCATGCTTAATACGCAATTATTTTTTCATTTTTATAAATCAAATAATTATGATTTCGTTTTTAAAATATTATTTTTGTTTTATGATAAATAATAAAATCCCAATGCATTCTAGCCAATACTTATCGAGATTATTAGAATGGAATATGTGGAGGAAAATTGTCCTACTCGCGCGTTTTAGCGATACGTTGTGGCACAGACCATTTTCGAAACTTAATAATTTTATTATAAGTCATAGACCGTACAATTAAAATAAAATTTGAAATATTATCAGAGTGAAATTTTTACTTTTAAAAATTCTATACGATTGCTCTTAAAATAAGTCCGACACTCTTGATTCAATGTGTGGAGGAAGATTGTCCTACGGCGCAATTTTGCGACGTTTTGAACGTTTTATGCAACTGAAGTTTTTATAATGGACGAACTACATTACCAAAATAATTATTTTGAGCGATATTATGCATAGGCATGCAATGCATTTTGTACCCGTATATTCTAGAACAATGTGGTGTTTTGTTTTTCATAAAACAGTACATAGATAAGTGTGTTAGGGGTTGAATACGTTAGTGAGTAAGATACTTGTCAGATAGACATCGGGTGATACGAGTGAATAAGCGTAAAATTGAACAAGCGGGAGAAATTGCTACCGAAAGACACCCAATATTTTTTAATTAAAAACGATGCTATTGACAGATAAATGTACTGTAGTTTTCGACATTGTAAACATTTGCAGAGTTGGATATAGATCATAAGACTAGAATTACGCAAAGTTAGTTAATAATATGCTGACGTAACACGACGTTACACAAACGTACTCAATACCGTGCGTTACGTCAGTCTTGTTGGCATATACTATCAGCCATCTAAAATGCGAGAGCATGTATTGTGAGATGTAAGTTTTCTGTCTAGGAGTACTAGGAAACTTTTCTAAGTATACATTTTCATTTTTGATAATTATACTAAATAACGCTTTCAAATTTCGTGTACACATATATTATACAAATTGATCCGTATAATCCGACTTTTTGTTTTAGTGAAACCATCCATCTTTCCAGATATTGGTGGTGTGCACGTGCATATCGTACTTTTTGACATTTTTTTTATCAAATAACAAGTGTTTAAATGTCGTAATTTTGCAATCAAACAGAAGTGAGTTGATTTGGAAATTCAAAAGCCATCTTGTGCACCGGGACACTGTTTTACTAACACTGCGTATATGTAGCGTACATTTACGCATATATATCTACCTTACGCAAACTCGTAAGTGTGTTTTACTAAACAATCGCAAGTACTTGCTTACATTTACGCAAAAATATTGAAGATTGACCGTAACTCTGGACACAATATAACCAATATAACAAATATAACGGGTACCACAATGAATAAATATACGTTAAGATTTGATGATTAATCACGGTCTAAAACAACAATTGACGGTTTAAAACAACAAATGACGGTCTAAAATCACGTGCGACATTCAAAAATCATCAGAGCGTGTTAAAAACTGTTCACTTACAATCATATTTGCCATTTAGGGTTGCCCAACCTCATGGCGTAGAAATAAGCTTAAACTTACGACAGAATGTGAACTAATATATCTTTGTAAAACGCATTTACGGAAATATTATCGACGTAGGCAATATTTTAGGAAATCTTAGATTTACGCTAGCGTAAATGCTTTGATGAAACAGTGCCCAGGTGACTATATAAAGATGGACGCAGGATGTTTGGATTAAGTGCAGTCGTGTAGTGTTATTTATATATATTACAGAAAACATCCTAGTTTACTTCAAATATGTCCAACCAAACAAACACACTGCCCTCATAGGGAAAAATGTCTTAACGTTTAAGCCGTTTCACGTCGAATCTTAAGAGTTTGACCCAATCAAACACCTTTAGAATAAACTTGGTTGTTGCTTTGGAAGATCCCTGAACCGCCGCGTATAGAGCCCGAACACGAAAACGCTCCATAACTATGGAATCGAACACCAAAAATGTTCAGAGAATTTTCCAATCCTGTGTGTTTAATAGTGACTGGGAAATGATCAGTCAATTTGAATTCTTTGCCAAAATTATAAGCCTCAATTAGTGTACTTTGTGAAATTATCTGAAAATAAAAATATTTATGTTGCCATAGCAACCACAAATTGTGTGTGTTTAACAAACTTTAATGATTTCATAAGCCGATTAAAGTCCTCTATTGGCATACCAAGTTTCATAGGTCTAGCTTAAGAATTGCTCTCATTATTGCACAAAGTGTAAAACCTCCTTTTCCGCACTGTTTTTGTTTCCATAGCAACGCTTTTTTTGTGCAAAGTCTAAAGATACGGAGACATGCAAATTGGCTTTATTGCACCATGTGCATGAACTAAGTTTTATAATCGAGACTTGCCATTTGTTCGAGTTATCGCATGATTCCAGTTTTTTGTTGCTGTTTTGTTCGTTTTTGTATCTATTTTGTTGCCATAGCGACAATTCCTCAGCCTAAACTGGATAATTTATCAAAATTCATAATGTTCATTTTGTCCTTAAACTATATGCAACATTTTATGTGACTGGACTGAGTACTTTTTCCTTTATTACCTTTTTTATTTCGCCATAATTGTAAATAGAATGAAGGGCAAACTAGTGTTGCCATGGCAACACAAGAATATTGTTTTGATAAAAAGTATCATTTTTGGTCATGTTATACTGTAACTTGTTATTTGCGAAAGTATTATTAATTTCTGTAACTGGGTCATTTTTACTAGTTAGTGAACCTTGTCTGGCCTCAGTGTAGTAACGGCGCTGAAAGTCAATCGAGAACGGGTATCAATATACTGTCGTCCGGTATCTAGCTTTGACTGGCTATAAGCTATATACTGTATATGAGTTGACGGGTATTCACCGCTATTCCTTCGAATGGGACAGTTCCCTCATTAGTATTACATATTGAATCGACTATAACAGGGTATACCAGTATATGTTGCCCATATTGTAAACGTGACAATGTTCTACGCATTAATAGGGTATAGATAATTTGTTGATTCGCGGCGTAAATACAATAATGTACTACAAATGCACTCATTTCTATGGTATATGTTGAAACTCAGCGTAAACGTGAACCATTGGGTGTGTTCGTAACGATGTTCTCTGTGTTCCTGAACACAGAACAGCTTTACGAACACTACGGAACAGTGTTCTAGACATGTTCCGTCTGTTCCCGTGAAAACGATGTGGTGCAGGCAGAACAGGTCACATGATTACAAAAGCAACAAGACAACCGGAAACTTCACGAAATGAATTATTCTAATCACATTGGCAATATTTTGTCAACGGGGTAAAACGGAAATGACCGAACTTTTACAATGGGAAATATTCTAGTGGCATTTCTATTCCACAAATATAACAGCTGAAACTAACAATATCGGCCACCTTTTAAAAAGGTTTTATTTCTTAATGTTATTTCATTAACATTATTTTGTTGTTGTTACTTCCTGCTCTGTTCCTGTTCCGTTTTGTTCGTAAGTCGTTTGGAATGGAACACTGTTGGGAACAGTTTTATTAAGTTCGTAAGCACTTGGAACTGGAACAGTCTGAACAGTGTTCTGCACAGCACTTACGAACACACCCATTGAAAAAACATCACATTGCATTACTCACTAATGGGGAATGTCCGGTGTATGGTGACCCACAGTAAAACATGCAGTGTATTACTCACTAATAGGGTATGTCCGGTGTATGGTGACCCACAGTGAAACATCACATTGTTATACTCACTAATGGGGTATGTCCGGTGTATGGTGACCCAAAGAGAAACATCACGATGTATTACTCACTAATGGGGTATGTCCGGTGTATGGTGACCCACAGTGAAACATCACAATGTATTACTCACTAATGGGGTATGGCCGGTGTATGGCAACACACAGTGAAACATCACAATGTATTACTCACTAATGGGGTATGTCCAGCGTATGGTGACCCACAGTGAAACAACACAATGTCATACACAGTAATGGGGAATGTCCGGTGTATGGTGACCCACAGTGAAACATCACAGGGTATTACTCACTAATGGGGTATGTCCGGTGTATGGTGACCCACAGTGAAACATCACAATGTATTACTCACTAATGGGGTATGTCCGGTGTATGGTAACACACAGTGAAACATCACAATGTATTACTCACTAATGGGGTATGTCCAGCGTATGGTGACCCACAGTGAAACATCACAAAGTCATCAACAGTAATGGGGAATGTCCGGTGTATGGTGACCCACAGTGAAACATCACATTGTATAACTCACTAATGGGGGATTTCCAGTGTATGGTGACCCACAGTAAAACATCACAATGTATTACTCACTAATGGGGTATGTCCGGTGTATGGTGACCCACAGTGAAACATCACAATGTATTACTCACTAATGGGGTATGTCCGGTGTATGGTGACCCACAGTGAAACATCACAATTTATTACTCACTAATGGGGTATGTCCGGTGTATGGTGACCCACAGTGAAACATCACACGGTATAACTCACTAATGGGGTATGTCCGGTGTATGGTGACCCACAGTAAAACATCACAATGTATTACTCACTAATGGGGTATGCCCGGTGAATGGTTACCCGAAGTGAAACATCAAAATGTATTACTCACTAATGGGGTACGTCCGATGTATGGTAACCCGAAGTGAAACATCACAATTTATTACTCACTTATGGGGTATGTCTGGTGTATGATGACCCACAGTGAAACATCACAATTTATTACTCACTAATGGGGTATGTCCGGTGTATGGTGAGCCACAGTGAAACATCACCATGTATTACTCACTAATGGGGTATGTCCGGTGCATGGTGACCCACAGTAAAACATCACAATGTATTACTCACTAACGGAGTATGTCCGGTGTATGGTGACCCACAGGGAAACATCACATTGTTATACTCACTAATGGGGTATGTCCGGTGTATGGTGACCAACAGTGAAATATCACATTGTATTACTCACTAATCGGGTATGTCCAGCGTATGGTGACCCACAGTGAAACATCACAATGTATTACTCACTAATGGGGTATGTCCGGTGTATGGTGAGCCACAGTGAAACATCACAATGTATTACTCACTAATGGGGTATGTCCGGTGCATGGTGACCCACAGTAAAACATCACAATGTATTACTCACTAATGGGGTACGTCCGGTGTATGGTGACCCGAAGTGAAACATCACAATTTATTACTCATTTATGGGGTATGTGTGGTGTATGGTGACCCACAGTGAAACATCACAATTTATTACTCACTAATGGGGTATGTCCGGTGTATGGTGACCCACAGTAAAACATCACAATGTATTACTCACTAATGGGGTATGTCTAGTGTATGGTGACCCACAGTGAAACATCACAATTTATTACTCACTAATGGGGTATGTCCGGTGTATGGTGACCAACAGTGAAACATCACAATGTATTACTAACTAATGGGGTATGTCCGGTGTATGGTGACCCACAGTGAAACATCACGATGTATTACTCACTAATGGGGTATGTCCGGTGTATGGTGACCCACAGTGAAACATCACAATGTATTACTCACTAATGGGTTATGTCCGGTAAATGGTGACCCACAGTGAAACATCACAATGCATTACTCACTAATGGGGTATGTCCGGTGTATGGTGACCCACAGTGAAACATCACATTGTATTACTTACTAATGGGGTATGTCCAGCGTATGGTGACCCACAGTGAAACATCATATTGTTATACTCACTACTGGGGTATGTCCGGCGTATGGTGACCCACAGTGAAACATCACAATGTATTACTCACTAATGGGGTATGTCCAGTGTATGGTGAACCACAGTAAAACATCACAATTTATTACTCACTAATCGGGTATGTCCGGTGTATGGTGACCCAGAGTGAAACATCACAATGTATTACTCTCTAATGGGGTATGTCCGGTGTATGGTGACCCACAGTGAAGCATCACAATGTATTACTCACTAATGGGGTATGTCCGGTGTATGGTGACCCATAGTGAAACAAAACAATGTTATACTCACTAATGGGGTATGTCCGGTGTACGGTGACCCAAAGTGATACATCACATTGTTATACTCACTAATGGGGTATGTCCGGCGTATGGTGACCCACAGTGAAACATCACAATGTATTACTCACTAATGGGGTATGTCCAGCGTATGGTGACCTAAAGTGAAACATCAAAATGTATTACTCACTAATGGAGTACGTCCGGTGTATGGTGACCCACAGTGAAACATCACAATTTATTACTCACTTATGGGGAGGGTCTGGTGTATGGTGACCCACAGTGAAACATCACAATGCATTACTCACTAATGGGGTACGTCCGGTGTATGGTGACACACAGTGAAACATCACAGTGTATTACTCACTTATGGGGTATGTGCGGTGTACGGTGACCCAAAGTGAAACATCACAATGTTTTACTCACTAATGCGGTACGTCCGGTGTATGGTGACCCAAAGTGAAACATCACAATGTATTACTCACTAATGGGGTATGTCCGGTGTATGGTGACCCACAGTGAAACATCACAATGTATTACTCACTAATGGGTTATGTCCGGTATATGGTGACCCACAGTGTAACATCACATTGTATTACTCACTAATGGGGTTTGTCCAGCGTATGGTGACCCATAGTGAAACATCACATTGTATTACTCACTAATGGGGTATGTCTGGTGTATGGTGACCCACAGTGAAACATCACATTGTTATACTCACTAATGGGGTATGTCCGGTGTATGGTGACCCACAGTGAAACATCACAATGTATCACTCACTAATGGGGTATGTCCGGCGTATGGTGACCCACAGTGAAACATCACATTGTTATACTCACTAATGGGGTATGTCCGGTGTATGGTGACCCACAGTGAAACATCACAATGTATCACTCACTAATGGGGTACGTCCAGTGTATGGTGACCCACAGTGAAACATCACACGGTATTACTCACTAATGGGGTATGACCGGTGAATGGTTACCCGAAGTGAAACATCAAAATGTATTACTCACTAATGGGGTATGTCTGGTGTATGGTGACCCACAGTGAAACATCACAATTTATTACTCACTAATGGGGTATGTCCGGTGTATGGTGACCCACAGTGAAACATCACAATGTATTTCTCACTAATGGGGTATGTCCGGTGTATGGTGAGCCACAGTGAAACATCACAATGTATTACTCACTAATGGGGTATGTCCGGTGCATGGTGACCCACAGTAAAACATCACAATGTATTACTCACTAACGGGGTATGTCCGGTGTATGGTGACCCACAGTGAAACATCACATTGTTATACCCACTAATGGGGTATGTCCGGTGTATGGTGACCAGCAGTGAAATATCACATTGTATTACTCACTAATCGGGTATGTCCAGCGTATGGTGACCCACAGTGAAACATCACAATGTTGTACTCAGTAATGGGGTATGTCCGGTGTATGGTGACCCACAGTGAATTATCACAATGTATTTCTCACTAATGGGGTATGTCCGGTGTATGGTGACCCACAGTGAAACATCACAATGTATTTCTCACTAATGGGGTATGTCCGGTGTATGGTGACCCCGTTGAAACATCACAATGTATTACTCACTAATGGGGAATGTCCGGTGTATGGTGACCCACAGTGAAACATCACAATGTATTACTCACTAATGGGGTATGTCCGGTGTATGGTGACCCACAGTGAAACATCACATTGTTATACTCACTAATGGGGTATGTCCGGTGTATGGTGACCCACAGTGAAACATCACAATGTATTACTCACTAATGGGGTATGTCCGGTGAATGGTGACCCACAGTGAAACATCACAATGTATTACTCACTAATGGGGTATGTCCGGTGTATGGTGACCCACAGTGAAACATCACATTGTATAACTCACTAATGGGGTATGTCCGGTGTATGGTGAGCCACAGTGAAACGATAAAATGTTGATGCGTATCCCCACTGATCAACTGTAGTTCAGTCTTCTTGAGAAAACCCAGATGATATAACTTAATGACATCAGGCGAACCAGTAATAACTCGGTATTGTACCATAGCACATAATACTGAGTATCACGCTAGGTATATCGAGTGTGTATGTCCTAGGTGTCAAACCTACATCCTCTCGTTCTAACGTGTTCCCTACTTACTGATGGAAGCTCCCTCATATCTGTGGCAACTCAATGTAATTATATTAAGGCCATGCGAACATACTACAAGGAGAGTTTTATGAGTACACAAATTCTCTATAGCATAATGCATAGTAAAGGTCTAAAAATAGCTCAAACTCAACTATACCTGCATCCGAAATCTCTGCCAATACTAAACATAATGTGACCATTAGTCCAATAACCGTGTTATCCATTTCATATGTCACAACTTCTTGACGTTTTCAGCATTTATTTACTCTGTCCGATGATCAATATAAAATTCGATCGGTTTGTATAGCGAATACAACCACTAACATACTGTATGTAGGAAAATCATGTAATCGATAATGTATAGGCCTAGTATTGCTTGTGGAATATTCAGTAAAAATATTCAATGTAAGCGCGTAGGCTACATATTATCACAGACGTATTGAGCGTTGCACGCATGGTAAAACTGCCGTAGGTCCAGACAGTATGATTCCTTGAATCTCATCGGTAGAACTTTGATAATAATCTAGCTATATATAAATTATTATACTAATGACCTGACTTGAACCGCTTGTACATTTATTTATTGGACAGACATTCTGAATGTTATACAGTAAGTTATGCATTTACTTGATGTGGGAAATTTTCTTCTCTTAAAGGGTACGTAAGGGAACTATCGGACAAGTTCTAGGAAAAATAATTATTTGCTCACAGTTGAAATCAAATGCCTACGGGAATATATTTCCCAGGACGGGTGAATGATCAGGGAATGAACACTCGTCAGTGATGCCTTAGTACACGTCTTAGAGAAATTATTTTCAAAATACAGAGTTTTGACTATTCCAAATTTCCGTTCATCTTCTATAGATTTTTTTCTACAGTAAATGAGCGAAAATTTGGGGATGTTAAGACTGCATTATGTGATATAATTTCTTAGACCTGACTGTCACTCATGTCACCCTCGCTGTCATGCGATATTAATTTCATTATACTGAAACATTTGAATGTAAACCCTCTTGTTCACCATCATGGGGGTAGTCAGAATATTGTGTCTTTTAATTTGTAAGCTCCTCAAAATGTCTGAATTCCCACATGGACTATTGTATTTGTTCTAAGCATGGATAATCATCCTGCTCTATTGTACCAGTGTTATTTAATTGGTACCTGTGAGGATCGAACGTCAATGTGATGTGATTTGTCCAGGGGGGGGGCGTTTTATCAACGTGTAGTATGACAATATTAGTGTTTTGTCGTAAGTTGTGTCTTACGTCGCCGGATCTACGACAAAGGCGTTTTGCCTCAGCTACGATGTCGCAACTTGGTCGAATTTTGTCGCAAGTTCTAAGACAGGGTCGAGGCTTTTTTGTCGTAAATCCGTCTACAGTCTTTGCTTGCAAAGGACTCATTATAAAACAGTATGGAATACAAAGTAAATACGTATATAAATTAACTGTACCAGGCAAGGATAAACAAATCGTCAACTGGCCAATTCTAAGCAAATAGTTTACAAATTATGTATAAAAATTATTTCAAGCATAGTCTAGTCACGATGTTGAGGTACTTGAACTAATAGGGTATTTAATTGCCTGCGCGTAGCGCAGGCTATTGAAAATACCCAGACCGGTAATACGGGTGACATGCGTATTTTCGTTGAGTCTCAGCAGGTACTAATGCTTTCAAAAAAAGTTATTTCCGGTCAAAAATTTCAGGCAGTTTTCCGAGGTGAATGGTCCTTGGAATATAAAAAAATAGTAAGCTGTAAACGGTTGAGCCTATCGTTCTCTTTCAATTAATTATTATTTTTAAAAAAATGTGTAATAAATAAAACAAACTATTTTTAAAAAACAAAGGGAAGTAAGAAATACCTCTACTCCCCATGACCGTGGACCGTGTCACTATCCAATTCATTGCGAGCGTTTGCGAGATTTCCAAGCGCCCGTTTCACATGGAAGATGTTTTAAGAAACATAAAAAATAAAGGTGAATTTTTCATTTAAATAGCCGATTTATTATGACAGTACTCGGTCTCCGAGGAAATTGGTCTTTAATAGACATTTTTACGTAGCTTTGCAATGATATCAACACTCAGATCATACCAGATGCTTGAACGTAAGTAGGCTACAATTCGTTCCATGTCAACAACTGAACAATGCAAATCAACAATTCTAATTTCTATGTCTCAATGTATAGCTTGTCAAAGCAATGTTTATGAGATTATTTTGTTACTGTCAGTGTGTATAAGACATATGTACCAGTTAGTTTCATCCACAGCAGCCCAGCCACGGGGGAAGGGCGCTCTGGAATTTTGAGTTGTCAAAAACAACGGCCCTTCTACGGCCAGCGGGGGAAGCTGATGGTAAAATCTCCCGCGTTTCCCCGGACATCTACCGGTAAATATTGTCTTTAGGCTATAGGTTTTCGCATAATAAATCCTAAATTTCCCCTGCCTTGCGGGGGAATCTGGATGGTAAAAACATGGCTGTCTCCCTGGCTATCCGCCATGGATCCCTGTGGTCGGGGGAACTGGGGATGCAACTGACTGGTGCATTAATTATTTGTGGTGGACAAACTTGTGTACTAGGAGGGTCCATATGTTGTTGCTTTTGTAATAACATCTTCGATTTTCCAAGCGGATAAGGACGAAAGACAAACATCGGAGGCTGTAAATTATCTATATTCGGAATATAAATAAACCATCTTAAAGTAGGCCTACAATACTACAATACAGTACAACAAGGTACGTCTTTGATTTTATTGAATTGGAATCAAATTATGACAATTTGATTGATTGACTTGTGTGCTGTATAAAGATTACAATTCACAATGATTGCATGCATTTGTTATCTCCCTTGGATAATGCATAGCAACTGGGGCCCGTGTCTATATCTACAAATATAGCCTAGCGGTTATCTAATATTTATTAAATACCCATATAGGCAATGCCTTAGTTCATATTATTGATCAATGGAAGGTCTCAAACGTAAGTCTTAATCTATCAGCAACACGTGTTCGTTCTAGGTAAAGTAATTTTTGAGGTTGGGGTCTTCCTAAACCACCATTGTTTGTCTATTGTGCCAATGTGCCAGGTTAATGCTTATGGTTGAAATAATGCACTAATGGGGTTGTTCTTGTGATTTTACGTCAGTGCCTGTTTAAAAAAGAATAAAATATACCCAGAACAAGTTTTTTTTATTTCTTTATTTAATATAATTATGCCCCGGCATTTGTATAAGATACATATGTAAATTAAAAAAGGGCGCATATCTGTACATAGCACACCTATAATAAACACATGTGCAGATTAATAAACGAGTGTGTATTCGAAACAATGAGTATACTTATAGGGTATTTAATTGCCTGCGCGTAGCGCAGGCTATTGAAAATACCCAGACCGGCAATACGGGTGACATGCGTATTTTCGTTGAGTCTCGGCAGGTACTAATGCTTTCAAAAAAAGTTATTTCCGGTCAAAAACTTCAGGCAGTTTTCCGAGGTGAATGGTCCTTGGAATTTAAAAAAAATAGTAAGCTGTAAACGGTTGGGCCTATCGTTCTCTTTCAATTAATTATTATTTTTAAAAAAATGTGTAATAAATTAAACAAACTATTTTTAAAAAACAAAGGGAAGTAAGAAATACCTCTACTCCCCATGACCGTGGACCGTGTCACTAGCCAATTCATTTCAAGCGTTTGCGAGATTTCCATGCGCCCGTTTCACATGGAAGATGTTTTAAAGGTGAAATTTTCATTTAAATAGCCGATTTATCATGACAGTTCTCGATCTCCGAGGAAATTGGTCTTTAATAGACATTTTTACGTAGCTTTACAATGATATCAACACTCAGATCATACCAGATGCTTGAACGTAAGTAGGCTACAATTCGTTCCATGTCAACAACTGAACAACGCAAATCAACAATTCTATGTCTCAATGTACTCGAGTATAGCTTGTCAAAGCAATGTTTATGAGATTATTTTGTTACTGTCAGTGTGTATAATACTTATGTACCAGTTAGTTTCATCCACAGCAGCCCAGCCACGGGGAAGGGCTCTCTGGAATTTTGAGTTGTCAAAAACAACGGCCCTTCTACGGCCAGCGGGGGAAGCTGATGGTAAAATCTCCCGCATTTCCCCTGACATCTACCGGTAAATATTGTCTTTAGGCTATAGGTTTTCGCAGAATAAATCCTAAATTTCCCCTGCCTTGCGGGGGAAGCTGGATGGTAAAAACATGGCTGTCTCCCTGGCTATCCGCCATGGATCCCTGTGGTCGGGGGAACTGGGGATGCAACTGACTGGTGCATTAATTATTTGTGATGGACAAACTTGTGTACTAGGAGGGTCCATATGTTGTTGCTTATGTAATAACATCTTCGATTTTCCAAGCGGATAAGGATGAAAGACAAACATCGGAGGCTGTAAATGATCTATATTCGGAATATAAATAAACCATCTTAAAGTAGACCTATAAAATCAAAGACGTACCTTGTTGCACTGTATTGTAGTCATTATGTAGTCATAACAAGGTACGTCTTTGATTTTATTGAATTGGAATCAAATTATGACAATTTGATTGATTGACTTGTGTGCTGTATAAAGATTACAATTCACAATGATTGCATGCATTTGTTATCTCCCTTGGATAATGCATAGCAACTGGGGCCCGTGTCTATATCTACAAACATAGCCTAGCGGTTATCTAATATTTATTAAATACCCATATAGGCAATGCCTTAGTTCATATTATGTCTAATTCATTTTTTAAAAAAATGAAACTTTGAAAAATTATTTAAGTCACATTGGTCAACAGTATTCGAGTCAAATGGACACCTCTCACTGACAGTATCCAGGGTGGAGAATCATGTGATCAAATGAATAACGTTTAAATTCAAACAATTGCGACTTCGTCTGCTAACGCTGAGTTTTTTCTCGATTACAACGATCGTGTATTTAATATGGTTATATTATATAGCCTAAAGAATACCCCGTATATGTTAGAATACGCTGAAAGTACCTATTTCGCTCCATATTTAGCTGTTTGTAATTGATTCTCGACCACATGCAGTTTTCAACTGATAATAATAATTTGGTCGAGCATCAGTTAACAACAGCTAAAGTTAGAGCAAAATCGGTAATTGTCTAGTGTTTCTACATATAGGTCACAAACCACCAAATAGAGTTGTTCTTTAACTCAATGTAAAGTGACCTAGGTCAGCCAAAAAAAATGTCAACTTTTTGTCCATGGGGCCCTCTCAAAATCTTTTAATCAATAGAAATAGCATCCAGCTTGAAGAAAATGAAAAAAAAGCAGGGGGTCATGCATCATATAAGATAAATTTGGTTCGTCAAACGCGGTGAACAGATTTTCTCACATGTACGGATTTACTCACTGTCCGTTAGCCCCAACCTTACTTTCACTTTCATATTTAAGCCAGAATACAAAATATTTCTGAATAAAACCATTTCACTACATCACATACATGCATACAAAGCATTTAACACCAATTTCATGATTCTGATGCTGATTTGTCAAGACATACCCCCATTTCCAGCCGCTTTTAAGTTTTTTAACGGACTATTTGACTGTATCTGAATTTGGTCCGCGCAGGCATTTAGTGGTTATTTACTTATATGAGATATCCTATAGGTTGTATTATATAATCGTGTTAAGTGCACGAACGTTAAAATCAAGAAAAAACACTCACCGTTAGCGCACGAAATCGCAATTGTTTTGAGTGTGAACGCTATTCATTTAATCACGTGATGTTCCACACTGTTATCCAAACGAACCCACAGTTACCCGGAGCTAACTATACTTCAAGCGTCAATCACTACCATTTCTAACAAACCCTCCTGCCCCACACTTTACCTACCAAATATGATAAAATTCTCTTACGTCTCAGATTATCAAGAGTAATGTAACTCAAGTAAAAGTAAACCTGCACTAACACACATGTCACGTTAATGAACTATTTACTTACTTACTTACAGTCGCTTTTTATATAAGTGTGTACCATTTATCTACAGACTAATGAAACTAACTAAAATCATTAACTCTGCCAATGGTAGATTACATACGCGAATTGGAAAAGACCTACGTAAAGGTCTTTCAAACGTGTTAAAAGATAATTGGTTTCCAAAGACCCCCTGTCCATAAATGACCCAAATGTTTGAACGTGCGATATGTGGTATTTGAATATGTTAATTTGCACTATAAAATGAAGAAGGTCACTACACAATTAGAACTAGAATACATGAATTATTAATGCCGCAATAAGCCAAGCATGTGTTACACACATAAATGATACGTGATATTGGAGTTAGAATGTCAAAGATTGCTTGAGCGGCCTAACAGCAGAAAAGAGCCCTAGACAATTGGTAATTTTTTATATGCTTCATACATGGAACATTATCAGACCGAGTATAACCCAAGTCCTATACTAAATTAAAGCAAAACCGTTTAAAAATGTGTATAACCTTTTTGGGCCATATACCACAATTAGTACATGGTTTCGGTATTTTCAAATTCCTTATTTAACACCTTGAATAAGCAAATAATTTATAGAATACCCTAAGATAAATTGTAACTAAATGTCTGCATGATACCATTCAAACATACACCACAAGTATATCGGAAGGTAGCCAATTCACCAACGTTATAAGTCTAAAATTCAGACTTAGACTTAATATAGCCAAATGTTCTATTTGCTCTCATGTTGTTATAAATGTATCGACTTTGATATAAATGGGTAGACATGTTCCGTGGGTACCACCTAATTATCAGATAAAATTTCACATAGTTAAATCTAAGTTCAAAGTAGTGGCAGTGATTATAAATGCTGCAAGGTTTAAGTCTAAGTTTGAGTTTCTGACTTACATTGTTGGTGAATAAGGACCCAAAAATAGAAGAGCGCGAAAGACACAAAAAGTAACATTCATATAAACCAAAACGTCATACAGCACAAGTACACTCCACAATAACCAAAACGGTACTAAAAACTCAAACAGGGAAGTTAGCAATCAACTAAAACATTTGACACAAAAATAAAAACAGAATAACAAATATGATAATCTCACGACACGATGCTCAACACACCAGTCATACAATAAGAACAAGAACATTCAACTAAACCGATGAAAGTCCCAAGTTTCAGCAGTCAAAAGGACCTGGAAATAGAACCACTGTATAGTGTAAATCCTCACAGCCGCACAAAAAATTGTTCAACGGAAAAGCTTAAGAATCCCTATTACACTACAATTAAACGGAATCTCTCAACTGAAACAGGGGGCTTATTCCCGAACGTTGTAAGTCTAAAATTCAGACTTAGACTTTAACTCGATTTTGATATAAATGGGTATACATGTTCAGTGGGTAACAAGAAATAATCAGAAAAAAATCACATGGTTAAATCCAATTACAAAGAAATGGCAGTGATTTTAAATGTTGTCAATTTTAAGCCCAAGTCTTACAGCGTTAGTGAATAAGCCCCAGCTGCGCACAGAAAACGGAAACAACACTGACCACAATCGTTCGACTTATTATGCCAAACACAAAAATGATACGAGAAAATGAAACTAATCAAACTGACGAAAGGCCAAAAATAGCCAAAACATGTGTATGCATAGAAAATAGTATTTATTACATTCCATAAGTCAATAAAAATTCATTTTTTATTACTTTGTAAATTACGATTGAAGCACTGGAGTAATACATGTAGTAAATCAAATATTGAATAGATATGAAAATAAATACATGTATACACACAAAAGGCACTAGACCTATCTATCTACTTTTGTCAAGGCATAAATAAGACACAATAAAAAAATAACATGTATTCTAAACAAACTGTATAAGCACTAATTTCTACTTATAGGCAAGCACTGACATATTAAACACTTAAACCTTTTAATATAATTTGTTCATCAAACTTAAATGCTCAATTCAAGTAAACTGTCTGGTGTCAGTCTATTAGGTCATAGTTTCTTCGTTTAGCGTCCGCCCTTAGTTCGAAAACCTTTCTAGCTATCCTGAGACAAAAAACAAAAAACTCGAAAAAAACAAGTCATAACCACTTGAATCCTCACCATCATATGGATAACAAATCTAGCTTTCAGGCATTGTTAATAATTATAACTTACTGAACCCACTGAAAACCTGTTTGTGTGAAACCTATTCCTGCATAGAGATTAGGGACATGATGGTAAACATGTATGACAAGTATGAAAGCAATAAGTCAATGGATTTTGAAGATATAAGTGGTTAAAATCTTTTTGTTTTTTCTTTCCAAAGATGCTCACACCTACCCGTCCTCGGACGCTTAACGGAGAAACGATTTGGTATGGCCTTATATCACAATTCAAAGTAACACAGTCTGTACCACTGGACGATGTCTCTCGTTACCAAGGAATATAACTTCTACCTAACGACTCCAATCACATTTGTTATGGAATGATACAATCACTATGCTATACGAGGTGCACCGCAATCCGTCCCAGTCTACAACTTCACACTTAATCCGCATATCACATTGATATACTAATGTAATCCTAATATGACAACATATTTCGAACAATGTCATATTAGTCATTAGTATCCAGGGTAAGGCGGTGGAGGTGGCAGGTCGGAATAGTCAGGCGGTGGAGCTAAAATATAAAACATTGTCACATAAGTAACAAAATGTACAATTCATTCATTTTCGTTATTTTAATATTTTTACAGCACTTTTGCCTCTTGGACTAAAACATTACAACCTTAAGTAGAATGGCCATGTAAAAATTGGTTTCCAAGTACCAATCACTCTTCCTGAGATAGCCAAATACCTCTGGATTTAAGATGTACAGATTGCATTTAATGAGATTCATTGATGTTGTATACATTATTATAAATATACACGCATTCCTTCAATAATGTAGTAAACATAGTAACAAAGCCATATCCCACCTGTAGGAGTTATTTGGTTCCCAACCTGTTCCTCAGATGTATGACTGATTACCGATCGATCCTGGCATAAAGGTTGTGATTCAGGTAGAGCGGATGCGGTGGCAGCAGTTGGTCTAGTTGCTTGGTTCATAGGTTCGTGTATTTGCCCATGTTTGTCCTCTTCATATGAATATAAGTGTTGATTTAGCATGACTTCTGAATAAGGTGGGGCTTCATCTGAGTGTGTAGGCATACCCGGTGAACCAGTGTCAGGGATGTACGTGGGCATATTCGGTGATGGTTGATTTTGGCTAGTGGCACCTGATAAACGAAGTAACAATGAACAGATTTTGAATACGACTTTCATAATTGGCCATGTTGAGGTACCATATGAAGAATACTATTCAGCCATAATTTCTTATGCCAGGCTGACAAGCAGTCTTATGCATACGTCCTTATTGTAATAACTTGTCATACACCTACTAGTGCAGTAAAGTTCCGCTAATAAGACCACTTTGATTATTTTGAAATCATGCAGATTTTTGCCAGTTTAAGGTCCCAAAGTATTAAATTTAGAACAAAAAAGGTCCGCTAATACATATACAAAGAATTAATCAAAGTACAGAATTACCGACAAGCTGGCGAACTGCAAAGGGGCAGTAGCTTTTCAAGTAATATAACAAGAAGTGGTTTTCTAAGTCGAAAGAGAGGTAAGTGCTGGACGAAAAATAAAGTTATAAAAAATATAAAAAAATTGGAGCCGCCGTGATTCGATCAGAAAATTACTAAGCGAGTTGCTTAACCACTCGGCCACGATCTCATTTGAAAATATTGAACTAAATAATTTAACATAAATAAAATCATCGATGCACGCGCTATAATCGCGTTCGTAACGAGTAGTAATAATTATCAACGCCTTTAAACACATTTTCTTTTAATTTCATACAATTTCCTTCCATTACAAGAAGAAACTAATATATTACAATCGAATAGATTAAATGAAACAAGGAAAATTTAATGTTTTAATCTTGCAAAACTGATTAACGAGGAGGAACTATTTTCATTGAGTGTTTAGATTCTGTGTTGTCAGTTTCGGGAGTAAATACATCTTAGTGGAATTCATTTTTTGGCATTGTTATAGGTCTGGCGACATCGCCAGCCTAAAAACCTAACGTTGACAATGTTCGGATGAAACAAAGATCCAGTTCAATTGAAGTATATTCACTATATTTCGCCTCCACATTTTCACCCGAATACAAAACAATTTCTTATTAATGATCTCCATAACGGCCACACGTACACGTGTATATATTAATACACTTTTGTTACTTTATATATATATATATAGTAACAAAAATTATCCTATTTCGCCTATCCGCCCGGTCCGCTGGTGTGCGGGAATAAGGGTAAACATTTGTCAGATGTGGTTGAAAACCGAAACGGGACAACAAAAAGGAACTAATGCATAACCTAGTGTGATCAGAATAGTGTAGTGTGCCTTTCTGGTATTTTCTTAAAAATGCAAATAAAAGTTTAGACATTTTTACTAGTATTTAATTGCCGGGCCGGTTTAGCTTATTCAGCAAACCCCAAACACAAGCCATTGCAACCCTCTACCTAAGCACATACGTGACCACAGTAATAGTTGCGTATCTGAAGCTTAATTGTTTATGTCAAAAATGATCGGGACAAATGATTTCGTTAAAGAAAACAATTATACCCGTATCTCCTGAGAATTTGCTCCTACAATATCCAATGCATACATAAAATAGTATAACCGCTACGGCTGCTCCTATAATGCCTTTGATCAAGTTTCCTATACCACTATCAGTGTCATAATTGTCATAATCATCGTCATCATTGGTATACCAATACGTTGTTGTGGTACGTCTTGTAGTTGTTGTCACTAGAAAATTACAAAGCAGTACAGAACCCGGTAGATGTATTAAATAGTACAACAATGAATAAGTAGGGAAAAAACCAAAGTCACGCAGCTACGGCGGCAGCGCCTAGCCACACACGCAAGAGTCAGACATAGTAAAAGCCACCCACATCCCCAAAAATGGATGCTCACTTCGCAATGAATGACACATGTTGTACATTGAATTTTGTGCATGATTGTGAAAACCTGCCTCCTCTGTCAGAACATAAGTGTTATGAAAGAGCCGACCCTAAATGACCAATGGATGATAAGGTTGTTAGAAGAGAATATGACTCAATATTCAACCTCAAACAACGACACTAATAACAGCAATATCATTATGACACGACGACACATATTTAACAAGCTTAATTTGTCTAGCTCCCTTGTGGTATCTACCTTTCAAAGTATCAATTCTATTACGATTGCAGAAGGTCTGTGTTCGTTCCATGGCCGCGTTATACCGTCGACAAAATCAGAACCATGTGTTTCACGACATGACGCTCTGCATTAGAAAATGAAATTATAAAATGGTTTTAAATTCGCTCAAGCCCTTGCGCCGATAGATATATGTAATGACACGTCGAGAAAGGTTCAAATAAGCTGTAAACCTCTTTTCCCAAATCGAGCTAAAATACAATTGCATTCATATAAACGAAACTATATTCGTACCCATTCTTTCCTGAGCGTACACCTCTACACTCACTGGATGCATTGCAAATACACGTACATTCTCAATTACTGCGTACACTTTTGACCTTTCCGTACACTTGGGTGACATTCTGAAATCTTTACAAGAATAGCCCTGAAAAAAACGAATGGTGTTCAGAATATAGAATTATGCCGAGCATAGCCTTTATTTGCTTTATTTCTACTGAAACATGGCAGGCATATATATATTATATGTACCTCCACCCGGATTTGAACCCGGGTCGCCAGATTAGACGACAAGCGCACTAACCACTGAGCTACGGAGGCACATATAAGACATACTATTCACAAATATACACATACAAATTCCCTTTCATATATTCCTGGAATTAACACCCAACAATTATATTGTCATTCTGGAATTGGCTGATAACACTCCAGCAGTAAAGAACATGGAACTAACAAATTTCAACAAGGACAATAGTTAAAACATTACGTATCAATCTCAGGGAGCGGTGACAAAGAACAAGAGATTAATGAAATGAAATAAAAAAGAAATAATATAATTATCATTCCATATGGAGTACAATGTATATGAGCCGATCTCCAGGAAAACCGGGCGTAGTGACAAAATAGTGAAAATGTTGATCATTTCAAAAGACTCTTGTGAACAATCACTGAACATATGAAAACATTATTTCATACACTTACAAAGTTAACCCCTTTTTAACCCAACCACTACCTCCTTCTTTTTGAGCGACATCGCAAACATCATTCTCTATGTTTTTGACGGAACGTCAATTGGCATTTCAAAGATCCAGTATCTGACAAATGTTTGACGTAAACGTGTAAAAATGTGGCACATTATAGAATCATTTTTCTTATTTTAACAAAACGTGTCAAATTTGTGAGTGTTTGCTTACAGGGAAAAATAGCAAATGTTTAAGCAACTGAACCCCGGTTTTCCTTTATATGAGTACTTTTTAGAAACCGACCACCATAGCAACGACATAAGTTATTTTAATACAATTTTGAAGAAAATTTGAAGATAATGAATAGTATATAAGTACTACACTATCCAATTACTAGTACTTAAATATGAAATCAAAGGACACGATTTTTTTTCTCATTTGAGACATTTTTCTCAATCTTATTGAATAATTACAATACAATAAATAGTAAGGTACAAACCAAAGCCACACAGCTACGGAGGCAGCGCCTAGCCACACACGCCAGAGTCAGACATAGCACAAGCCATCCACATCCCCAAAAATGGATGGTTAAAGCGAGCATTATATATATGCTTACTCCGCAATGAATGACACACTGTGGACATTGCATTTTGTGCATAATTAGCCATAAAGGGAGGTTGATAATAAGAGAAAACTACGCTGAAGTGAAGTACGGGGCGACTTTTACAGCCGCGTCATCACGTTGTATACCCGTATCGGCACCCTCTCTGTGCAACCAATCTTGCCTCTAAATCCTTTTAACATGGCAACTTTCATCGAATAATGCAAACAACAGCCTACTTTCGGTTTATTTGTGGCACCAACACCCTCTTTGTGCGTTGCAGATGACTGGAAAAATAACTCACAATAGCTATAGAACAGAGAGGGTGCCGGTGCCAGAACAGAAAGGGTGCTGTTGCCACAAATAAACCGAAAGAAGGCTGCTGTTTGCGTAATTTGATGAAATTAGCCATGTTAAAAGGATTTATAGGCCAGATCATTTCAATGACTTTCCATCTAAGGTGAGAGATATTTCCTATTTTTACGAAAACCACATTTAATTGACACAATCAGGACTCTCGTGTTAATTCGAACAAGTAACCCGGTTAACATTCTATCTTAGTCTGAACTTGTGGCAACTAATATTACAATTGCAACAACATGAGGACAGTTGTTATTGATTGGGTTGTTCCGTGTGTTGTTGTTTGTAGCACAAATCTGTATTTTTGGCAAACTCAATGATTTTCAAACCTCTCCTGTTGAATGGTGTCCTCGAAAACCAGCGTTTTGTTCAGAGAGGGTGACGATACGGGTATACATCGTGCACACAGCACTTAACACCAGCTGTAGTGATAAGTAAAAGTAAGGTACAAACCAAAGCCGTAGTTAAGTCCGGTTTTCCTGAAGAACGGCTCATATGTTTAATATTGAAACTAAGTTTACCAATAATATGGTTATGAAAGTTTTTGTAAAGGTTGCAATAACTTACGTTTTGCAAATGGAAGGGTAGGTACCCGATAAAGTACTTCAGCACTCTAGAACACGTTTCATATGTTGCGAAAAAGGCGGCTCCTGCTCCATGATTGGTTATGCATATTTGTCTAGTTTCACTACGATGAATAATGGTGAAGACACAACGTGTAAAAGTGTGTCTATCATCAAACGGATTATCAGGCATAAATGACAATATTATATGATCATTCTGGTTGAGAATGTACGTACGATTACATACATCATCTGTCACTTCTACTCTACGCTCTACAATACAAGAAACACTATACTTTTATACATGTATCAGAGCTACAGATAAGGCTTTAGTCAATTGGATACTTTACCCCCAGTTTCAATTTTGATTGGGGTTTGACAAATTTTATTTGGGTATTTGATCAAACTCATACAGTAAATGATCTTTTATGTACTGTCTTTTCGTTTTGGGTATTTCAGATTGCCATTGCTTTTTTCTAACGCTCTCCTCTCAAAATATATTGTTTTTTAGAAAATTAAACGGGTAATTACTTTGATACGCAGCTTATCTGTAGCTCTGAATTATTGTATGCACATAATTATAGTAATTGCAATAACATTATTTTAATTCAATTCATCGTCCCTGTAAGCTAGTCTGCTCTGACTCTTTTTATTTATTGCATGCTAATGGTTTTCTAGTAAAGGTGAAATAATATCACTGAAGGGACCGTCGTAGAACTGTCGTAATCTTGACCACAGGCTGGTACTGCATTACAACAGGTAATTCAAATCACAATAATTTCTGAATAGCACATGTACGTATGATGGCCCACAAAGTAACAGCTACATTGTGTTGCTAGTGCTTTCTGAGAAACAACATCCGGTGTATGTTGACCCATAGTGTAACAGCTATATTGTGATTCTAGTAATTTCTGAAAAACAACATCCGGTGTATGATGACCCATAGTGTAACAGCTATATTGTGATGCTAGTAATTTTCTAGAAACAATATCCGATGTTTGGTGACCCACAGTGTAACAGCTATATTGTGCTGCTAATGCCTTCTGAGAAACAATATCCGGTGTATGGTGACCCACAGTGTTACAGCTATATTGTGCTGCTAATGCTTTCTGAGAAACAATATCCGGTGTATGGTGACACACAGTGTTACAGATATATTGTGCTGCTAATGCTTTCTGAGAAACAATATCCGGTGTATGGTGACCCACAGTGTTACAGATATATTGTGGCGCTAGTGCTTTCTGAGAAACAACATCCGGTGTACCGTACATACAGTGAACGGTGGCTTAGAGATATCGTACTACTCACTGCTGTTCGATATTACGATTGCTTACTACTAACTGAAGTACGTATATTATATACCATTCGTTTATTGATTCTTAACAAACATTGAAAACCTTTTATTTATTGTGAGCGATTATCAAACACTGGCACAATTTCATCATTTAAAACAATATGATAAGAACACAGTCACTAGCTATACATTCTATGTAACATACTGGAATATGTCTAAAAATAGCTAAACGTAACTATACCTGCGTACGAAATGTCTAGTAAAACTAAGCATATTGCCAACACAAATCCAACAGCACAGACAACCATTTTGTAAAACACAATTTCATGCCGTTCTTATTTACTGAATATAATGTTTTATGTACATAAACACTGGATCGGTTTCTCTAGCGAGTACAGTCACCAGCAGCACGTCTGTTAGAAATCGAACAATCGATATTGTGCATGTTCTTCGCAAACACGCCATTCTATTTATAGATTACGCGTGTGTTATACGTAATAGATAAATAACACTTCATAACATAATGTTTCTGTTGTTGCTCAGTGGTAAGATATTGAAGTAAGACATAAGTAAGCTTATCAAATAAAAGCGCCGATGGCACTGGAAGAACAGGGATTGTTCCTGTCGTCAGAAAAATATTTTTCCAGTCACAAAGCATATGAGGGCATATGCCACACCAACGCCATATGTATGTTCCAGCATCCAGTTAATACAGTATTACCACTACTGCCTATACTACTCGCAATATATTTAAACGTTCGGCGTTTATCACTGACCGGATGGTAACCTAGCTTACATAACATAATACAATGTACAATATTTACCAAGCTTCCTGCAATAAAGTGCTAAGTCATCATGCAACATTATAAACACTGTCTAGGCTAAAGATTAGGCGATAAAGCCCGAAGTCATCCCGCGGAATGCGCAATTCCATCTATTTTTAGCTCGCAATCTTTTTCAGTATATTTTTAACGCTTACACTGACCAGGGCGCTAAAGCTTCCTGTTCAAATCAAAGCGCCGATGGCACTGGAAGAACATGGATTGTTCCTGTCGTCAGATAAATATTTTTCCAGTCACAAAGCATATGAGGGCATATGCCACCCCAACATCATATTCTTAGGAAATATTAAGGTATTTGTAAATTTATTGAAGCAAAGAATTAACGATATATTTGTTCAAGAATGGAATACAAGGATAAACGAATCTACCAGAGCAACTTTTTATAAAACATTTTGTAATTTCCAATTTCAACATTATTTAAATATATTAAATTTAAAGTCTTATAGGATTGCATTTACTAAATTGCGATTGTCGTCACATAGGTTACACATAGAAACTGGCCGCTGGAACAGTACACCGCGTGAACTTAGACTCTGCTCCGAATGTAATAAATTAGAGGACGAATTTCATTTTCTTTTTGAGTGTAAACTGTATGAATCTATCAGAACAAAATATCTGACAAACTTTTACAGAGTGAGACCAAATATGTACAAGACCACTTCACTTTTATCTACTTCTGATTGCAAAATTCTTCGCAATGTAGCAATCTTTGTTGAAAAAGGGTTCGAAATTAAGAAAAGGTCGGTGTTGATGTAATCAAAGTATTGTACTTAATACGCTGTTATTAATCTAAGACATTTTATTTGTATATATCATCTTGATAATGTGAACATAGTAACATGTCTATACTTATTGAAAATATGTTGTAATCATGCATTGTGTGATTTATTATTATAAGTCTGTTTGTACATATTGTTTATATTTATACCGAAACATACGTGTGTACGAATATGCATGTGTGTGGGTGTGCGTGTGTGTGTGTGCGTGTGTATGTGTGTGTGGGTGTGTGTGTGTGTGTGTGCGTGTGTGTGCGTGTGCGTGCGTGCGTGCGTTCGTTCGTGTGTGCGTGTGTGCAAGCATGTGTTTGTTTTTGTTTTTCTTTTGTTTGTTTGAACAAGGACCATAATGGTCTATTTCAAATGTGTATTGTACATAGCTTTCATTGAAATAAACTTCTTCTTCTATGTATGTTTCCAGCATCTAGTTAATACATTATTACCTCTACTGCCTATACTACTCGCAGTATTTAAACGTTGAGCGTTTATCACTGACCGGATGGTAACCTTGCTTACATAACATAATACAATCGCTGTCTCGATATATTTACCAAGCTTTAGGTGGGCACTTGTCTTCTCTTTATGGAACGTAACGGAACTATCGGTTCTAAGTGCTAGGAAAAATAATTTTTATTTCCCCACTGTTGAAATCAAATGCCTACGGGAATATATTTCCCAGGACGGGTGAATGATCAGGGAATGTACACTCGTCAGTGATGCCTTAGTGCAGCTCTTAGAGAAATTATTTTCAAAATACAGAGTTTTGACTTCCCAAATTTTCGTTCATCTTCTATAGGTCTTTTTCTATAGTAAATGAGCGAACATCTGGGGATGTTAAAACTGTATTATGTGATATAATTTCTTAGACCTGACTGTCACCCTCGCTGTCATGCGATATTAATTCCATTATACTGAAACAATTGAATGTTACCCCTCTTGTTCACCATCATGGGGGTAGTCAGAATATTGTGTCTTTTAATTTGTAAGCTCCTCAAAATGTCTGAATTCCCAACTGGAATATTGTATTTGTTCTAAGCACGGATAGCCATCATACTCTATTGTACCGATGTTATTAAATTGGTACCTGTGATGTGATGTCCCCGGGCGGGGGGGGGCGTTTAATCCACGTGTAGTATGACAATATTAGTGTTTTGTCGTAAGTTGTGTCTTACGTCGCCGGATCTACGAAAAAGGCGTTTTATAAACGTTTTGTCTCAGCTACGATGTCGCAACTTGGTCGATTTTTGTCGCAAGTTCTAAGTCAGGGTCGAGGCTTTTTTCTCGTAAATCCGCCTACAGTCTTTGCTTGCAAAGGACTCATTATAATACAGTATGGAATACAAAGTAAATACTTATATAAATTAACTGTACCAGGCAATGATAAACAAATCGTCAACTGGCCAATTCTAAGCAAATAGTTTACAAATTATGTATAAAAATTATTTCAAGCATAGTCTAGTCACGATGTTGAGGTACTTGAACTAATATTGATCAATGGAAGGTCTCAAACGTAAGTCTTAATCTATCAGCAACACGTGTTCGTTCTAGGTAAAGTAATTTTTGAGGTTGGGGTCATCCTAAACCACCATTGTTTGTCTATTGTGCCACTGTGCCAGGTTAATGCTTATGGTTGAAAAATGCACTAATGGGGTTGTTTTTGTGATTTTACGTCAGTGCCTGTTTAAAAAAGAATAAAATATAACCAGAACAAGTTTTTTTTATTTCTTTATTTAATATAAGTATGCCTCGGCATTTGTATAAGATACATATGTAAATTAAAAAAGGACGCATACCTGTACATAGCACACCTATAATAAACACATGTGCAGATTAATTAACGAGTGTGTACTCGAAACAATGAGTATACTTATATGTCTAATTCATTTTTAAAAAAATGAAACTTTGAAAAACTATTTAAGTCACATTGGTCAACAGTATACCAGTCAAATGTACACCTATCACTGACACTATCCAGTGTGGAGAATCACGTGATCAGATGAATAACGTTTACACTCAAACGATTGCGATTTTGTCTGCTAACGCTGAGTTTTTTTTTCGATTACAACGATCGTGTATTTAATATGGTTATATTAGCCTAATGAATACCCCGTATCCCGAGAAGAATACGCGGCAAGTACCGATTTTGCTCCATATCTATAGCTGTTTTAAATTGATGACCAAATGCATATTCGATGCAGTTTAATAATTTGGTGAGCATCAGTTAATAACAGCTAAAGATAGAGCAAAATCAGTAATTGCCTAGTGTTTCTACATATATGAGATATTCTATAGGTTGTATAATATAATCGTATTAAGTACACGAACGTTATAATCAAGAAAAGATCTCACCGTTAGCGGACCAAATCGCAATTGTTTTGAGTATGAACGTTATTCATATATTCATCACGTGATGCTCCACACTGTTATCCAGACGAACCCACAGTTACATGGAGCTAACCATACTCAGCGTCAATCAGTACCATTTCTAACAAACCCTCCTGCCGCACACTTTACCTACTATTTGTACTAAATATGATAAAATGCTCGTACATCTCAGATATTCAAGAGAAATGTTACTCAAGTAAAAGGAAACCTACACTGACATACAGTCGCTTTTTACGTTAGTATGTTCCATTTATCTACAGACTAATGAAACCAACTAAAATCATTAACTCTGCAATTGGTAGATTAGATACGCGAATTGGAAAGACATACGTTAAGGTCTTTTAAACGTGTTAAAAGATAATCGGTTTTCAAAAAATCCCTGCCAATAAATGACCCCAATGTTTGAACGTGCGATATGTGGTACTAGAATATATTAATTTGCGTTATAAAAAGGAAGAAGGTCACTACACAATTAGAACTAGAATGCATAAATTATTTATGCCGCAATGAGTCAAGCAAGTGTTACACATATAAATGATACATATGATTCATACATGGAGCATTATCAGATCGAGTATAACACAAGTCCTATACTAAATTAAAGCAAAACCGCTTAAAATTGTGCATAACTTGTTTGGACCATAGACCTCAATTGGAACATGGCTTCAGTATTTTCAAATTCCATATTGTAACCACAGGTAACTGTATCGTTGAAAACGAAAAAAAAAATTTAAAAAAAAATGAAAATTTATATTTTTCTATAAAGGTTTATTTGTTCTAAATGAACCAGAATTTCAACCAATCAAAAACAAAAAATGACAATCAGTATCTCCATAAACTAATTATATTTATATTCAACAATGCTTAAAAGTCTTACATGCCAGATCTTATTAAAATTGATCAAATAGTTAAAAAGTTATACTATAAAATGTAGACACTGTTTCATAGCCGATTCTTATGGTGCATTCAACACAAATCTATACGGCCGTCCCCCACAACGTGTTACACCAGTGACAGTTAAAGTAAATCTTTCAGCAATGGATTTTATAATATGAAGTTAATTTTAGGCTTACATTTATCCCACCACATTGTTTGTGTAAACACACAACCTTTTATAGATTATTTGTATGCATAAAGCAGTTTATTTTACTAAAAACAAAGTGCACCTCTCGAACCGGCTCGTGGATTTCTGTACAAATGGACCTTGAAAGAAAAATATATTTTTTTTCGTTTTCAACGATACAGTTTACCTATGATTGTAACACCTTGAATAAGCAAATAATTTATAGGATACCCTCAGATAGATTGAAACTAAATGTCTATGCATGATACCATTCAAACATAAAACCACAAAGATGTAATACACCCAACTAGGAAGGTAGAATAGTACGCTACAATTAGACGGAATCTTTCAAGTGAAACAGATGGGCACAGAAACAACAGAAACAACACTTACCACAGTCGTAAGGCTTTTTATGCCAAACACACAAATGATACGAGAAAATGAAACTAATAAAACTGACGAAAGGCCAAAAATAGCCAAAACATGTGTATGCATAGAAATAGTATTTATTACATTCCATAAGTCAATAAATCAAAGCACTGAAAGTACTGATGTGTGGCGAACTGATGTCATTTTGACCATTCAAATAAAGGCTGCACCAACATGCTGTGTCAGAGTTCTGATAAGCCCAGACTCACTCGAATGTTTGTGCTGCTCTCAAGACACCAAGCGTCGGTGTCAAGATGAGTGACTGGGTAGTCTCCATACAACTGATGAACTGGGAATTAAAACACAACAAACGAGATGCCCCCCCGCTATGGAAACAGGACTAGGTAGAAATATGTTGGGAAAATTAAATAAAGGGAGGTAATTAATAAGATAGAACCAGATTTCAATAGAAGGAAAATATAAGAAAATGATATCAATGGTAATATCATGACTTTTTTTGGTTGAATGAAATAATTCAAGAACGGAACCAGATAGAATTATGGTTTCATGTCACATCACTTCTCTTAGATGCCATATACATATATAGTTAAAGTCGATCAATTGAATTTAGGTGGACAAGTGGTCCAGTGGTAAGGGCTATTGACTACTGATATGATTATAATGAAGGTTGTCCGTACTCCCGTCGGATCAAGAGCAGAAATGTTTTTCGGAGTTACATAACTAAACTTACGAACAGACTTTCGGACCATACTCAGCGTAAATTCTATAGTTGTAAACCCTTTTTTATACCAGTAAATTTTATGACCCTAAATTCCTTACTTCTGCAGCTGTCTCCAAATCAACTAACAAGAACCCGATATAAAACCCATTCAATTAAAAATAGTTTTAACGGTCTATTTCCTGTCTCATGGTGTGTTCAATCCCTTGTAAAAACATAGATCCCTGTGTTACATGACCCCCAACTGTCCCAAAACAAGTTACTAACGACCTACCAATATACAAACCCTTGAAGTTTACCAGATTGTATGGTCAATTTTCTGCCTCATGCAGCTTCAATAATTGATTACAAATTTCTTTTCAAAATATAGATCTAGCTAGGATTATGTAATGTTACATAATAAGGAGGGGCTAATTAAAAAATGCATAGATAATATTGCACAACGTGGCTTGTGGGAGAAGCTAATTAGATATGCATTAATGGGCTTTATAACTGCACATTAAGTGGGAAGAGCTTATTAATTATTTATAATTATTGAAGTATGTTTGCCCAAAGACCTGTAATTTAGGTCTTTGGTTAAGAATTTGGTTTGCCCAACGTCTATATACTAATTAACGGCCTATTAATCCAATTACCGTTAACTTTTCAATTCGAAACCTTGTGAAAATATATTACCGCTTTAAAAGGCATATTAGTTCGCATGTTGCGTGTTTAAACTCGCCGTAGAGTGTTTATTAAATGAGATATATATGAAAGTCGCACATCTAAATGAAACTGAACGTATCGTCTTTAAAATAGCTTTTAGTTGTTAATGTTACTTGGAAAGTAAAAATATAATTGGTGATTTACGACACCAGGTTGTTGCTAAAAATCGCGCAATTCATGAATAGAAAATGTAAGTGCTCGCTGTTTAACTCGTCAGCATTAGTTCATTTATTTTATAACCGCAAATTAAATTGGTATAAGTGATCTTTAATATGTCATAGTATTGACAATTTCTTTTAATCCGAAAATACTTTACTGAATTCTCGTTTATTGCTTAATTATTCTTTCTCAATTCAAATCCTAAATAGGGTTACGTGTTGAAAATACTTAGTAGCCGCTATGAATAGCACAATTAGTTCGCACGATGCGCGTTTAACTCGCTGTCATGTGCTTATTAATTGAGACCGATATAAATGTTGCACATTTTCTTGAAGTTGAAAGTTTTCTCTTTTCAGTGAGGTACTATTTGTTTATGTAAATTAGAAAACAAAATTGTTACTGACGATTTAAAACCTCAGGTAGTTCCGAAAATTTGCGCAATTCGCGAATAGAAAATCAAGGGACTCGCTTTTTAACTCGCCAATGTGAATTCATATTATTTCATAATTTAAATTTAATTTGATATTAATAAATTGAAATATCTCATGGTATTGACAAAATTTATTTTGTCAAAATCCGATAGTAATTGACGAAACTGCAATTAATTGAATATTGCGTGACAGTACTGTTCTAAACCAGAGATCTATTAATATAGTAGATCCTGTCTAAGCTAATCGATCGTCTGCTAGCGGTTAGATAGACTGTATATACTGTCCTTGAACTAATTCAGCTTCCCGCCAGCGAAAACATGTTGTTTCTATTTATAGCATCAATGTTTGTAAACAAAATAATTAGGTCATCGTCTACAAATGTTCAGCGGTGGAGTGATTTTAATAGACACATTTCAGTTCACCCGTGTTCCACCAGAAATCTATTGGCTGAATAAACAATACAAACTAGTCACTGACCAATAGCTCGTTGTATATCAATTTGCATATGAATGCCCCGATATGTAAACATGAAACCGTGGGATTACTTTCTCAACCTTCTTGACGGTCCTTGGCGGTTCGCAGGCCTTTGGTAGTAGGAATATAGTCCATGCGGAATGATTTGCTATAAAATTAAAATATCCTCAAAAAATAAAAGTCTGATGTAATTGTTGGTCTTAATATTAATAAATGTTGGTAATGTAAACAAATCGGGTTCAATGATACGTGTAACCTGTGTAGCATGCTTGTAATATTGTTCAAATCATAGACCTATTTATTGGTGTAGGCATAAAGACGTTAACTTGATAGTATATATAAAGTTAAAAAAGGTTGAAAGATAGTTATTACATTGTGTGGCTTATCGCCACACAAAAATCATTTTTTATTACTTTGTAAATTACGATTGAAGCACTGGAGTAATACATGTAGTTAATCAAATATTGAATAGATATGAAAATAAATACATGTATACACACAAAAGGCACTAGACCTATCTATCTACTTTTGTCAAGGCATAAATAAGACACAATAAAAAAATAACATGTATTCTAAACAAACTGTATAAGCACTAATTTCTACTTATAGGCAAGCACTGACATATTAAACACTTAAACATTTTAATATAATTTGTTCATCAAACTTAAATGCTCAATTCAAGTAAACTGTCTGGTGTCAGTCTATTAGGTCATAGTTTCTTCGTTTAGCGTCCGCCCTTAGTTCGAAAACCTATCCTGAGACAAAAAACAAAAAACTCGAAAAAAACAAGTCATAACCACTTGAATCCTCACCATCATATGGATAACAAATCTAGCTTTCAGGCATTGTTAATAATTATAACTTACTGAACCAACTGAAAACCTGTTTGAGTGAAACCTATTCCTGCATAGAGATTAGGGACATGATGGTTAACATGTATGACAAGTATGAAAGCAATAAGTCAATGGATTTTGAAGATATAAGTGGTTAAAATCTTTTTGTTTTTTCTTTCCAAAGATGCTCACACCTACCCGTCCTCGGACGCTAAACGAAGAAACGATTTGGTATGGCCTTATATCACAATTCAAAGTAACACAGTCTGTACCACTGGACGATGTCTCTCGTTACCAAGGAATATAACTTCTACCTAACGACTCCAATCACATTTGTTATGGAATGATACAATCACTATGCTACACGAGGTGCACCGCAATCCGTCCCAGTCTACAACTTCACACTTTATCCGCATATCACATTGATATACTAATGTAATCCTAATATGACAACATATTTCGAACAATGTCATATTAGTCATTAGTATCCAGGGTAAGGCGGTGGAGGTGGCAGGTCGGAATAGTCAGGCGGTGGAGCTAAAATATAAAACATTGTCACATTAGTAACAAAATGTACAATTCATTCATCTTCGTTATTTTAATATTTTTCCAGCACTTTTGCCTCTTGGACTAAAACATTACAACCTTAAGTAGAATGGCCATGTAAAAATTGGTTTCCAAGTACCAATCACTCTTCCTGAGATAGCCAAATACCTCTGGATTTAAGATGTACAGATTGCATTTAATGAGATTCATTGATGTTGTATACATTATTATAAATATACACGCATTCCTTCAATAATGTAGTAAACATAGTAACAAAGCCATATCCCACCTGTAGGAGTTATTTGGTTCCCAACCTGTTCTGCAGATGCATGACTGATTACCGATCGATCCTGGCATAAAGGTTGTGATTCAGGTAGAGCGGATGCGGTGGCAGCAGTTGGTCTAGTTGCCTGGTTCAAAGGTTCGTGTATTTGCCCATGTTTGTCCTCTTCATATGAATATAAATGTTGATTTAGCATGACTTCTGAATAAGGTGGGGCTTCATCTGAGTGTGTGGGCATACCCGGTGAACCAGTGTCAGGGATGTACGTGGGCATATTCGGTGATGGTTGATTTTGGCTAGTGGCACCTGATAAACGAAGTAACAATGAACAGATTTTGAATACGACTTTCATAATTGGCCATGTTGAGGTACCATATGAAGAATACTATTCAGCCATAATTTCTTATGCCAGGCTGACAAGCAGTCTTATGCATACGTCCTTATTGTAATAACTTGTCATACACCTACTAGTGCAGTAAAGTTCCGCTAATAAGACCACTTTGATTATTTTGAAATCATGCAGATTTTTGCCAGTTTAAGGTCCCAAAGTATTAAATTTAGAACAAAAAAGGTCCGCTAATACATATACAAAGAATTAATCAAAGTACAGAAGTACTGACAGGCTGGCGAACTGCAAAGGGGCAATAGCTTTTCAAGTAATATAACAAGAAGTGGTTTTCTAAGTCGAAAGAGAGGTAAGTGCTGGACGAAAAATAAAGTTTTAAAAAATATAAAAAAATTGGAGCCGCCGTGATTCGATCAGAAAATTACTAAGCGAGTTGCTTAACCACTCGGCCACGATCTCGTTTGAAAATATTGAACTAAATAATTTAACATAAATAAAATCATCGATGCACGCGCTATAATCGCGTTCGTAACGAGTAGTAATAATTATCAACGCCTTTAAACACATTTTCTTTTAATTTCATGCAATTTCCTTCCATTACAAGAAGAAACAAATATATTACAATCGAATAGATTAAATGAAACAAGGAAAATTTAATGTTCTAATCTTGCAAAACTGATTAACGAGGAGGAACTATTTTCATTGAGTGTTTAGATTCTGTGTTGTCAGTTTCGGGAGTAAATACATCTTAGTGGAATTCATTTTTTGGCATTGTTATAGGTCTGGCGACATCGCCAGCCTAAAAACCTAACGTTGACAATGTTCGGATGAAACAAAGATCCAGTTCAATTGAAGTATATTCACTATATTTCGCCTCCACATTTTCACCCGAATACAAAACAATTTCTTATTAATGATCTCCATAACGGACACACGTACACGTGTATATATTAATACACTTTTGTTACTTTATATATATATATATATATATATAGTAACAAAAATTATCCTATTTCGCCTATCCGCCCGGTCCGCTGGTGTGCGGGAATAGGGTAAACATTTGTCACATGTGGTTGAAAACCGAAACGGGACAACAAAAAGGAACTAATGCATAACCTAGTGTGATCAGAATAGTGTAGTGTGCCTTTCTGGTATTTTCTTAAAAATGCAAATAAAAGTTTAGACATTTTTACTAGTATTTAATTGCCGGGCCGGTTTAGCTTATTCAGCAAACCCCAAACACAAGCCAGTGCAACCCTCTACCTAAGCACATACGTGACCACAGTAATGGTTGCGTATCTGAAGCTTAATTGTTTATGTCAAAAATGATCGGGACAAATGATTTCGTTAAAGAAAACAATTATACCCGTATCTCTTGAGAATTTGCTCCTACAATATCCAATGCATACATAAAATAGTATAACTGCTACGGCTGCTCCTATAATGCCTTTGATCAAGTTTCCTATACCACTATCAGTGTCATAATTGTCATAATCATCGTCATCATTGGTATACCAATACGTTGTTGTGGTACGTCTTGTAGTTGTTGTCACTAGAAAATTACAAAGCAGTACAGAACCCGGTAGATGTATTAAATAGTATAATATTATACAATGAATAAGTAGGGAAAAAACCAAAGCCACGCAGCTACGGCGGCAGCGCCTAGCCACACACGCAAGAGTCGGACATAGTAAAAGCCACCCACATCCCCAAAATGGATGCTCACTTCGCAATGAATGACACATGGTGGACATTGAATTTTGTGCATGATTGTGAAAACCTGCCTCCTCTGTCAGAACATAAGTGTTATGAAAGAGCCGACCCTAAATGACCAATGGATGATAAGGTTGTTAGAAGAGAATATGACTCAATACTCAACCTCAAACAACGACACTTATAACAGCAATATCATTATGACACGACGACACATATTTAACAAGCTAAATTTGTCTAGCTCCCTTGTGGTATCTACTCTTAAAAGTATCAATTCTATTACGATTCATTGCAGAAGGTCTGCGTTCGTTCCATGGCCGCGTTATACCGTCGACAAAATCAGTACCATTTCACGACATGACGCTCTGCATTAGAAAAGGCAAATAGTCAAGTGGTTTCAAATTCGCTCAAACACTTGTGCCAATAGTCTATTAGATATATGTAATGAGGCGTCGAGAATGGTTCAAATAAGCTGTAAACCTCTTTTCCCAATCGAGCTAAAATACAATGTTATTTATATAAACGAAGATATATTCTTACCAATTCTTTCCTGAACGTACACCTCTACACTCACTGGATGTACTGCAAACGCTCGTGCATTCTCAATTACTGCATACACTTTTGACCTGTCCGTACACTTGGGTGCCCTTTTGAAATCTTTACAAGAATAGCCCTGAAAAGACAAATGGTGTTCAGAATATACGACATGCTAACCACCAATAGGAAGTATACGCAGAAAAATGCCCTTTCCAATATTTCTGGGATTAACGCCCAACTATTATCTTGCTATTCCGTAATCATGAAGAGCATGGAACTAACCAATGTGAACAAGCGCAATGATCAAAACAAAACTTATCCATCCCAGGGATCAGTGACAAAGAAGAAATTAATAAAATGAAATAAAGAAATAATATAATCCAATAATTACTCCATATTTGGAGTACAATGTATTATTATGTTTAACAATGAAACTAAAGTTTAAACAAATAAAAATTTCATAAAAGTATTTGTAAAAGGTGCAATTACTTACGTTTTGCAAATGGAAGGGTAGGTACCCGATAAAGTACTTCAGCACTCTAGAACACGTGTCATGTGATGCGTAATAGGCGGCTCCTGGTCCATAATTGCTTATGCATATTTGTCTTGATTCACTAAGATGACTCATTGTGAAGACACAACGTGTAAAAGTATGGCTATCATCAAACGGACCATCGGGCATAAATGACAATATTATACGGTCATTCTGGTTAAGCATGTACGTACGATTACATACATCATCTGTCACTTCTATTCTTCGCTCTACAATACAAGAAACATTATACTTTTATATGCACGCAATTCTAGTAATTGCAATAAATTTATTTCCTTAATTGATCGTCGCTGCATGCTAGTATGCTCTGACCCTTTTTAGGCTGGCGATTTCGCGCCAGACTATTACAATCCTAAAAAATGAAATCCACTAAGATGAATTTACTCCCGAAACTGACAACACAGAATCTATTCACTCAATGCAAATAGTTCCTCCTCGTTAATCAGTTTTGCAAGATAAGAACATTCAACTTTCCTTGTTTCATTTATTCTGTTCGATTGTAATATATTAGTTTCTTCTTGAAATGGAAGGAAATTGTATGAAATTAAAAGAAAATGTGTTTAAAGGCGTTGATAATTATAACTACGCGTTACGAACGTGATATAGCGCGCGCATCAATGATTTTATCATGTTAAATTATTTAGGTCAACATTCTCCAACGAGATCGTGGTCGAGTGGTTGAGCAACTCGCTTAGTAATTTCCTGATGCTAAGGTCCAGCGATCGAATCACGGCGGCTCCAATTTTTTTTTTTTTTGTTAAGTCCAGCACTTACCTCTCTTTCGACTTAGAAAACCACTTGATGTTATATTACTTGAAAAGCTATTGTTCCTTAGCAGTTCGCCAGCCTGTCAGTACTTTCAGTACTTTGATTATTTATTGGATGTAATTGGTTTGCTAGTAAAGGTTATGGTGTCAGTGAATTAACCGTGGTTGAACTGTCGTAATGTTGATCACAGACTGGTATGCATTACAGAAGGTAATTCAAGACATAATAATGTCTGAATAGCTCATGGATGAATGGTATACCATAGTGTAACATCTATATTGTGCTGCTAGTGCTTTCTGAGAAACAACATCCGGTGTATGATGACCCACAGTGTTACAGATATATTGTGCTGCTAGTGTTTTCTGAGAAACAACATCCGGTGTACGGTGACCCACTGTGTAACAGCTATATTGTACCGCTAGTGCTTTCTGAGAAACAACATCCGGTTTATGGTGGCCCACTGTGTAACAGCTATATTGTGGCGCTAGTGCTTTCTGAGAAACAATATCCGGTGTATGGTTACCCAGTGTTACAACTATATTGTGCCGCTAGTGCTTTCTGAGAAACAATATCCGGTGTATGGTGACTTACAGTGTAACAGCTATATTGTGACGCTAGCTAGTGCTTTCTGAGAAACAAATCTGGTGTATGGTGATCCACAGTGTAACAACTGTATTGTGCCGCTAATGCTTTCTGAGAAACAACATCCGGTGTACGGTGACCCACTGTGTAACAGCTATATTGTGCCGCTAGTGCTTTCTGAGAAACAATATCCGGTGTATGGTGACCCACAGTGTAACAGCTATATTGTGCCGCTAGTGCTTTCTGAGAAACAATATCCGGTGTATGGTGACACACAGTGTTACAGATATATTGTGGCGCTAGTGCTTTCTGAGAAACAATATCCGGTGTATGGTGACACACAGTGTTACAGCTATATTGTGCCGCTAGTGCTTTCTGAGAAACAACATCCGGTGCACGGTGACCCACAGTGTACCAACTATATTGTGGCGCTAGTGCTTGTTGAGAAACAACATCCGGTGCACGGTGACCCACAGTGTACCAACTATATTGTGGCGCTAGTGCTTTCTGAGAAACAACATCCGGTGCACGGTGACCCACAGTGTACCAACTATATTGTGGCGCTAGTGCTTTCTGAGAAACAATATCCGGTGTATGGTGACACACAGTGTAACAGCTATATTGTGCTGCTAATGCTTTCTGAGAAACAATATCCGGTGTACCGTACATACAGTGAACGGGGGCTTCAGAGAAATCGTACAACTCACTGTTGTTCAATATGCTGATTGCTTACTACAAACTGTACGTATGTTACATACCATTCGTTTATTGATTCCAAACAAACATTGAAAACCTTATATTTATTGTGAGCGAATATCAAACACTGGAACAATTTCATCATTTAAAACAATATGATAAGAACACGAGCTATGTAACATATTGGAATATGTCTAAAAATAGCTCAACGTAACTATACCTGCGTACGAAATGTCTAGTAAAACTAAGCATATTGCCAACACAAATCCAACATCGCAAGCATCCATTTTGTAAAACACAATTTCATGACGTTCTTATTTACTGAATATAATGTTTTATGTACATAAACACTGGATCGGTTTCTCTAGCGAGTACAGTCACCAGCAGCACGTCTGTTAGAAATCGAACAATCGATATTGTGTATGTTCTTCGCAAACACGCCATTCTATTTATAGGTTACGCGTGTGTTATACGTAATAGATAAATAACACTTCATAACATAATGTTTCTGTTGTTGCTCAGTGGTAAGATATTGAAGTAAGACATAAGTAAGCTTATCAAATAAAAGCGCCGATGGCACTGGAAGAACAGGGATTGTTCATGTCGTCAGAAAAATATTTTTCCAGTCACAAAGCATATGAGGGGATATGCCACACCAACGCCATATGTATGTTCCAGCATCCAGTTAATACAGTATTACCACTACTGCCTATACTACTCGCAATATATTTAAACGTTCGGCGTTTATCACTGACCGGATGGTAACCTAGCTTACATAACATAATACAATATTTACCAAGCTTCCTGCAATAAAGTGCTAAGTCATCATGCAACATTATAAACACTGTCTAGGCTAAAGATTAGGCGATAGAGCCCGAAGTCATCCCGCGGAATGCGCAATTCCATCTATTTTTAGCTCGCAATCTTTTTCAGTATATTTTTAACGCTTACACTGACCAGGGCGCTAAAGCTTCCTGTTCAAATCAAAGCGCCGATGGCACTGGAAGAACATGGATTGTTCCTGTCGTCAGATAAATATTTTTCCAGTCACAAAGCATATGAGGGCATATGCCACCCCAACATCATATGTATGTCCCAGCATCTAGTTAATACATTATTACCTCTACTGCCTATACTACTCGCAGTATTTAAACGTTGAGCGTTTATCACTGACCGGATGGTAACCTTGCTTACATAACATAATACAATCGCTGTCTCGATATATTTACCAAGCTTTAGGTGGGCACTTGTCTTCTCTTTATGGTACGTAACGGAACTATCGGTTCTAAGTGCTAGGAAAAATAATTTTTATTTCCCCACTGTTGAAATCAAATGCCTACGGGAATATATTTCCCAGGACGGGTGAATGATCAGGGAATGTACACTCGTCAGTGATGCCTTAGTGCAGCTCTTAGAGAAATTATTTTCAAAATACAGAGTTTTGACTTCCCAAATTTTCGTTCATCTTCTATAGGTCTTTTTCTATAGTAAATGAGCGAACATCTGGGGATGTTAAAACTGTATTATGTGATATAATTTCTTAGACCTGACTGTCACCCTCGCTGTCATGCGATATTTATTCCATTATACTGAAACATTTGAGTGTTACCCCTCTTGTTCACCATCATGGGGGTAGTCAGAATATTGTGTCTTTTAATTTGTAAGCTCCTCAAAATGTCTGAATTCTCAACTGGAATATCGTATTTGTTCTAAGCACGGATAGCCATCATACTCTATTGTACCGATGTTATTAAATTGGTACCTGTGATGTGGTGTCCCCGGGCGGGGGGCGTTTAATCAACGTGTAGTATGACAATATTAGTGTTTTGTCGTAAGTTGTGTCTAACGTCGCCGGATCTACGACAAAGGCGTTTTATAAACGTTTTGTCTCAGCTACGATGTCGCAACTTGGTCGATTTTTGTCGTAAGTTCTAAGTCAGGGTCGAGGCTTTTTTCTCGTAAATCCGTCTACAGTCTTTGCTTGCAAAGGACTCATTATAATACAGTATGGAATACAAAGTAAATACTTATATAAATTAACTGTACCAGGCAATGATAAACAAATCGTCAACTGGCCAATTCTAAGCAAATAATTTACAAATTATGCATAAAAATTATTTCAAGCATAGTCTAGTCACGATGTTGAGGTACTTGAACTAATATTGATCAATGGAAGGTCTCAAACGTAAGTCTTAATCTATCAGCAACACGTGTTCGTTCTAGGTAAAGTAATTTTTGAGGTTGGGGTCTTCCTAAACCACCATTGTTTGTCTATTGTGCCACTGTGCCAGGTTAATGCTTATGGTTGAAATAATGCACTAATGGGGTTGTTCTTGTGATTTTACGTCAGTGCCTGTTTAAAAAAGAATAAAATATAACCAGAACAAGTTTTTTTTATTTCTTTATTTAATATAATTATGCCTCGGCATTTATATAAGATACATATGTAAATTAAAAAAGGACGCATATCTGTACATAGCAAACCTATAATAAACACATGTGCAGATAGATTAACGAGTGTGTATTCGAAACAATGAGTATACTTATATGTCTAATTCATTTTTAAAAAAAATGAAACTTTGAAAAATTATTTAAGTCACATTGGTCAACAGTATTCCAGTCAAATGGACACCTCTCACTGACAGTATCCAGTGTGGAGAATCATGTGATCAAATTTTTCTCGATTACAACGATCGTGAATTTAATATGGTTATATTATATACCCTAAAGAATACCCCGTATATGTTAGAATACGCTGAAAGTACCTATTTCGCTCCATATTTAGCTGTTTGTAATTGATTCTCGACCACATGCAGTTTTCAACTGATTATAATAATTTGGTCGAGCAAAATCGGTAATTGTCTAGTGTTTCTACATATATGAGATATCCTATAGGTTGTATTATATAATCGTATTAAGTGCACGAACGCTAAAATCAAGAAAAAATACTCACCGTTAGCGCACGAAATCGCAATTGTTTTGAGTGTGAACGCTATTCATTTAATCACGTGATGTTCCACACTGTTATCCAAACGAACCCACAGTTACCCGGAGCTAACTTTACTTCAAGCGTCAATCACTACCATTTCTAACAAACCCTCCTGCCCCACACTTTACCTACCAAATATGATAAAATTCTCTTACGTCTCAGATTATCAAGAGAAATGTAACTCAAGTAAAAGTAAACCTGCACTAACACACATGTCACGTTAATGAACTATTTACTTACTTACTTACTTACAGTCGCTTTTTATATAAGTGTGTACCATTTATCTACAGACTAATGAAACTAACTAAAATCATTAACTCTGCCAATGGTAGATTACATACGCGAATTGGAAAAGACCTACGTAAAGGTCTTTCAAACGTGTTAAAAGATAATTGGTTTTCAAAGACCCCCTGTCCATAAATGACCCCAATGTTTGAACGTGCGATATGTGGTATTTGAATATGTTAATTTGCACTATAAAATGAAGAAGGTCACTACACAATTAGAACTAGAATACATGAATTATTAATGCCGCAATAAGCCAAGCATGTGTTACACACATAAATGATACGTGATATTGGAGTTAGAATGTCAAAGATTGCTTGAGCGGCCTAACAGCAGAAAAGAGCCCTAGACAATTGGTAATTTTTTATATGCTTCATACATGGAACATTATCAGACCGAGTATAACCCAAGTCCTATACTAAATTAAAGCAAAACCGTTTAAAAATGTGTATAACCTTTTTGGGCAATATACCACAATTAGTACATGGTTTCGGTATTTTCAAATTCCTTATTTAACACCTTGAATAAGCAAATAATTTATAGAATACCCTAAGATAAATTGAAACTAAATGTCTATGCATGATACCATTCAAACATACACCACAAGTATATCGGAAGGTAGCCAATTCACCAACGTTATAAGTCGAAAATTCAGACTTAGACTTAATATAGCCAAATATTATATTTGCTCTCATGTTGTTATAAATGTATCGACTTTAATATAAATGGGTAGACATGTTCCGTGGGTACCACCTAATAATCAGATAAAATTTCACATAGTTAAATCTAAGTTCAAAGTAGTGGCAGTGATTATAAATGCTGCAAGGTTTAAGTCTAAGTTTGAGTTTCTGACTTACATTATTGGTGAATAAGGACCCAAAAATAGAAGAGCGCGAAAGACACAAAAAGTAACATTCACATGATTCATATAAACCAAAACGTCATACAGCACAAGTACACTCCACAATAACCAAAACGGTACTAAAAACTCAAACAGGGAAGTTAGCAATCAACTAAAACATTTGACACAAAAATAAAAACAGAATAACAAATATGATAATCTCACGACACGATGCTCAACACACCAGTCATACAATAAGAACAAGAACATTCAACTAAACCGATGAAAGTCCCAAGTTTCAGCAGTCAAAAGGACCTGGAAATAGAACCACTGTATAGTGTAAATCCTCACAGCCGCACAAAAAATTGTTCAACGGAAAAGCTTAAGAATCCCTATTACGCTACAATTAAACGGAATCTCTCAACTGAAACAGGGGGCTTATTCCCGAACGTTGTAAGTCTAAAATTCAGACTTAGACTTTAACTCGATTTTGATATAAATGGGTATACATGTTCAGTGGGTAACAAGAAATAATCAGAAAAAATCACATGGTTAAATCCAATTACAAAGAAATGGCAGTGATTTTAAATGTTGTCAATTTTAAGCCCAAGTCTTACAGCGTTAGTGAATAAGCCCCAGCTGCGCACAGAAAACGGAAACAACACTCACCACAATCGTTCGACTTATTATGCCAAACACACAAATGATACGAGAAAATGAAACTAATAAAACTGACGAAAGGCCAAAAATAGCCAAAACATGTGTATGCATAGAAATAGTATTTATTACATTCCATAAGTCAATAAAAATTCATTTTTTATTACTTTGTAAATTACGATTGAAGCACTGGAGTAATACATGAAGTTGATCAAATATTGAATAGATATGAAAATAAATGCATGTATACACACAAAAGGCACTAGACCTATCTATCCACTTTTGTCAAGGCATAAATAAGACATAATAAAAAAATAACATGTATTCTAAAAAAACTGTATAAGCACTAATTTCTACTTATAGGCAAGCACTGACAAATTAAACACTTAAACCTTTTAATATAATTTGTTCATCAAACTAAAATGCTCAATTCAAGTAAACTGTCTGGTGTCAGTCTATTAGGCCATAGTTTCTTCGTTTAGCGTCCGCCCTTAGTTCGAAAACCTTTCTAGCTATCCTGAGACAAAAAACAAAAAACTCGAAAAAAACAAGTCATAACCACTTGAATCCTCACCATCATATGGGTAACAAATCTAGCTTTCAGGCATTGTTAATAATTATAACTTACTGAACCCACTGAAAACCTGTTTGTGTGAAACCTATTCCTGCATAGAGATTAGGGACATGATGGTAAACATGTATCACAAGTATGAAAGCAATAAGTCAATGGATTTTGAAGATATAAGTGGTTAAAATCTTTTTGTTTTTTCTTTCCAAAGATGCTCACACATACCCGTCCTCGGACGCTAAACGAAGAAACGATTTGGTATGGCCTTATATCACAATTCAAAGTAACACAGTCTGTACCACTGGACGATGTCTCTCGTTACCAAGGAATATAACTTCTACCTAACGACTCCAATCACATTTGTTATGGAATGATACAATCACTATGCTATACGAGGTGTACCGCAATCCGTCCCAGTCTACAACTTCACACTTAATCCGCATATCACATTGATATACTAATGTAATCCTAATATGACAACATATTTCGAACAATGTCATATTAGTCATTAGTATCCAGGGTAAGGCGGTGGAGGTGGCAGGTCGGAATAGTCAGGCGGTGGAGCTAAAATATAAAACATTGTCACATTAGTAACAAAATGTACAATTCATTCATCTTCGTTATTTTAATATTTTTACAGCACTTATGCCTCTTGGACTTAAACATTACAACCTTAAGTAGAATGGCCATGTAAAAATTGGTTTCCAAGTACCAATCACTCTTCCTGAGATAGCCAAATACCTCTGGATTTAAGATGTACAGATTGCATTTAATGAGATTCATTGATGTTGTATACATTATTATAAATATACACGCATTCCTTCAAGAATGTAGTAAACATAGTAACAAAGCCATATCCCACCTGTAGGAGTTATTTGGTTCCCAACCTGTTCCTCAGATGTATGACTGATAACCGATCGATCCTGGCATAAAGGTTGTGATTCAGGTAGAGCGGATGCGGTGGCAGCAGTTGGTCTAGTTGCCTGGTTCATAGGTTCGTGTATTTGCCCATGTTTGTCCTCTTCATATGAATATAAATGTTGATTTAGCATGACTTCTGAATAAGGTGGGGCTTCATCTGAGTGTGTAGGCATACCCGGTGAACCAGTGTCAGGGATGTACGTGGGCATATTCGGTGATGGTTGATTTTGGCTAGTGGCACCTGATAAACGAAGTAACAATGAACAGATTTTGAATACGACTTTCATAATTGGCCATGTTGAGGTACCTTAGAAGAATACTATTCAGCCATAATTTCTTATGCCAGGCTGACAAGCAGTCTTATGCATACGTCCTTATTGTAATAACTTGTCATACACCTACTAGTGCAGTAAAGTTCCGCTAGTAAGACCACTTTGATTATTTTGAAATCATGCAGATTTTTGCCAGTTTAAGGTCCCAAAGTATTAAATTTAGAACAAAAAAGGTCCGCTAATACATATACAAAGAATAAATCAAAGTACAGAAGTACTGACAGGCTGGCGATCTGCAAAGGGGCAATAGCTTTTCAAGTAATATAACAAGAAGTGGTTTTCTAAGTCGAAAGAGAGGTAAGTGCTGGACGAAAAATAAAGTTTTAAAAAATATAAAAAAATTGGAGCCGCCGTGATTCGATCAGAAAATTACTAAGCGAGTTGCTTAACCACTCGGCCACGATCTCGTTTGAAAATATTGAACTAAATAATTTAACATAAATAAAATCATCGATGCACGCGCTATAATCGCGTTCGTAACGAGTAGTAATAATTATCAACGCCTTTAAACAAATTTTCTTTGAATTTCATACAATTTCCTTCCATTACAAGAAGAAACTAATATATTACAATCGAATAGATTAAATGAAACAAGGAAAATTTAATGTTCTAATCTTGCAAAACTGATTAACGAGGGGGAACTATTTTCATTGAGTGTTTAGATTCTGTGTTGTCAGTTTCGGGAGTAAATACATCTTAGTGGAATTCATTTTTTGGCATTGTTATAGGTCTGGCGACATCGCCAGCCTAAAAACCTAACGTTGACAATGTTTGGATGAAACAAAGATCCAGTTCAATTGAAGTATATTCACTATATTTCGCCTCCACATTTTCACCCGAATACAAAACAATTTCTTATTAATGATCTCCATAACGGCCACACGTACACGTGTATATATTAATACACTTTTGTTACTTTATATATATATAATTATATATAGTAACAAAAATTATCCTATTTCGCCTATCCGCCCGGTCCGCTGGTGTGCGGGAATAGGGTGAACATTTGTCACATGTGGTTGAAAACCGAAACGGGACAACAAAAAGGAACTAATGCATAACCTAGTGTGATCAGAATAGTGTAGTGTGCCTTTCTGGTATTTTCTTAAAAATGCAAATAAAAGTTTAGACATTTTTACTAGTATTTAATTGCCGGACCGGTTTAGCTTATTCAGCAAACCCCAAACACAAGCCATTGCAACCCTCTACCTAAGCACATACGTGACCACAGTAATAGTTGCGTATCTGAAGCTTAATTGTTTATGTTAAAAATGATCGGGACAAATGATTTCGTTAAAGAAAACAATTATACCCGTATCTCCTGAGAATTTGCTCCTACAATATCCAATGCATACATAAAATAGTATAACCGCTACGGCTGCTCCTATAATGCCTTTGATCAAGTTTCCTATACCACTATCAGTGTCATAATTGTCATAATCATCGTCATCATTGGTATACCAATACGTTGTTGTGGTACGTCTTGTAGTTGTTGTCACTAGAAAATTACAAAGCAGTACAGAACCCGGTAGATGTATTAAATAGTACAACAATGAATAAGTAGGGAAAAAACCAAAGCCACGCAGCTACGGCGGCAGCGCCTAGCCACACACGCAAGGGTCAGACATAGTAAAAGCCACCCACATCCCCAAAATGGATGCTCACTTCGCAATGAATGACACATGGTGGACATTGAATTTTGTGCATGATTGTGAAAACCTGCCTCCTCTGTCAGAACATAAGTGTTATGACAGAGCCGACCCTAAATGACCAATGGATGATAAGGTTGTTAGAAGAGAATATGACTCAATACTCAACCTCAAACAACGACACTAATAACAGCAATATCATTATGGCATGACGACACATATTTAACAAGCTAAATTTGTCTAGCTCCCGTGTGGTATCTACTCTTAAAAGTATCAATTCTATTACGATTCATTGCAGAAGGTCTGTGTTCGTTCCATGGCCGCGTTATACCGTCGACAAAATCAGTACCATGTGTTTCACGACATGACGCTCTGCATTAGAAAAGGCAAATACTAGTAGTCAAGTGGTTTCAAATTCGCTCAAACACTTGTGCCAATAGTCTATTAGATATATGTAAAGAGGCGTCGAGAATGGTTCAAATAAGCTGTAAACCTCTTTTCCCAATCGAGCTAAAATACAATGTTATTTATATAAACGAAAATATATTCTTACCAATTCTTTCCTGAACGTACACCTCTACACTCACTGGATGTACTGCAAACGCTCGTGCATTCTCAATTACTGCATACACTTTTGACCTGTCCGTACACTTGGGTGCCCTTTTGAAATCTTTACAAGAATAGCCCTGAAAAGACAAATGGTGTTCAGAATATACGACATGCTAACCACCAATAGGAAGTATACACAGAAAAATGCCCTTTCCAATATTTCTGGGATTAACGCCCAACTATTATCTTGCTATTCCGTAATCAGTTGATAACATTCTAACTGTGAAGAGCATGGAACTAACCAATGTGAACAAGCGCAATGATCAAAACAAAACTTATCCATCCCAGGGATCAGTGACAAAGAAGGAATTAATAAAATGAAATAAAGAAATAATATAATCCAATAATTACTCCATATGTGGAGTACAATGTATTATTATGTTTAACAATGAAACTAAAGTTTAAACAAATAAAAATTTCATAAAAGTATTTGTAAAAGGTGCAATTACTTACGTTTTGCAAATGGAAGGGTAGGTACCCGATAAAGTACTTCAGCACTCTAGAACACGTGTCATGTGATGCGTAATAGGCGGCTCCTGGTCCATAATTGCTTATGCATATTTGTCTTGATTCACTAAGATGACTCATTGTGAAGACACAACGTGTAAAAGTATGGCTATCATCAAACGGACCATCGGGCATAAATGACAATATTATACGGTCATTCTGGTTATGCATGTACGTACGATTACATACATCATCTGTCACTTCTATTCTTCGCTCTACAATACAAGAAACATTATACTTTTATATGCACGCAATTCTAGTAATTGCAATAAATTTATTTCCTTAATTGATCGTCCCTGCATGCTAGTATGCTCTGACCCTTTTTAGGCTGGCGATTTCGCGCCAGACTATTACAATCCTAAAAAATGAAATCCACTAAGATGAATTTACTCCCGAAACTGACAACACAGAATCTATACACTCAATGCAAATAGTTCCTCCTCGTTAATCAGTTTTGCAAGATAAGAACATTCAACTTTCCTTGTTTCATTTATTCTGTTCGATTGTAATATATTAGTTTCTTCTTGAAATGGAAGGAAATTGTATGAAATTAAAAGAAAATATGTTTAAAGGCGTTGATAATTATAACTACGCGTTACGAACGTGTTATAGCGCGCGCATCAATGAATTATCATGTTAAATTATTTAGGTCAACATTCTCCAACGAGATCGTGGTCGAGTGGTTGAGCAACTCGCTTAGTAATTTCCTGATGCTAAGGTCCAGCGATCGAATCACGGCGGCTCCAATTTTTTTTTTTTGTTAAGTCCAGCACTTACCTCTCTTTCGACTAAGAAAACCACTTGATGTTATATTACTTGAAAAGCTATTGTTCCTTAGCAGTTCGCCAGCCTGTCAGTACTTTCAGTACTTTGATTATTTATTGGATGTAATTGGTTTGCTAGTAAAGGTTATGGTGTCAGTGAATTAACCGTAGTTGAACTGTCGTAATGTTGATCACAGACTGGTATGCATTACAGAAGGTAATTCAAGACATAATAATGTCTGAATAGCTCATGGATGAATGGTATACAATAGTGTAACATCTATATTGTGCTGCTAGTGCTTTCTGAGAAACAGCATCCGGTGTATGATGACCCACAGTGTTACAGATATATTGTGCTGCTAGTGCTTTCTGAGAAACAACATCCGGTGTACGGTGACCCACTGAGTAACAGCTATATTGTACCGCTAGTGCTTTCTGAGAAACAACATCCGGTTTATGGTGGCCCACTGTGTAACAGCTATATTGTGGCGCTAGTGCTTTCTGAGAAACAATATCCGGTGTATGGTAACCCACTGTGTAACAGCTATATTGTGGCGCTAGTGCTTTCTGAGAAACAATATCCGGTGTATGGTAACCCACTGTGTAACATCTATATTGTGCTGCTAGTGCTTTCTGAGAAACAACATCCGGTGTTTGGTAACCCACAGTGTTACAGATATATTGTGCCACTAGTGCTTTCTGAGAAACAACAACCGGTGTATGGTGACCCACAGTGTAACAGCTATATTGTGCCGCTAGTGCTTTCTGAGAAACAACATCCGGTTTATGGTGGCCCACTGTGTAACAGCTATATTGTGCCGCTAGTGCTTTCTGAGAAACAATATCCGGTGTATGGTGACTCAAAGTGTAACAGCTATATTGTGACGCTAGCTAGTGCTTTCTGAGAAACAAATCTGGTGTATGGTGACCCACAGTGTAACAACTGTATTGTGCCGCTAGTGCTTTCTGAGAAACAACATCCGGTGTATGGTGACCCACAGTGTAACAGCTATATTGTGCTGCTAGTGCTTTCTGAGAAACAATATCCGGTGTATGGTGACCCACAGTGTAACAACTATATTGTGCCGCTAGTGCTTTCTGAGAAACAACATCCGGTGTATGGTGACCCACAGTGTAACAGCTATATTGTGCTGCTAGTGCTTTCTGAGAAACAACATCCGGTGTATGGTGACCCACAGTGTAATAGCTATATTGTGCCGCTAGTGCTTTCTGAGAAACAACATCCGGTGTACGGTGACCCACAGTGTAACAGCTATATTGTGGCACTAGTGCTTTCTGAGAAACAACATCCGGTTTATGATGGCCCACTGTGTAACAGCTATATTGTACCGCTAGTTTTTTCTGAGAAACAACATCCGGTGTACGGTGACCCACAGTGTAACAGCTATATTGTGCCACTAGTACTTTCTGAAAAACAACATCCGGTGTACGGTGACCCACAGTGTAACAGCTATATTGTGCCGCTAGTGCTTTCTAAGAAAGAATATCCGGTGTACCGTACACACAGTGAACGGGGGCTTCAGAGAAATCGTACAACTCACTGTTGTTCAATATGCTGATTGCTTACTACAAACTGTACGTATGTTACATACCATTCGTTTATTGATTCCAAACAAACATTGAAAACCTTATATTTATTGTGAGCGAATATCAAACACTGGAACAATTTCATCATTTAAAACAATATGATAAGAACACGAGCTATACATTCTATGTAACATATTGGAATATGTCTAAAAATAGCTCAACGTAACTATACCTGCGTACGAAATGTCTAGTAAAACTAAGCATATTGCCAACACAAATCCAACATCGCAAGCATCCATTTTGTAAAACACAATTTCATGCCGTTCTTATTTACTGAATATAATGTTTTATGTACATAAACACTGGATCGGTTTCTCTCGCGAGTACAGTCACTGCAGTATAACGTACACCGGATATTGCTCGTAAAGTGAGTAATATTATCAATTTTAAGAACATGAAATGGAGACCAGGGTAAGTTTAGAGACGAAATTTTCCGAATTACTGACTTCTTATCCATATCTCAATTGAGTTTTAACTTCTTCGGGCATTTTGGTAACTTTATAGCACACTATCGTATATCTGATATTCACAGAAAGGTTAAAATGAACCAGCATTATGCCGTTACTCACTCGCAAATATTGACAGTAGGACTTTACAAGCTTCTGGAACGGCTGTAATACCAAATTGTAGATTTTTTGAACTGGCCATTTTGTTTATATTGAACTCCAAAATGTTGTGACCAAATTTCATAAATATTGTTCGAAAAACAACTAAGATACATCCCAAAACAGATACGCGTGCGTGTACGGAGTATTGCTGTTTAGTGTACGGAGTATTGCACATAAGCTCAACGTTAGTATACGGAGAGTATGGCATAATAAAATGAGTAAATAAAGTATGTAAATGGACAGTTTTATCGTATTATTACGTCTGCTCACAAATATGGTAATGTTTTATGGGTTATACGATACAATAAGAATATTCTTAAATGATTATGTTAAAATATTTCAACCGTCAGGCAGATGAATGTGATTAACAATATAGAATGCTAAATTTTATGCATAAAGTGTTCTTGTGAGTAGTACAAAGGTGATATTTTGCTTGGATATGTGCCATTCTTTGAGAGTCATACTAATGGTCAAATGGCAAATGAGGGCATTCACATCCATATATTTTATAATCTCTCAACTATTTCAGATACTGTAATGAGGTTCCTTTGCTATGATTTACCTTCAACGTTGCTAATTCAAAGTATTGGACATTGTATTAGTTTTGTGTTTGTCAAATGCAATTGCTCAGCTATTTCTCTTTACTGTATGTGAAATACACGGTTACTAATAGAAGTTTCCCATAAAATTCAGGGAGGACTTGGAGCTAGGATTAGCTTGTTACATTAATTTGCTTCATGCAGTCCATACAATCCAATCTAATAGGTACATATCTATATAATATAAGTTATTTTTTTTAAATAATGCTGCTTATACCTTGTATTGATTCGATTTTAGTGACAAATAGTCACTGTAAGTAAAAGCAATACTCTGTACACCAAACAGCAATACTCCGTACACCAGAGAGCAACTATATAGCAATACTCCGTACACTAACGCCTGCATTTATTCTCGCAATGCACCGTCATTTTCGATTAGTTTCGTATACTACATTTGCAATATAATCTTTGTAACAAAAATGACAATTCGCTCGATTCAAGTTGAGTATTTTAACGAAAAATATAAACAAAAACATCTTATTTTGACAGATCGAGCTTACTTTCTGCGTGAGTAACGATACGAGTTTGGTCTTTTAATCACCCTTTTAAGAAATTCCTGGCAATTTACCGGTTGCACAGGCAAGGAAAATTTATGGAGAAGATAGCTTTGTATAAAATGTACATTAAAACACTCAGAAAAACTAACAATCATCTCTGAACTTACCCAAGTCAACACTAGAATGTCGCGAAAATTGATAATATTACTCATCTTGCTAGCAATATCCGGTATACGTTATACCGCAGTGACAGTCACCAGCAGCACGTCTGTTAGAAATCGAACAATCGATATTGTGTATGTTCTTCGCAAACACGCCATTCTATTTATAGGTTACGCGTGTGTTATACGTAATAAATAAAGAACACTTCATAACATTATGTTTCTGTTGTGGCTCAGTGGTAAGACATTAGTAAGCTTATCAAATCAAAGCGCCGATGGCACTGGAATAACAGGGATTGTTCCTGTCGTCAGAAAAATATTTTTCCAGTCACAAAGCATATGAGGGCATATGCCACCCCAGCGCCATATGTATGTTCCAGCATCTAGTTAATACATTATTACCACTACTGCCTATACTAGTCGCAGTATTTAAACGTTGAGCGGATGGTAACCTAGCTTACATAACATAATACAATCGCTGTCTCGATATATTTACCAAGCTTCCTGCAATAAAGTGCTAAGTCATCATGCAACATTATAAACACTGTCTCGGCTAAAGATTAGGTGAAAAAGCCCGAAGTCATCCTGCAGAATGCGCAATTCCATCTATTTTTAGCTCGCAATCTTCTTCAGTATATGTTTAACGCTTACACTGACCAGTTCGCAAAGCTCCCTGTTCAAAAATCGCCTAAACCACTTGTCTTCTAGCCTTGGTTAAGAAATGATGATCTCCAAAGACAACTCATTACGGATAATAAGTTTCTTGATATCATTGATTAAAGACAACATTCGTGAGTGATTAAATGGCATAGCCATATTTATTGGGTTGTATGGTAAAAATGGTTTTAATTATTCTGTACACGTGTTCTTGGGGCTTTGGTGAATCATTGATCGTGTGGTTAGTGTTCGTCCTTACTATACGAATCAATGATGTCTGTGTCTTACTGCGGTTGTGTTAGGGTGACCGATGTTGTATGTTATCCGGGTATGGCGACAGGTATAAGGTACATGTAGTTGTTTAGTTAAATAAAGTCCAGTTTTATAGGATAATAATACAGTGACGCAGTGGAACAATCCACTAATACGGTGTAAAAACAAGTATATACGCTTATACCAACAGTTCAATACAAAACTAAACTCTACCTGTTTAAGCAATTGTTTTAATCTTTTGGGTACACACTAACGATGACGTCACTGTCAAAATACCTTAGATGGACTAAACGTAAAATGTACTAGTATTATGTTCATATTTGATGTTTCTCATTGAAACTTGTGACATTGTGTATTATCTTCTCATCTTGTTTGCTATTGTTTGCCTATCCAACATGGCAACAATGTTGTTTTGATGAGTGCTGCCATTCCTGTTTGTGCGTCCACGCGTATTTATGAGATGGTCGTATATAGCATCCGCAATGGTACTGTCCGACTGTACCAAGCGCAAATTGTATATGTTGAACCGCTCACAAACTGTTGTGTAGAAGTTATTAATATTTCACAGAAATAACCGAAATGCTCGCTAACCGACAGTCATTTTCGGTCCGTCGTGTCAGTTTATTGGCCTTTTTAGTTCGATAATATTTTGTTGTACATTCATTCTTTGTTGTTACGTCACTGCTAGTAAAGTCACAATCAAAATCTGTAATATTTTACCGTTTTAATTTCGTATATGCATTGATATATTGATTATATAAGGTTCAATACAAAAAAGTAAAAATTAATGACTTTATCAATAGATTTGTATATTGCGTTGGGTTAATGAGTGATACAATACAAACATAATTAAAAGCATACTTAATTAAGAATATATACATTTTGTACACACAAAAGGCACTAGATACATCGATGCTCAAGACTTTGTCAAGACCAAGTCAAAAATAAAAACTATTATCTAAAGAAACTGCAATAGCCTGAAGTATTACTTAACGACAAGAACTAACAAATTTTACATTATTACAAGCTATCTACCCCTATACGTTTATTATATACACTTAATTTATAATCAAATATTTACACATACATTGAAAATATAAATATATTTCATATTTACATCTAAAACGATTTACCGAAAACAGTTGGTTTCCATCTATTCACATTGTAAATCAAAGTAACACAGTTTGTACCTATAATAATGTCTTTCTCAAAGAAAGGGAGAACACTTTTTGACTAGTGATTGCGAATCTTCTCTGCTACGAAAAGAAACTATCACTTTCTTGTTCAATGTGCATCACAATCGGTACGTTTGTGTCGATTCTTAACAGCTACAAGGTCTCATCGGGGTTTAAAAAAGTTACCGATTTTCTTCGGCTCTTTTCCGCTCAAGCACCCTTTAATATTTTAACTTTCCCTGGTCATTGGGCTGCCTATGGAAATCTACACTAGTGTCTCCCTGGGGAGACTATACTCTCGTGTGGGTGTTGCAGTCAACATTGATCCGTGGTGCCCAGGAATAGACACTGCCCGCACAGATACCATTTTACACTATGATGGGGTGGAGTATGTTTATCTTTCTCAGAGAAATTGACCTGTGTTCCAGACGGGGTTAAACCAGGAACCTCGCGATCCCCAAGCGCGCGCCTAATCTCGAGGCCACCGCTCCCCACATAGGTTCACGTTGTCCAAATTGAAGTCACGTTAAGTATCACTGTAAGTAACCAACTCTACATATGTCCAGATGAAGTTAATTGTATCAACAAAGATGCAATAGCAAATGAACACGAAACGGAAGAAAAGAAAAGACAATTTCAAGATCAGCATGAAACAAATACAAAACATGTGTATGCATTAAAATACACTAAAATGTCAATAAAATTGTTTTCTTTTCTTGTAAATTAATATTGACCGCACTGAAGTAATTACGTTTATGATCAAATATAAGGTCTGTAACTCATACATCTGTACGTACAAAAGGCACTAGATCTAGATTTATTGATGGCCAAGGCGACAACAAAATAGAGTCAAGAATAAACAAGCTATCTAAACAGTAATAACTCTTATTACTTCTAAGAGGCAAGCACTGATAAATTGAACATTTAAAATACATCACCGGTTGTATGCATCAAACTACAGTGCTTTTTAAGCAACATGACTATTGTCCATCTATTCATATCACAATTCAAAGTAACACAGTTCGTAATTATACGGTAGTGTCTCTCTTAAAATAAGGGACATAAAAAGTGCGAACCACCCTTGCTACATATTAAAACGATCACTTTTCTATTCGAGGTACACCGTAATCCGTCCAAGTCTACATGTGCACACTTTCTCCGCAAGAAAACTGCTTATATGCGAAAAAGATGACGTCCTTCGTTTACTTCTAAGAGGCAAGCACTGATAAATTGAACATTTAAAATACATCACCGGTTGTATGCATCAAACTACAGTGCTTTTTAAGCAACATGACTATTGTCCATCTATTCATATCACAATTCAAAGTAACACAGTTCGTAATTATACGGTAGTGTCTCTCTTAAAATAAGGGACATAAAAAGTGCGAACCACCCTTGCTACATATTAAAACGATCACTTTTCTATTCGAGGTACACCGTAATCCGTCCAAGTCTACATGTGCACACTTTCTCCGCAAGAAAACTGCTTATATGCGAAAAAGATGACGTCCTTCGTTTACAATATTTGAACAGCAATTTTATACTAGTGTTTGGTATCCAGGGTATGATGAAGAAGGTAGCAGATCGGAGTCAAGGGGTGGAGCTAAAATGTAAAACAACCACATGTATAGTGCATTCATATTAGTCATTGATAGTGTTGGTGTGTGACTGAAAAAAGAACAGATACATCAGGTAAATCAGACTGGGAAGGCATATTTTAGGAAACAAACTTTTCATAAAAATATTTAGATTTCTCGTACTCCAGTGTTAAAAAAACACAATACATGTGCACACATGTATCTTTGAATTTATTTTACAGTTTTTGAAGCATTACGTTAACACATTTTATAATTCTGTCAAGTTTTCAGTCTAGATTTCCATTATGGTGGATTGAACATACCAGAGCAGTTCTTATGTTGAATGCTAATGAACTTACAATTTCCAATGCAAAATGCTTCAAAATATTTGAAAGATGTTCTGGTCATGGGCAAGGTCTGTACTGACCATGGGCAAGGTCTAACCACAGGCCTAAGAAATTGTATCACCAACGACAGTTTTTACTTCCTAAATTGTTCATCCATTCCATATAGTACAATGTTCCCAGAAATTATTGAGAATCACACCAGTGAGTTATGTTAGTAACATTTTTGTGTGAAATTAGGTCATAAAGGTCCTTGGTAAAAGGCATTATTATTTGCGCAAAATTAAAGGATATTAAATCCAAAATACTTTGTTACATATCTGAACATGTCATTAATAAGGTTTTAACATTTTTACTTGATTAAAAACATGAACGATTGGGAAAAGCTTATTGTTTGCCGAAAAACAGCATTTTGTGAAAAAAATAGACCAAAAATATACCTTTTTTGGGGTCATATCGCAAATATTGCAACACTAAGAACAACTTATGAAGTTCCTTACAATTTAATATTTTGTTTATTATGAATTAACCTATGGAGAATAAAAAAAAACAGTGCCCAACAATGCATTTTCAAACTTTCCTTAGTGAATTTTCAAACGCAACCCCCATATTTGGTGGCAGTTATTATCTGCACCCCATCAACAATTTGCAGCTCCAGTTAGTTTAGAACATACACGTTCTCGTTGTGTTTGCATTTTTTGTAAATAAATTGCTTCCAGTGTCAATAATCAACTATCTCTAAATACTTTTACGTTAAATAAGGGTCTGAATTATGGCATTGTATACAAAACTTGCACATTTTACGACTTGTGGCTTAAAATTCCTGTTTCCATGACAACCATTGCATTGTCTGAACTAAATCATTGGCAAATCACACAATGGACTTGTATATACCAAACTTATACAAATGAACAGTTAATTGTTTTTTCAAATAAACTATTTACACCATTTTGGAAACACCTTAAAATTCTCAATAATTTCTGGGAACACTATTTATATGAGAAAGGTTTGCAACGTTTCGGTTTGAATTCCATTGTCAATATCAAAACATCGTGACAATGGCTTCCAACCCGGAACGGCACATCATCGAACGTACCTGATATTATAACTTAAACACGACTAAAGGTATACCAGTATATTTTGATTGTTTTGTATGGTAGAGACATAATTCGATCCGACTAATAATATAAAACAATTTTCTTGCCAGTTTAGGTGTTAAATGGTATATTGTAAATGGGCGGACAGAGACATTTCAAACTTGTTTTTATATCTAATGAATGAATGAAAATTTGGGTTTGTTAAACTCTGTTTTCGCGATATAATTTCTTATAAGGCCTGTGGTCTAACCATAGCAGATGTATCATTGGTGTGACAAGACTTAATGGTTCCGTAAAATCGGTTCATGAGATAACCACAATTTTTACATTTAGGCTCGAGTTGACGAACTATAAAGCAATGTGACAAATTGTTGTGGTAACTTTAGCAATAAACGCGTTCTTTTAACAAATGAATGCGGTAACTTTAGCAATAAACGCGTTCTTTTAACAAATGAATGCGGTAACTTAGCAATAAACGCGTTCTTTTAACAAATGAATGCGGTACCTTTAGCAATAAACGCGTTCTTTTAACAAATGAATGCGGTACCTTTAGCAATAAACGCGTTCTTTTAACAAATGAATGCGGTAACTTTAGCAATAAACGCGTTCTTTTAACAAATGAATGCGGTAACTTTAGCAATAAACGCGTTCTTTTAACAAATGAATGCGGTAACTTTAGCAATAAACGCGTTCTTTTAACAAATGAATGCGGTAACTTTAGCAATAAACGCGTTCTTTTAACAAATGAATGCGGTAACTTTAGCAATAAACGCGTTCTTTTAACAAATGAATGCGGTAACTTTAGCAATAAACGCGTTCTTTTAACAAATGAATGCGGTAACTTTAGCAATAAACGCGTTCTTTTAACAAATGAATGCGGTAACTTTAGCAATAAACGCGTTCTTTTAACAAATGAATGCGGTAACTTTAGCAATAAACATGTTCTTTTAACAAATTGATGCGGTAACGTTAGCAATAAACGCATTCTTTTAACAAATTGATGCGGTAACTTTAACAATAAATGCCTTCTTTTAACAAATTGATGCGGTAACTTTAGCAATAAACGCATTCTTTTAACAAATTGATGCGGTAACTTTAACAATAAACGTGTTATTTTAACAAAGAAGTTAACATATGTAGTTCCTGTAACAGCCGCACAACAAACCTGAGGGAGTTACTTGTTTCCCAGCCTGTTCACCAATCTTCATCTTCACATGTCTTTGAATACTGGTAAGACGGTGTTTCATCTATATGTATGTATGATGTCGGTGGATCATCAATTGCATATGTTCGTGGATTGAGCATGACATCTGAATAAGGCGGGGCTTCATCTAAGTTTGTAGGAAGTGAATCAGTGTCTAGATTATGCGTGGGCTTACACGTTGATGCTTTGTCCTGGACAGGTACATCTGATAAATGAAGCAACAATGAATATATGTTTGAAATGCAATGTGATTGACTTTAAGTGGTTAGACATATACCAGTACTTTTATCAAGTACTACATTATATTTAAAAGTAAACTACATAAAAAATAATTAAGAAGAAATCGGCCAGGCAAGGCAAGGCAAGGCAAGGCAAGGCCAGGACAGGACAGGAAAGGACAGACCAGGACAGGAAAGGACAGGAAAGGACAGGTCAGGACAACAGGACAGGACAGGACGCAACTCAACCTTCCGATCACAGTAAACAGGAACATTACAACATAACACAATTACAACAAACAATGTCCACACATAACCCTACGAAACATTCAGACAGCACGAGACAGCCTTATGACACTAAGTGTGCGAATGTAATGCATTTAATACACGACCTAGTTTCCCTACGTAACCCTTACCTTAAACAGGCACGCTTATCAACTAAACAATGGCGTTAAGAATCTTGAATTAAGCAACATCGAAAGTATAACAGTGTTGTGCTACTGAATAAGTATAACAATTAACACGTTTGGTAACGGATGACTCAAGTCACGGTGTAAAAAAGAAATATGAGTTGATGTAAAGCGAGTTTTACTGGCAAAACGTAAATCTCCGTATACGGTTACTTTCGGGATAAAACCTTGTTTCGAAGCCTAACCAGGTATGTCGGAAAGCGACAAACTACTCCTAAACATTCAAGAGTGCGTTTTCGTATTTGGCAGCACATTAGAATATATTTTACAGGCTGTTCCAAACATGGAATATACGATAAGGACAAATGCTGGAGAATGTTTGAGAGTATTAAATAACATACCCGTATTTCCTGATGATTTGTATCGCATATATCCAATGCATATATAAATAAGTACCCCCGCTACGACAGCTCCTATAGCTCCAATTATCAAGTTCCCTACAACACCAACATCGCGATCGTCCATATAATCAAAATCACCATCATCATCATCTTTATCATCATAATAGTCATACCTATACGTCGTCGGACGTATGTACGTCGGTATGCGCATCGGACGTACGAACGTCGGCGGGGCACGTCTCGTGGTGGCAACTAAAATATAACAAGAGAGTGAAGATGACCTTGATCGTCCATTTGCTGTTTATCTATGTTTTGTATTAACGACTAATAAAACATAAAGACGTAAAGGCACCAAGAGTGCCAAAATATATTACTTGAATTGTGTCGAGTAACCCAGTTTACCCTGTAAACCCGAACGAAGGGGCTCGGATTATGAAAAGAAAGAAATTATGGTAACATTTCATAATGAGCATGGTAAAATTGAGACTTCTAGTATGTGACGCAATTGTTCACATCCTGAAGTACAACGGACTAAAACATAGTTCCCAATTTTCTAGGGCTCTGTTCAGCTGTTAGGCCGCTCAAGCACCATTTGACGTTTTAACTTCCCGTCGTCATTGAGCTACCTGTGAAAACTTACGTTCGTGTCTTCTTGGGGAGGCTTTTTCTCTCCTGAGGGTGTGACAGCCATCATCGATCTGTGGCGCCCAGGAATAGACACTGACCTCTCATGTACCATTTTACACCATGGTTGAGTGTAGCATGTGGGTCTTGCTCAGATAAATTAACCAGTGGTCCAGAGGGGGTTAAACCCGGGACCTCTCGATCACGAAGCGCGCGACCTACATCTAGGACATGGCTCCCCACAACTAGCAGTCGGATAAAGAGTGACCGCAAACGCTCACACTACCACTATGTGAGTTGTGTGCTAAAACCTTTGTTAAAAGATATAATTAGGAATAAAAAGTTGCGATTGTTATTACTATAAATTGTAAGATGAAAATTATCTTCTTACCAACGCTTCTCTGGGCATACACTTCTAAACTCACTGGACCGAGGGTACTGGCAGGTGTATTTACAAATACTGCGTACACTTTTGATTGATCATCACACAATGGTTTCGCTTCCCAATGGGGACAAGAAAAGCCCTTAAACGATAGAGAGTGTATGAACCTTGGGTACAAATGGAATAACATAAATAATAGATTTTAAAATGATTGGAAAAGTCTTGTGACCTTTCAACAACTTAAACAATCGGACAGGAAAAGGTTGAACACAATGAAAGACATCAGTTTGGTACAAGAAAACTGAAATTGCGGACTTTAGACCATGAGTGTTATATGAATCTCCATATAAGGAGTTGCTGGTTGATCCGAATTAAAATGACAAACGAACTACTGTTTCACCAAGTTAGTACTGTAATTGTCCAACTTTCCAAACAAACTACTAGAGTAATGTTTTAATCGCAAAAATGATAATAAGTAAATTAGCAAATTATGTTCATTTAGCATTTGAAAATCGTAAATCTTATTTGGTTGACCGGTTAAAATTTCGTTGTATAGTTAGATTATGTATGCATAGTGGGATAGTTATTGTGTTCTTGTGTTCATATTGCTTATTGTACTATGTACATGCTCTTCTTATGTTAATTTACCTGCCGCCCATTGTTTAAGGCGACGAACACACAAAAGTAATTTTCTTAGGCTAATACATTTTTTAAACTGAAACCGTTAGTGTAGAATTACTTACATGGTCAAGATGGTCGGGTAGGTAGCCGATGAAGTAATTAAACACGGTAGAACATATGTCCACCATTTTAGCAGGCGTGGACCGTTCAACCTCTTCAAACAAAGAGCGTATACAAATTGGCGTAGATACACTATAAATAGTGAAGACACAGTGTGTAAATGTGTGACCAACATCACCATCACCGAGCGGACTGTTCGGCATAAACGTGAAAATGATACTATCACCCTGGTCGAGAGTGTAAGCAGTAGTGCCATTACAAACATCATCTGTCACTTGAAGTGATAAAGTTGCTCCGCTGTCTGTTCGTGTAAGTTTTTTCCCTACCGTATGTTTACCTTGAAAAAAAGAATTATCTGTCAAACTGTCTTCCAAGACCTATAAAATAGTTAAAACGTGTGTCCTTTCCTCAAATCTATTTAAACAAGTATACAGTTTATAACATAGAAATCTATATAAAAAGTGAATTCACCGAGGAAAGGACATCACCTTTAAAGAAAGACAACAATTCACCAATCAAAAGGGTGAAGGGTGATACTGTTTCAATGAATATAAATACGATAATCGGAACAAATAAATCAATATACACATCGCTGGCTAAGAATGAGAAGGTCGTAACTACTATTTACGTTAGATCAAGATGTGTTTAAAAACAATAGACCAGTATCCAATCTCCCTATTCTGTCTAAAGTGCTTGGAAAGGTTTGCAGCAAAACAGCTAGTCTAAGACTGTCACCAGGAAGCTAATAGATTGCATGATGATCTACAATCTGCCTACTGTGAATGACATTTCACAGAGACGGCATTATACTAGGAGTGCATCATCGAATAGCACGATATACTGTTTATCATCAACTTTCCGGTAATCTGCTTAACCAGTTTTGAGCTCCCATTTTTTTTCACCAAATATGAAATAATGTTACACATTATTTACATATGGGACGAGAATAAGACTTATTAGTGCAACGTCGTCTGATAGAATGATTATTACCATACACATTCAATTCTCTTGTCTATCACATCGAATCAACGTATCAATATATGGTTTAATAACATTTTGAGAATATCTTTGCTGTGGCAGAATATCCGATAGTAAGATATATCCGGTACATAGTGACTCACAGTGATACAGCGAATGGCTCACAACAAATAAGTGTGGAGAATCACGTGAACCAAATGAATAACGTTTACACTCAAAACAATTCCGATTTCGTCTGCCAACGCTGAGTTTATTCCTTGATTATAACGATCGTGCAGTTAATATGGTTATATTATACCGCCTAAAGAATACCCTGCATATGTAAGAATACACGGCATGTGCCGATTTCGCTCCATTTTAGCCGTTTTTAATTGATGCTCGACCAAATGCATTTCTGATGCTGTTTTCAACCGACAATAATAATTTGGTCGAGCATCAGTTAACAACAGCTAAAGATAGTGCAAGCGCAAAATATGTAAATTGCCTAGTGTTTCTACTTATATGAGATCTTCTTTAGGCAGTATAATATCATCATATTAAGCGCAAGCTCGTTGTTCAAGACAAAAAAATCACCGTAACCGGACAAAGCGCAATTGTTTTGATATGTTATATTCATTTGATCACATATATTATATATAATTATAAATACATCGCTACTTCTCGTTTCGTACAACGATTGTATGTAACAAGTTATTTAGGTCTAAAAATAATTAAAAAACATAACTATACCTGCATAAGAATTATCTATCAAGACAGAACATATCACCAACACAACTACAACAGTTTTAGCTTCCATTTTATGTCTCAATCTCTAGACGTTTTCAAAACGTTTGTACGGAACAGACGATCAGTATACGAGTAATGTTTATACATAAAACTCGACAGATTTATGTATTAGCAGTAGAAGCACCAGCAGACTCATGAGACTGTTGCATATGAAACAATCGATAACGTGCATGTTATTTGCAAACTCGTCATTCTATAAATAGGACATGCTTGCAGTAATATGATAAATGAATAACTCTTCATAACATAATAATGCTAGTAGTGTATATCTTAATTAAACGTCGCATACTTAGTGTCTGTATAATGAGAATACACAATACAAAAGTCTACAAAAACATTCAAGTGCAAACAGTGTACAACGCTATACTGATAAACCACAACTACACCGGGTGCACCGGTTTTTTCACTCAGTCTATAGAAATGCGTTGTGATATAAGTTGTTTAATATGGGCTTAGATGGTAAAATTTTTAGAATGTTTAAAGCTATGTATTCTGTTGTTAAATCATGTGTCAAGGCTGCAACTCCTTATCCGATTTTTTCGATATTTCTATTGGACTAAGACAAGGCCAAAATAAATTCCCAGTATTGTTCTCTCTATTTCTAGAGGACCTAGAACTGAGTCTGCAGGGAAACTTCTATTGTGGAATGAATATTTATGAGCTATATATATATATATGTATTATGATTTTACTTTTTGCAGACGACATGGTTTTAGTTGGCCATTCGGTCGAATATCTCCAGAATAGTTTTAACCGTCTAAATGATTATTTTAACTTTTGGGGCCTTGAAGTCAATACGGCAAAGTCTAAAATTGTTGTCTTTCGTATGAGATGACCGATAAAGAACAACGAACAATGGTATAATAACAATTCATTATAAGGAGTAGTCAATGAATTTAATTACTTAGGTGTTGTTTTTAACTATACTGGGACATTTGTCTTAAACCAGCAATATGTCATTAAAGGCTATGAATGTATTAATCAAACATATAAACAAATAATATATTCCCTGGGACTAGGAGTCGATAAGGTTGTCAAATTCCCGACGGTCGGGAAGATGCATATGACTGATTCTTCCTGTATCCCCGCCGCCCCGGACGGGGATAGTATTGACTTATGCATTATAAGTTGACTAAACTTATTTCATAATCGACCATAAAACTCGTATAAGCTTTAAACGTTTAAATTTGATCCGATGTGTTGAATGAATGTGCTACATGACCCTACTCACTGTAAAACAACATTAAAATAAGGCCCTAAGGGTTCAAGTTTTGTTAATGGGTATATCGAATATTTTGTCCCTAAATGAAGTTTTAAATGAGTCGTTTAGCATATCATTGGAAATGTCTCAAGAAGGCACATTCAAGTAGACATTATAATAAAAACAAATTGTTCTGTGAAAAATTACAACGTATGTTCACTTTTTAATCACACATGACCTGGTCATTTGTAGGTTTTCCTCCATTTCGATCGTTCTCCCATCTTGCCGAGTTCAGTGATTTTCACTCTATGGTAGCTCGCAATAATAATACATGTTTGTGTAATAATAATAATAATAATAATACATGTAATATGCTTCCTCTCTGCAGTTTTTGCATAATAAGGGTTATCTACTAATGGATAACCCATGTTATTGGAGGCATGAGGGCTTTTCGTTACTTGTAGGTTCTTTGCGCTATTTGAAAATGATGACGTAGGAGCACGTATGACGATACTTCCTTTTCCGGTTGATTTCTACACCAAAGATGGGTGATCAGTAAATCGTATCACATTTTGTCAAAAATATTCTTTCATCTGTTGATATAGAAGTGCAAATAATGCGAATCTATCAATCAAACATTGTTTAGTTTAATGTTGGGTTGTTTTTCGATAGATTTGTTAAAATCATTTGAGATATTGTTGGATAGATTGTTTGAATTTGGGTCAGCTGATTCGGTAGGTTAGACATGCCGTGACGATGGCACTAATCCATATGAATGAAATTTATCGACGTTAGCGATTGTCAGTCTCAGACCCATAATTGATGTTGTAAAATTATTGTACATTGGTATTTTGTGTCTTGTCCTTGATGTCGTTTGCACTGTTTTGCCATTCAAATGTTTAGAACTAGCATTGAGTTCTCTGCCCATAATTCTTACGTCATCACTGTGCTGTGACGCACATTCTGACAGGACAAGTGCGGATCGTGAGGGGTTACGTCAATCAATATTTTATAAAACTATAATAATTATTACTCATATTGGTACAGGCGCGGATCGTGAGAGGAAACGAGATTCCAAATTTTGTAGATGTACGTATATGCATACAGGTGCAGTTCTTGAGGGGAGACAGAATTCTACAATATGCTTGTTTTGTTATTATTAAAAATGACTGATTATTCTTTGAAATTTTGTTGTTTACAGAAGTGGTAAGGTGCTTGGGTTGACAGTGCGGTGCATTGTGCACCTAGGCCTGCGTGTTGTACAGTATAGGATTGTAATCATTGTAGTATGTATAGTCGTACAGGCGCGGTTCTTACGGATTTTGTAGAACTTTTGCTATGGAATGCATTGTATAATATTTGTATTACAGGTGCGTTTTGTGAGGGCATACGACATTATGGATTGTTTAGTTTATTATAAAAGTATTAGATCTACATGACTTTTGTGAAGTTCGTGGGGAGATTCGAAATTCCATATTTCATAAAGAATAGTTGTACAGGTGCTGTTCATGAAGGGATATTACATTACTGATTTTGTGGAACAATAGCATTACAGGTGCGGTTACAGAGGGTATACGCCATTCCTGATTTGGTTGAACAATAGCATTACAGGTGCGGGTAGAGAGGGGATACGCAATTCCAGATTTGGTTGAACTATAGTATTACAGGTGCGGGTAGAGAGGGGATATGCAATTCCAGATTTGGTTTAATTATAGTATTACAGGTGCGGTTACAGAGAGGATACGCAATTCCTGATTTGGTTGAATTATAGCATTACATGTGCGGATTGAGAGGGGATACGCAATTCCAGATTTGATTGAACTATAATATTACAGGTGCAGTTAGAGGGGAATCGAAATTCCAGATTTGGTTGACTTATAGTATTTCAGGTGCGGTTATAGAGGGATACAAAATTCCAGATTTGGTTGAATTATAGTATTTCAGGTGCGGTTGCACAGGGGAATCGAAATTCCAGATTTGGTTGAATTATAGTATTTCAGGTGCGGTTATAGAGGGGATACGAAATTCCAGATTTGATGGAGCTTTAGTTTTACAGGTGCGGTTTGAGAGGGGATGCAAAATACAAGATTTTGTTGAACGATAGTAATAGTATTACAGGTGCGGCTCGATGGGGCATAGGAAATTTCAAATTTGGTTGAATTATAGTAATACAGATGCGGTTCGAGAGGGGTGATGAAATTTCAGATTTGGTTGACCTAGAGTATTATAAGTTCGGTTCGAGAGGGGATACGAAATTCCAGACTTTCTCGAACTATTATAGTATTACAGGTGCGGTTCGAGAGGGGATGCCAAATTTCAGATTTTGTCAAACGATAGAATTAATAATAACAGGTGCGTGTCTAGAGCATATTCGACATATTTAGTATCGTTGGTGCAGATCTTTTAGGGGATATTGGTGGTTGCGTTTGTGATATATAGGTGCGGCTAGAGAGGCGATACTAGATTTTTGAGATTTTGTAGAAATGCAGTATAAGATATGTTGTAGTGCCATGTCGTTCATGACGTGATACCATATTCCAGATTTGTAAATCTAAAATATTAATAATTTTGCTTAGTAATCAGGTGCGTTACATAATGTTACCAAGAATCTTAGATATTCCTGATATTAAAAATCTATATTATTAATATGCACAGTAGTGATGCACTGCAGATGCTGTGCCATATACTGTAAAATCATTTAATTTCGTTGGGACGAAATTTCGTGGTTTTGGTAAAAAAGACAATTTCGTTGGGGCTTGAATTCGTGGATTTTGCATTTCAGGTAATAAAACAAGGGTCAAAATGCATGTTCGTTGGGATGAAAGTTCGTGGTTGAGATGAACCACGAAATCCACGAAATTTAATCCCCCACGAAAATTAATAATTTTACAGTATGCAATATAGTATATCGTAATTTATGACATGCAGAGTATTACTACAGGTGCGGATCATGAAATAAAATGGTGGGAGTTTGCTTTTGTTAAATTCAGTATGCATACAGTTGTGGTTTGTGAGGGGACACTTTGTTCAATAATTTATAATATACAGTAATTTGGAGTGTTCACGGTGCTTGTATCTACATGTCACTTGACGATGTGTGTCCATGTTTTGCAAATTAGCATAAACAACTTGCAACGTGTCGACATTTATTTTCAGTGCAGGGGCGGTTTCCAAGGAGATACTGGAGTTGGATTATTGTTCACTTAGTTGTTTGTTTAATTCACGATGTAATTCACGATGGTTGTTTAATTTTATGATGAAGTTTACATATCAGCATTTGCCAATGTTGGATTGAAGGAACTTGAGCACCGTGTTTTAGAATTGTTAATGTTGTTACTTCATGGTTTGTTGAGCGTTGTGATTATCGGTGGATACGTGTGCAGTAAATGGGAAATGAGGAAGAGTGTGTACATTCAAATTAATAATGGACAATAAATGTTTAAAAGGAGATTCAGTATCATTTTGGTAAACGTAAACCGAAGTTAATTAGCTAAACGGTAAATAAAGTCCGCATATGTCTGTGCAAATTTCAATTTTGATGTTTGAATCTAAAATACAAAACCCGTAATGGTAATATGAATGCTACTAGTACATGTAGTTTATCAATGCAGTGTAATGTGCTTCATAGTTCATACAGCGATCGGTTGCTAATTGCATGATCTTGTATATAATAGATGCAATTTATTTTGTGGGGACTTCATTTTTAGAAAACTTTGTAGCTTACTTTCCGAATTTTACATGTCGTGCTAAGCTCGGTGCTCGGATAATTCGGGGTTTAGAAATATTATGTTAATATGAATTGCTTTGTATTCTGTGATGGAGCAAAGACGCGATATTTTAAACAAGAAATTTTCATTAACATAGTTTCAGTCACTGGTTGTCAATCTTGCGAATATTACTTGGACTATCAGACATGAGACATGTATACTTTTGTGCGGCTACTTTTGTTTGGTTCATTTCATGTGTTTTTGTACAAACCTGCTGATGCTTGGTTTGGCAATTATAGCTACGTGTATTTATTCGGTCATGAGGTGGTATATTTTACATGGCCTTAGTGTTGATGGGTCAATTAAGTAACAACACACATAGAGTGATTTAGAGATGGTTCCAGTTGTTATAAATGTTACATAAAGGTCGTGTTGCATATTGATAGTACGATACTTGTTAGGCGATCGGCAAACCCAAAGTCATGCAGCCTGTAGTTCCTGTAACAGCAGCACAACAAACCTGAGGGAGTTACTTGTTTCCCAGCCTGTTCACCAATCTTCATTTTCACATGTCTTTGAATACTGGTAAGACGGTGTTTCATCTATATGTATGTATGATGTCGGTGGATCATCAATTGCATATGTTCGTGGATTGAGCATGACATCTGAATAAGGCGGGGCTTCATCTAAGTTTGTAGGAAGTGAATCAGTGTCTAGATTATACGTGGGCTTACACGTTGATGCTTTGTCCTGGACAGGTACATCTGATAAATGAAGCAACAATGAATATATGTTTGAAATGCAATGTGATTGACTTTAAGTGGTTAGACATATACCAGTACTTTTATCAAGTACTACATTATATTTAAAAGTAAACTACATAAAAAATAATTAAGAAGAAATCGGCCAGGCAAGGCAAGGCAAGGCAAGGCAAGGCCAGGACAGGACAGGAAAGGACAGACCAGGACAGGAAAGGACAGGAAAGGACAGGTCAGGACAACAGGACAGGACAGGACGCAACTCAACCTTCCGATCACAGTAAACAGGAACATTACAACATAACACAATTACAACAAACAATGTCCACACATAACCCTACGAAACATTCAGACAGCACGAGACAGCCTTATGACACTAAGTGTGCGAATGTAATGCATTTAATACACGACCTAGTTTCCCTACGTAACCCTTACCTTAAACAGGCACGCTTATCAACTAAACAATGGCGTTAAGAATCTTGAATTAAGCAACATCGAAAGTATAACAGTGTTGTGCTACTGAATAAGTATAACAATTAACACGTTTGGTAACGGATGACTCAAGTCACGGTGTAAAAAAGAAATATGAGTTGATGTAAAGCGAGTTTTACTGGCAAAACGTAAATCTCCGTATACGGTTACTTTCGGGATAAAACCTTGTTTCGAAGCCTAACCAGGTATGTCGGAAAGCGACAAACTACTCCTAAACATTCAAGAGTGCGTTCGCGTATTTGGCAGCACATTAGAATATATTTTACAGGCTGTTCCAAACATGGAATATACGATAAGGACAAATGCTGGAGAATGTTTGAGAGTATTAAATAACATACCCGTATTTCCTGATGATTTGTATCGCATATATCCAATGCATATATAAATAAGTACCCCCGCTACGACAGCTCCTATAGCTCCAATTATCAAGTTCCCTACAACACCAACATCGCGATCGTCCATATAATCAAAATCACCATCATCATCATCTTTATCATCATAATAGTCATACCTATACGTCGTCGGACGTATGTACGTCGGTATGCGCATCGGACGTACGAACGTCGGCGGGGCACGTCTCGTGGTGGCAACTAAAATATAACAAGAGAGTGAAGATGACCTTGATCGTCCATTTGCTGTTTATCTATGTTTTGTATTAACGACTAATAAAACATAAAGACGTAAAGGCACCAAGAGTGCCAAAATATATTACTTGAATTGTGTCGAGTAACCCAGTTTACCCTGTAAACCCGAACGAAGGGGCTCGGATTATGAAAAGAAAGAAATTATGGTAACATTTCATAATGAGCATGGTAAAATTGAGACTTCTAGTATGTGACGCAATTGTTCACATCCTGAAGTACAACGGACTAAAACATAGTTCCCAATTTTCTAGGGCTCTGTTCAGCTGTTAGGCCGCTCAAGCACCATTTGACGTTTTAACTTCCCGTCGTCATTGAGCTACCTGTGAAAACTTACGTTCGTGTCTTCTTGGGGAGGCTTTTTCTCTCCTGAGGGTGTGACAGCCATCATCGATCTGTGGCGCCCAGGAATAGACACTGACCTCTCATGTACCATTTTACACCATGGTTGAGTGTAGCATGTGGGTCTTGCTCAGATAAATTAACCAGTGGTCCAGAGGGGGTTAAACCCGGGACCTCTCGATCACGAAGCGCGCGACCTACATCTAGGACATGGCTCCCCACAACTAGCAGTCGGATAAAGAGTGACCGCAAACGCTCACACTACCACTATGTGAGTTGTGTGCTAAAACCTTTGTTAAAAGATATAATTAGGAATAAAAAGTTGCGATTGTTATTACTATAAATTGTAAGATGAAAATTATCTTCTTACCAACGCTTCTCTGGGCATACACTTCTAAACTCACTGGACCGAGGGTACTGGCAGGTGTATTTACAAATACTGCGTACACTTTTGATTGATCATCACACAATGGTTTCGCTTCCCAATGGGGACAAGAAAAGCCCTTAAACGATAGAGAGTGTATGAACCTTGGGTACAAATGGAATAACATAAATAATAGATTTTAAAATGATTGGAAAAGTCTTGTGACCTTTCAACAACTTAAACAATCGGACAGGAAAAGGTTGAACACAATGAAAGACATCAGTTTGGTACAAGAAAACTGAAATTGCGGACTTTAGACCATGAGTGTTATATGAATCTCCATATAAGGAGTTGCTGGTTGATCCGAATTAAAATGACAAACGAACTACTGTTTCACCAAGTTAGTACTGTAATTGTCCAACTTTCCAAACAAACTACTAGAGTAATGTTTTAATCGCAAAAATGATAATAAGTAAATTAGCAAATTATGTTCATTTAGCATTTGAAAATCGTAAATCTTATTTGGTTGACCGGTTAAAATTTCGTTGTATAGTTAGATTATGTATGCATAGTGGGATAGTTATTGTGTTCTTGTGTTCATATTGCTTATTGTACTATGTACATGCTCTTCTTATGTTAATTTACCTGCCGCCCATTGTTTAAGGCGACGAACACACAAAAGTAATTTTCTTAGGCTAATACATTTTTTAAACTGAAACCGTTAGTGTAGAATTACTTACATGGTCAAGATGGTCGGGTAGGTAGCCGATGAAGTAATTAAACACGGTAGAACATATGTCCACCATTTTAGCAGGCGTGGACCGTTCAACCTCTTCAAACAAAGAGCGTATACAAATTGGCGTAGATACACTATAAATAGTGAAGACACAGTGTGTAAATGTGTGACCAACATCACCATCACCGAGCGGACTGTTCGGCATAAACGTGAAAATGATACTATCACCCTGGTCGAGAGTGTAAGCAGTAGTGCCATTACAAACATCATCTGTCACTTGAAGTGATAAAGTTGCTCCGCTGTCTGTTCGTGTAAGTTTTTTCCCTACCGTATGTTTACCTTGAAAAAAAGAATTATCTGTCAAACTGTCTTCCAAGACCTATAAAATAGTTAAAACGTGTGTCCTTTCCTCAAATCTATTTAAACAAGTATACAGTTTATAACATAGAAATCTATATAAAAAGTGAATTCACCGAGGAAAGGACATCACCTTTAAAGAAAGACAACAATTCACCAATCAAAAGGGTGAAGGGTGATACTGTTTCAATGAATATAAATACGATAATCGGAACAAATAAATCAATATACACATCGCTGGCTAAGAATGAGAAGGTCGTAACTACTATTTACGTTAGATCAAGATGTGTTTAAAAACAATAGACCAGTATCCAATCTCCCTATTCTGTCTAAAGTGCTTGGAAAGGTTTGCAGCAAAACAGCTAGTCTAAGACTGTCACCAGGAAGCTAATAGATTGCATGATGATCTACAATCTGCCTACTGTGAATGACATTTCACAGAGACGGCATTATACTAGGAGTGCATCATCGAATAGCACGATATACTGTTTATCATCAACTTTCCGGTAATCTGCTTAACCAGTTTTGAGCTCCCATTTTTTTTCACCAAATATGAAATAATGTTACACATTATTTACATATGGGACGAGAATAAGACTTATTAGTGCAACGTCGTCTGATAGAATGATTATTACCATACACATTCAATTCTCTTGTCTATCACATCGAATCAACGTATCAATATATGGTTTAATAACATTTTGAGAATATCTTTGCTGTGGCAGAATATCCGATAGTAAGATATATCCGGTACATAGTGACTCACAGTGATACAGCGAATGGCTCACAACAAATAAGTGTGGAGAATCACGTGAACCAAATGAATAACGTTTACACTCAAAACAATTCCGATTTCGTCTGCCAACGCTGAGTTTATTCCTTGATTATAACGATCGTGCAGTTAATATGGTTATATTATACCGCCTAAAGAATACCCTGCATATGTAAGAATACACGGCATGTGCCGATTTCGCTCCATTTTAGCCGTTTTTAATTGATGCTCGACCAAATGCATTTCTGATGCTGTTTTCAACCGACAATAATAATTTGGTCGAGCATCAGTTAACAACAGCTAAAGATAGTGCAAGCGCAAAATATGTAAATTGCCTAGTGTTTCTACTTATATGAGATCTTCTTTAGGCAGTATAATATCATCATATTAAGCGCAAGCTCGTTGTTCAAGACAAAAAAATCACCGTAACCGGACAAAGCGCAATTGTTTTGATATGTTATATTCATTTGATCACATATATTATATATAATTATAAATACATCGCTACTTCTCGTTTCGTACAACGATTGTATGTAACAAGTTATTTAGGTCTAAAAATAATTAAAAAACATAACTATACCTGCATAAGAATTATCTATCAAGACAGAACATATCACCAACACAACTACAACAGTTTTAGCTTCCATTTTATGTCTCAATCTCTAGACGTTTTCAAAACGTTTGTACGGAACAGACGATCAGTATACGAGTAATGTTTATACATAAAACTCGACAGATTTATGTATTAGCAGTAGAAGCACCAGCAGACTCATGAGACTGTTGCATATGAAACAATCGATAACGTGCATGTTATTTGCAAACTCGTCATTCTATAAATAGGACATGCTTGCAGTAATATGATAAATGAATAACTCTTCATAACATAATAATGCTAGTAGTGTATATCTTAATTAAACGTCGCATACTTAGTGTCTGTATAATGAGAATACACAATACAAAAGTCTACAAAAACATTCAAGTGCAAACAGTGTACAACGCTATACTGATAAACCACAACTACACCGGGTGCACCGGTTTTTTCACTCAGTCTATAGAAATGCGTTGTGATATAAGTTGTTTAATATGGGCTTAGATGGTAAAATTTTTAGAATGTTTAAAGCTATGTATTCTGTTGTTAAATCATGTGTCAAGGCTGCAACTCCTTATCCGATTTTTTCGATATTTCTATTGGACTAAGACAAGGCCAAAATAAATTCCCAGTATTGTTCTCTCTATTTCTAGAGGACCTAGAACTGAGTCTGCAGGGAAACTTCTATTGTGGAATGAATATTTATGAGCTATATATATATATATGTATTATGATTTTACTTTTTGCAGACGACATGGTTTTAGTTGGCCATTCGGTCGAATATCTCCAGAATAGTTTTAACCGTCTAAATGATTATTTTAACTTTTGGGGCCTTGAAGTCAATACGGCAAAGTCTAAAATTGTTGTCTTTCGTATGAGATGACCGATAAAGAACAACGAACAATGGTATAATAACAATTCATTATAAGGAGTAGTCAATGAATTTAATTACTTAGGTGTTGTTTTTAACTATACTGGGACATTTGTCTTAAACCAGCAATATGTCATTAAAGGCTATGAATGTATTAATCAAACATATAAACAAATAATATATTCCCTGGGACTAGGAGTCGATAAGGTTGTCAAATTCCCGACGGTCGGGAAGATGCATATGACTGATTCTTCCTGTATCCCCGCCGCCCCGGACGGGGATAGTATTGACTTATGCATTATAAGTTGACTAAACTTATTTCATAATCGACCATAAAACTCGTATAAGCTTTAAACGTTTAAATTTGATCCGATGTGTTGAATGAATGTGCTACATGACCCTACTCACTGTAAAACAACATTAAAATAAGGCCCTAAGGGTTCAAGTTTTGTTAATGGGTATATCGAATATTTTGTCCCTAAATGAAGTTTTAAATGAGTCGTTTAGCATATCATTGGAAATGTCTCAAGAAGGCACATTCAAGTAGACATTATAATAAAAACAAATTGTTCTGTGAAAAATTACAACGTATGTTCACTTTTTAATCACACATGACCTGGTCATTTGTAGGTTTTCCTCCATTTCGATCGTTCTCCCATCTTGCCGAGTTCAGTGATTTTCACTCTATGGTAGCTCGCAATAATAATACATGTTTGTGTAATAATAATAATAATAATAATACATGTAATATGCTTCCTCTCTGCAGTTTTTGCATAATAAGGGTTATCTACTAATGGATAACCCATGTTATTGGAGGCATGAGGGCTTTTCGTTACTTGTAGGTTCTTTGCGCTATTTGAAAATGATGACGTAGGAGCACGTATGACGATACTTCCTTTTCCGGTTGATTTCTACACCAAAGATGGGTGATCAGTAAATCGTATCACATTTTGTCAAAAATATTCTTTCATCTGTTGATATAGAAGTGCAAATAATGCGAATCTATCAATCAAACATTGTTTAGTTTAATGTTGGGTTGTTTTTCGATAGATTTGTTAAAATCATTTGAGATATTGTTGGATAGATTGTTTGAATTTGGGTCAGCTGATTCGGTAGGTTAGACATGCCGTGACGATGGCACTAATCCATATGAATGAAATTTATCGACGTTAGCGATTGTCAGTCTCAGACCCATAATTGATGTTGTAAAATTATTGTACATTGGTATTTTGTGTCTTGTCCTTGATGTCGTTTGCACTGTTTTGCCATTCAAATGTTTAGAACTAGCATTGAGTTCTCTGCCCATAATTCTTACGTCATCACTGTGCTGTGACGCACATTCTGACAGGACAAGTGCGGATCGTGAGGGGTTACGTCAATCAATATTTTATAAAACTATAATAATTATTACTCATATTGGTACAGGCGCGGATCGTGAGAGGAAACGAGATTCCAAATTTTGTAGATGTACGTATATGCATACAGGTGCAGTTCTTGAGGGGAGACAGAATTCTACAATATGCTTGTTTTGTTATTATTAAAAATGACTGATTATTCTTTGAAATTTTGTTGTTTACAGAAGTGGTAAGGTGCTTGGGTTGACAGTGCGGTGCATTGTGCACCTAGGCCTGCGTGTTGTACAGTATAGGATTGTAATCATTGTAGTATGTATAGTCGTACAGGCGCGGTTCTTACGGATTTTGTAGAACTTTTGCTATGGAATGCATTGTATAATATTTGTATTACAGGTGCGTTTTGTGAGGGCATACGACATTATGGATTGTTTAGTTTATTATAAAAGTATTAGATCTACATGACTTTTGTGAAGTTCGTGGGGAGATTCGAAATTCCATATTTCATAAAGAATAGTTGTACAGGTGCTGTTCATGAAGGGATATTACATTACTGATTTTGTGGAACAATAGCATTACAGGTGCGGTTACAGAGGGTATACGCCATTCCTGATTTGGTTGAACAATAGCATTACAGGTGCGGGTAGAGAGGGGATACGCAATTCCAGATTTGGTTGAACTATAGTATTACAGGTGCGGGTAGAGAGGGGATATGCAATTCCAGATTTGGTTTAATTATAGTATTACAGGTGCGGTTACAGAGAGGATACGCAATTCCTGATTTGGTTGAATTATAGCATTACATGTGCGGATTGAGAGGGGATACGCAATTCCAGATTTGATTGAACTATAATATTACAGGTGCAGTTAGAGGGGAATCGAAATTCCAGATTTGGTTGACTTATAGTATTTCAGGTGCGGTTATAGAGGGATACAAAATTCCAGATTTGGTTGAATTATAGTATTTCAGGTGCGGTTGCACAGGGGAATCGAAATTCCAGATTTGGTTGAATTATAGTATTTCAGGTGCGGTTATAGAGGGGATACGAAATTCCAGATTTGATGGAGCTTTAGTTTTACAGGTGCGGTTTGAGAGGGGATGCAAAATACAAGATTTTGTTGAACGATAGTAATAGTATTACAGGTGCGGCTCGATGGGGCATAGGAAATTTCAAATTTGGTTGAATTATAGTAATACAGATGCGGTTCGAGAGGGGTGATGAAATTTCAGATTTGGTTGACCTAGAGTATTATAAGTTCGGTTCGAGAGGGGATACGAAATTCCAGACTTTCTCGAACTATTATAGTATTACAGGTGCGGTTCGAGAGGGGATGCCAAATTTCAGATTTTGTCAAACGATAGAATTAATAATAACAGGTGCGTGTCTAGAGCATATTCGACATATTTAGTATCGTTGGTGCAGATCTTTTAGGGGATATTGGTGGTTGCGTTTGTGATATATAGGTGCGGCTAGAGAGGCGATACTAGATTTTTGAGATTTTGTAGAAATGCAGTATAAGATATGTTGTAGTGCCATGTCGTTCATGACGTGATACCATATTCCAGATTTGTAAATCTAAAATATTAATAATTTTGCTTAGTAATCAGGTGCGTTACATAATGTTACCAAGAATCTTAGATATTCCTGATATTAAAAATCTATATTATTAATATGCACAGTAGTGATGCACTGCAGATGCTGTGCCATATACTGTAAAATCATTTAATTTCGTTGGGACGAAATTTCGTGGTTTTGGTAAAAAAGACAATTTCGTTGGGGCTTGAATTCGTGGATTTTGCATTTCAGGTAATAAAACAAGGGTCAAAATGCATGTTCGTTGGGATGAAAGTTCGTGGTTGAGATGAACCACGAAATCCACGAAATTTAATCCCCCACGAAAATTAATAATTTTACAGTATGCAATATAGTATATCGTAATTTATGACATGCAGAGTATTACTACAGGTGCGGATCATGAAATAAAATGGTGGGAGTTTGCTTTTGTTAAATTCAGTATGCATACAGTTGTGGTTTGTGAGGGGACACTTTGTTCAATAATTTATAATATACAGTAATTTGGAGTGTTCACGGTGCTTGTATCTACATGTCACTTGACGATGTGTGTCCATGTTTTGCAAATTAGCATAAACAACTTGCAACGTGTCGACATTTATTTTCAGTGCAGGGGCGGTTTCCAAGGAGATACTGGAGTTGGATTATTGTTCACTTAGTTGTTTGTTTAATTCACGATGTAATTCACGATGGTTGTTTAATTTTATGATGAAGTTTACATATCAGCATTTGCCAATGTTGGATTGAAGGAACTTGAGCACCGTGTTTTAGAATTGTTAATGTTGTTACTTCATGGTTTGTTGAGCGTTGTGATTATCGGTGGATACGTGTGCAGTAAATGGGAAATGAGGAAGAGTGTGTACATTCAAATTAATAATGGACAATAAATGTTTAAAAGGAGATTCAGTATCATTTTGGTAAACGTAAACCGAAGTTAATTAGCTAAACGGTAAATAAAGTCCGCATATGTCTGTGCAAATTTCAATTTTGATGTTTGAATCTAAAATACAAAACCCGTAATGGTAATATGAATGCTACTAGTACATGTAGTTTATCAATGCAGTGTAATGTGCTTCATAGTTCATACAGCGATCGGTTGCTAATTGCATGATCTTGTATATAATAGATGCAATTTATTTTGTGGGGACTTCATTTTTAGAAAACTTTGTAGCTTACTTTCCGAATTTTACATGTCGTGCTAAGCTCGGTGCTCGGATAATTCGGGGTTTAGAAATATTATGTTAATATGAATTGCTTTGTATTCTGTGATGGAGCAAAGACGCGATATTTTAAACAAGAAATTTTCATTAACATAGTTTCAGTCACTGGTTGTCAATCTTGCGAATATTACTTGGACTATCAGACATGAGACATGTATACTTTTGTGCGGCTACTTTTGTTTGGTTCATTTCATGTGTTTTTGTACAAACCTGCTGATGCTTGGTTTGGCAATTATAGCTACGTGTATTTATTCGGTCATGAGGTGGTATATTTTACATGGCCTTAGTGTTGATGGGTCAATTAAGTAACAACACACATAGAGTGATTTAGAGATGGTTCCAGTTGTTATAAATGTTACATAAAGGTCGTGTTGCATATTGATAGTACGATACTTGTTAGGCGATCGGCAAACCCAAAGTCATGCAGCCTGTTCGACAGTTGTCCTATGAATATTTTCCCATTAATCACAAACATTGGAACCGTTTCCGGAATTTCGCACCAAAAGCACTGTTGGATCCTCGGTAGATTCCAAATTTTCCGATTCAGTCAGTCCATGATTTACGATATAAGAGTAATAAGAGTACTTGGGTGTTAAACACACTCTTCTCTGAAGCTAAGTAATTGCATATTCTAACGGAGTCTTTAAACAAGTTAGCGCAGGTGATGGAGCTGCATGTCGTTATACGGATTAAGAGTTTGTTAAGGGAATCCAATCAATTATCCAATTATGAGTGACCTACATGCTATCAGCAGCAATTTAACTTGCTTTCGCCGCATTTAACTTGATGGCGAGTTGGGGTCATGGGCGAAATAATGTTCTCAATGATATTATTCTAAATGCGGATAGTACAATTTTCATAAGGAACTATAGCTGATCACTTTAACACAATACTTCTTACGATAAATCGGACTAGTAGTGCAATGTATAGCTTTAAGGATAGCCAATTGATAACTGTTAAATTTTCAGACAGTGGGAGACGTTTCCTTGGCTATTTCATTTTCATGTTTCGTGCATGCATGTAGTATTTGCTATTATCTATTATTGTTATCTTGTGTAGTGTTAATCAAGGGCTGATATATTGTTTAGTCTTTGTGGACTTATATTGTTTAGCCTTATCGGGCTTATACAGTGATATCCTTTTGGGGCTTATTTATATTGCTTGGCCTTGTCTTTTGGGGCTCATGTATTGTGATTACACTGATAGCCTTGTGGTGCTTATTTAAATTATATTGCTTAGCCTTGTATTTTGGGGTCCCTGTATTGTGGTTACACCGATAGCCTTGTGGTGCTTATTTAAATTATAAATTGCTTAGCCTTGCCTTTTGGTGCCAATGTATTGTGGTTGCACTGATGGCCTTGTGGTGCTTATATTTAAATTATATTGCTTAGCCTTGCATTTTGGTGCCAATGTATTGTGGTTGCACTGATGGCCTTGTGGTGCTTATTTAAATTATAAATTGCTTAGCCTTGCCTTTTGGGGCCAATGTATTGTGGTTGCACTGATAGCCTGATGGTGTTTATTTAAATTGCTTAGCCTTGACCTTTGAGGCCAATGTATTGTGGTTGCATTGATAGCCTATTGGGACGTATTTATATTGCTTAGCCTTGCCCTTTGGGCCCATGTATTGTGGTTGCACTGATGGCCTTGTGGTGCTTATTAAAATTATATTGCTTAGCCTTGCCTGTTGGGGCCCGTGTATTGTGGGTTTTAACAAAAAACTAACGTTATGAATATAATATAGTGTTCATATTTTCAAGGAAACTATTGTGTCAGTGTCTTCTAACAGTAACTGTTGCTTAGAATGAATGTAGTCAAATGTGTGGTACTGTAGCAGTCTACGAATTTAGACCTTGTCCGAATAATTTGCCCGACGGCTAAGGTTGCTTGTCCGAATACATGTGCATGACACATGTATGCTAACTTCGCTGCCTGCTACAGAACGTGGTTCCCGTGCTCATCCAGCAATCTGTCTCTGGATATTTCGCTGTGCCAAAACTTAATTTTGGCGACTTAATTTTGGCGTTGACGAAATCTTGATCGAGAATCTGCGATGTCGTCATTTGGCCGACAGCGATATCCAAACTCAAATATTGTTTTTCAAAAGTTCAGTAATATAGCGATTCAAATCTCGTTATTTAGAAAATAATTATATAAATTATATTATTGGTACCGTAGCTTCTGAGGTTGGTGTTTCGTCATGGGCCTTGTGTTTGGTGTCTGATTCCCAGGGCCATTCGCAATTCAGTGTGTGGCGAGATATGGGCTTCAGTAGTTCAGGTATTTAGACATTTTGGACACACTTTAAATTAAGCCCTTTGGGCCACAGTTCAAATTTAGCCTTTATTTAGGGCTTATATATTTTGGTAGTCTGTTGGGGCTTATACTAGTATACTGTTAAGCCTAGCGGGGCTTACATATTTTTTAGCCTTTTGGGGCTTATTTATTGTTAAGCCTATTTTGGCAGCCCAGTGGGGCTTATTTATTGTTAAGCCTATTTTGGCAGCCCAGTGGGACTTATTTATTGTTAAGCCTATTTTGGCAGCCCAGTGGGGCTTATTTATTGTTAAGCCTATTTTGGCAGCCCAGTGGGGCTTATATATTGTTTAGCCTATTTTGGCAGCCTAATGTGGCTTAACGGATTGCTGTCAAAGGTCGCCCTTAACGACGATTTGTCCGGTGTCCTGTTAACCTATTTCGGTTAGCAAGATGAATGCGGGAACCACGCCCATTATTCCAAACTACAAACATTCGACCAACCGATGTGCCCTATCATGATTTGAAATGTTATTGTAACTAATTTATTTGTCTAAATTATATGAGTGGAAATTGACTTCGTATTAATTGTTTATTGGTTCAATTGGATGCGGGGCAGCTGAGTTCATGGATGATAGCTAAACTTTCTTAAGATCTTTATATAAGTAGTATTTACATGTTTACTTCAATTAGAAAATAGTTTTCATCCATGTGCTTGTTGTTAGGCATCCTGTTGTCCTCTGATCTCCCAATAATTGTTTATGTTCCCCGTTCTTCATAGGCGGGAACCAGCAGACAGAGCGAAGGTGACGTCTGTAATGCCACTTCTATTTCGAAACCTAATCATTTTCACCGGGAAAACACAATTTCCCCTGATGATAGATGATCTTGCAATGGATTATTCAAAAGGACCAAGCTCGTCGCTGGTCTTTCACATTCTATGAAAAGGAAGTGACTGACTAACAACGCCTTCTCGGCAATGGGATTTGGTTCAGGTCAGAAGCAGAGAGTCCTCAGAATGGACTGTGTAAAGTTCAGCGAAACTTGTACCCAAATATGAGACGGAAGTCTTCCGATTTGCTCCTTAAATAAAAACGGGCCAACATCAAATTCAGTAGATGATATTGTCACATATCTTTGGCCTTTCAGTGTCTGAAAGCTCTACAGCGGTTCCAATGTAGCAGCATTTGTTGGAATCTTGTTTCAGCCTTACGCTGGTCTGGGGATAAATGAGGTTCCTACTCTTAGGATCATGTTATGGACGTCGCATCACAAGTTGGAGCTATTTTCATTTTCGCACCTTGGTGTCTATGGTCAATATTAAACAGCATAAAATTATGTAACATGGCTTGTCTCCGACGGCTCTCGTTGGTTATAAAAGTTGTTACCCGCGTTTGGACTTGTTCAAGGTCTCGGATGTTGTTCTGGGGATTGGGATCCCATACTGCAGCAGCATGCTCTGTTTTGGACATGGTTATTGTTTTTTTAGGCAGCTGTCTAGACTGCTGGTGTACACTCTCGCACGCTTCGACCTAGGAATCCTTTCCGGCAATTAGGTTGGCATTCTTAATAATGTGACGAACATGGGTGAGCGAGCTCCTGCTAGTGTCATCCCTAGGCACTTGCTGGCTTCACGTGTAGTTATAATCTGGTTTCATTAAGATTGACTCTCTTAGGTGTAATTATATACATTTTGTTGGATAGAAGCTCATTTTCCATCTTCTTTACTGGGATCGTCAATACTGTAAGGTATCCCTGGTGGAACTTGCTGTCGTCGTGGCTATGTATAATCAAGTGGCAAGTATGCTGTCTGCTAGACTGAGAGAGTTACCGTTTATGTAGACCAGAAATAGTTGTGTGCCTAAACAGATCCATGTGTCATTCCAGATTTCAGCTTTGCACTTTTCAAATTTGCTCCATCCATATCCACAGGTTGATTCATGTATGGGAGCCATGCTTTGATCAAGATGAAAATCTAGTTTCTGATATCATAGTGCTTCATCTTCAGAAACAGACGTATATTTGGCATTTTGACAAAAGCTATGAACGTGTCTAGCGGAATCGGAAGGATACTGTCAGTGGACTTGAGTTTGTAAATGTCAGTGCTGAAAGGGATTGTGTGGGAGTGGGGTGAGGGTAAAGAACATTCAGAACAATCCAAAAACTGCAACAAATGTGGCCCACATTGAGCGCATTATTATAGTTGGGAACTGCTGTGCAGTGAAAATCTCTGAATTCAGCAAGAACTTAATGGAAGATAAATGTACCATATTATAATGACTCTTATTATGTAAGTATCACGTGTAATTAAAAAGTGGATACAACTTTAAACTAAACAGTTTGTTTTGTAGTATTATTGAATGTTCTTTCTTGCAATCTCTCCATTATTTTTATTATTATACCATATTTATACTGTCCTTTTACATGTAAATTACATGATCAAAAGTGCTGTACAATCATCACAATTTAGACATGAGCCAAACAATATGCAATCGATACAAACATGCTAGTATAATAATATGGGTAAATATTACCAAGTATAAACCTTTTAAAAATCAACACATTCATCACTAATTTATGCAAACGAGTAAAATACGCACTTTAAAATAGTTCAAGTCTAGTTGGTTTTGTTAGCTGCATGGTCAGTCCAAACGCGCATTACACCACCAGTCATTATTTTTCACTAAATGCGACCTAACTTCAATGTCTGTTAAGTGTTTACCTAGTAAGATATTTTGTTTCAAGAACAGACAGCGTCGGATACCACAGCAACGGGAAACCTTCTCAAAAGGTATAATCGAAGCTACCTTTTAAAGAGACTCCAATACCAGTCGGTGTTCACTGTGCCACACCATTTCAATGTTCATGTTTTTGTGTTTCAAGAGCAGGGTCAAAACATCCACTGTTAACGGGAAACCGTCGCAGTGATATGCTAATGCACTATATTTCAATGAACTTCATATCTAAACTTAGGTCATGAAAATTGGTTAAAAAGCCAATTGTTTACGAACTTCGAAGGTAAAATTATTTAGTCCTATGCATTATTTTAAATCATCGTTCCTCTGATTATGCCCTTCAAAGGGATATGCAACATCATATAGTTTGTACAAGTTTGATTTTTTTAATTACATTGTATCTCATATTTGCTTCTAAAGTACCACTTTATCGGTGTCCAGTTGTATCCGCCATTTTAAATTGAATCCTGTTGATATAATTCCTTTATTAATCCAGTTCCTTAGGAATTCCGCATGAGATCTGTAGTGCACTTCTTTCTCTTGAATTGTACCTTTTATAGCTCATTTTCTTCATACTTAGTTTTGGAGAATTAATTAAAACTCAGAATAAAGTCAATTTCAATACAACACTAGTATCTATTTAATGCTATTTTAATCATGACTTGGTCCAGATGACTTTTTAAAAAATTTATAAAGACGTGTTGTATTATAACTTATTAACAGTTTCACAATTTATCAATTTGATCCGAGGAGTTGAATTCTAGCCTTGAGGTAGTGTGCTCCATGACCCTACTCACTATAAAACAACGTATGAAATAAACATGTAAGGCCCTAAGGGTTCAAGCTTTGTTGATGGATATATTGTGAAGATGTCGATATTTAATTTAATATAAATCTTAACTTTTATATGTTGAAAGTAAACAGTTAAACACAAACTATGTTTGCATTTGTCTGGTCATGGTAAAGCTCTGAGGGAGAGTGTTAGTTTTGAACAGTGAGATGTGTCCTATCGTTTTGACGGCGTATTGTGAACATATAACACCAGCTGATGGAGTAATGTGCATGTTGACTGAGGATATATTCCTACGCGCTGTTAAATGACTAATGATAGCTTGATTGTTGATGAATAATATTTCTGACTGTTAGCAGGCGTTCAACAGGGCTCAGTTCTCGGCACTTTATTGTTTCTGGGGCCGTATTCAATATACATCTCAAGTTTAAAATATAGTTCAAGTACCAAGATATTTCTTATCTCTAAAATATATCTTAGGGTTTTTCCTTAGATCTAAGGAAAATTTTAAGTTGTATTCCTTATGTTTCTCCTTAACTCTAAGGTATCTCGATACGTACCTTAACTTTTCCTTAAACATAAGGAAAAAACGGCGGTTTTTGCCAAGCTGCTATTTCCATCTGTTTTACATCAAAGAGACTTATATTAGTGAACTTAAGAGCAATCTTAAGATATATCTTAAGATGTATATTGAATACGGCCCTTGATATATATCAATGACTTGCTTCTGTCTCATTCACATTCTATTGCTGACATATTTACTGATGATAGCACCCCATCCACTCACAGCAAGTCTTTAGACCAAGTGGTATTATCACGTACCAGAGATGTATTGCATGCTGATCAGTGGTGTACACTTAATCATGTGTCTATTATTTCTAAAAAATCAAAGGTTTTGTTTATAACAAGTAAACAAAATAAACATAAGATTGTTTAATCTAATATCCACATTCCCTTTCATGCTAATTCAATTGAAGCTACTTCATCAGCACAGTTATTAGATGTCACCATTAACGATAGCCATGGACAGACCATATCAATAAAGTGAAAAAGAAATGCAATTCCTACTTGTACCTCTTATCTAGAATTAAAACTTTTCTGTCGTTTGAATACTAGTAAGTCACAAGTCCCAAGTCAAAAGTGCCCTCCAGGGCTTCCATACCACGTCAATATTCATAACAGTAAAATGAGAAAAAGCAACAATGTTATATGCCTACCCGCCTACTGTTGTTACTCATTAGTTGCATTTGGTATCCTTGTCGTAGAGTCATAGTTAAGGTGTTCCAATATGACGTCACGTAGCAGTTTGGTTCACGACATTGCCAAAAAATGAAGAAGCCTTTCAAGCTACAAATTACTACAAATACGTCAGTCACAACCAACCACGATAAATGACCATATATGTTGTATAGCTGATGTACAGGGGTCTTATTCATCAACGTTGTAAGACTGAAATTCAGACTTAGACTTAAAATTGACAAAATTTAGAATCACTGTCATTTCTTTGTAATTAGATTTAGCCATGTGAAATTTTATCTGAATATGTGTTATTATCGACGGAACATGTATACACATTTATATCAAAATCCTTACATTTATATAAACATGAGAGCGAATAGAACATTTGGCAATATAAAGTCTAAGCCTGAGATTTAGACTTACTACATTGTAAATAAGGCCCTTGCACTTAAATATATTCCTACATTTTCACATCGTATCATCTAATAATACGTAAAACTGAAATAGTCTGGTGTCCGTCTATTTATATCATACCCCAATGAAAGAGAAAATAAATCACTTCTAACACCTCGGCGATTATATGATTGTATTGGCATTTTAAGAAATGCGTAAATCAATGTAGTACTTTTAAATGATATACCAACTTGTTTGTGCTACAGAATGCCTCTATTCACTGTCCCTGATTTGTAGCGGAGTCCATCCAAGAAATACTAGTACACGCTGCTCCCAATAATATTGGTATACATAAGATTCAGCAATTGAACTTTGTTGGTGACAAAGAAACAATAATTGCCTAGTCTTTAGTATCTAGAGGAATGATTAGGCAGCTCTGAGGATGGAACTATAAATAAAACATATTGGTATAAGCAATAACAATGTTCATGCACAATTCCCGAGACAACCACATGATGATGAGTCTTTAAAAGTCACATTGAAAAACCTATAGTAGGGGAAAATATGTCCAAATTTGGCCGATTTTGTTACCGGAATGACAATGACTCAATATTTTGCATACACACACCCAAAACCTTACTTGACCTTTTAAGGATGGGAGCAGCACTGACAAATAGGTATGCTTAGAGAAATCCAAGATGGCGTCCAAGATGGCCACCAAAAAACGACAATATCACCGTTTGCCTTTATATAGCCCCTGGGACATTAGAAATGACATTTCTTATGGGAAAAAGTCATTTTAACAATGTATGGTACGTTGTTCTTGTCATATTAGGTGATTTTAATGGATAATTGTGAACATGGAACGTTATTAAGTTGTTTTTCATCAAATTTATCATCAAATTGTGGCAAAAATTAGGAGTAGGGGTAAGATTTTTAACAACCCATGATTATTCTTACCACATTTATAACAATTCTTGTGTTAAGTATATGCTATGTAGTTGGGGAATTGCAAATACTAACAAATGTACAAAATAAAAGTACTTAAATATTGACAATACACAATAAAAGTCGGTGGGGTACGCATTTCTTAAAATCTACGAAAAGCATCAATATTTTACTTAATATACATAGTTGAGACATTATACCGTATGGAAAACAGTTTGCTCCATTTAACTATTAGGAAAGTTGGAGCGTGGTGTCATTTATGCACCTTTCAATTAAATATTTGAATACTTTCTCTCGAGTTTTCCTATTACGTACGGCTTAAAAGTTACAAATTCCTCATGGTCTGGTGACAATTTGGCTAAAAAATCAAAGGGGTCTGCCATGAAAGGCAACAAGAGGTGTTATTTACCAAAATGTCCGGGCAGTTCTGCTGATTAAGGACGATATAGCGTTTTGCGTAATCCAAAATGGCGTCCAAGATGGCCGCCATAATTTACGAATACAACTTATAGTGTATTATCTAATGTGATTTTTTTAATTATGTATTAACTGACAGGTATTAGCCTGGATATTATTCATTTGATGATGTACATTAACTGGACATGCTGTACTGACCACTTAAAGGTCAAGGTCAATGCCATTCCAAGGTTAAATTATGAAAAATAGCTGAAAAACAGATATTTCCTCTCTAACTTTCTTATTTTAGTAAATGTTTTGTATTGAAGTTGGCATTAAATGTGATAAAATAATTTGTACACATATATTCTTTAATTATTAGTTCAGTTTTCAATTCAAAATACTAAATCTGACACTATTATGCATGTACACGTTGACTGAGAAGGTATTCTGAGGTAATTGCATCCGTAATTTGAAATTTTAAGTTTTCTAATGTAAGTTTTCATCCTAATAGTACATATATTATATAAATAAGTATTTTATCAACATTGCTCATATCTACTCTATTCTTTTCTCATCAGGGGTAGGACCGTAGGGGTAAAGTTGATAATAATGAAACATGTTCCAAAGATGACATGATTTGAATTAGATTAGTAATCATTTGAAATGATGAAGTTGAATATTAGCAAATATGTACTTGTTACAATATTTGTAAAAATAGGCTCGTCTGTCAACCTTGATGTCAATGTCATACAGGGTTTTTCATAATATCTGTCCCCATTACAAATTAATGCCATGAGAACATGCTTGATCTTTTCTGATATCTTCATATACCATTGGAAAGCCAACATTTCACTATTTTATTCAGTATATAACATGATAATTTTGCTATCATAGCAACCCAGAAAATAAGATTCTTGCAAAATGTCACTTTTTGATAATTGTTAAAATGAAGTTCAAAATGATTTTTATCCCAAATTGATAGCATAGCTTGTAAAGTATTGGACGATATAACACTGTTTATTACCCACGTAATATATTGATTACAAAGTTTAGATTATATACCACAAGTTAAGTTCAGATAAGTTAGTGGTACAGTTAGCTTTCGTTTCTAGTTGCTAGGCAACGAAATAACTTAACCACACAGATAATTCTCACTTGTAGCCAAGTTAAAAGGTGACAGGTTTTCGACGAATATTTTTTCCAAATGGATGTGATAAATTCACAAAGAGTCGTATTGAGTCTACAATACCACCATTAAAAGCAATTGATGACTTTAAAAACATGATTTTGAAAGAGTAACAACCAAAGATCAGCAAGTTGGTTACCGGTACTTTGTATTAATTAAAGCGAGAACGTAGCGTTATGCGTTAGATGCTTGCGTCGCCTAGCCAAAACAACTGTATCACTCATATGTGGTTAGATTATCACATCTGGATGAAACTTTTACATAGGTATAATATTTATTTTTTAAACTGGTTATATCAAGCAATTCTTTAGAAAAACATATTATTCAACTTGGGAAACAGATTAAATATGGACGTCATTTTGACTTTTATCGAAAAAATGACTTTTTGGGGGATTCTTAATTCCTATCTTGCATTGATAGTAACATTGTCATGTTAGATACTGAATAAATCGGTACAATGCTGGCAGATATATCAGATGAGATCAAGTATGCTCTCATGGTATTAGTTTGTAATGGGGACAGATATGAAACACTCTGTATTACATGTCAAATGTCAAATTTGGAAGTTCGTAATTTGCATTGAAAGTATGAGCACAATCAAGTAAAAATAATACAGGATAAATAGTATGTTTTATGTTGATTTGATTACTTTAACAAAAACAAAACAAATGTACCTTGATTCTTTGATAGAAAAATACTTATTGTAACCATGGCAACTGAAAATATGGTTTCCAATATTGCTGTCATCATCTTCACTCATGTATATAAAATAAAATTTATAGTTCAGTCAAATTAGCATTAAGGCAAAAGTAGTTGCTGCAACAGCAACCTTTTTGGTCACCCCTCTTATTCTGTGCATAATGCGGACATTGGTTTGCTATTTTATACAGTCATTAGTCCTTCCAAGTCTCTACTATGACTGCTGCCAACATCATAGCCCTTAGGGCGGTTGGTGACTACTTCGAGAAGTCTTGAGTCATTCTAATGGCCTGGTCACAACCCGACGTGCGTGTTTTTGCAAGGCTGTGGCCACTACGTTTTTTTCGAAAAAGAAGGAAGTACGAAGTAAGTACGTCGATGCTCATTGCATGCAAAGCTTTTCCTGAATGTAATAAAAAAAACTGTGTGAATCGTGCGTTGCTCACTTGACAAGTACGTTGCACATGACTACAACCTGCGCACATTGCACACTCGCCTGACGATTGTCAAGGTATTGTGTAAGGAGACAGTACTTGCACGTACTGATCATGTGCGTTGTAGTTGACAGTAGAAGGCACACATTTTGCAAGAGCGTCGCATGTGTAGGGGCAAATACGTAAACAGACCAGAATGTTCCAGATACACGAAAAGTACTGCATCTTTTCTGTGTGCTCAGAAAAACTAACGAAATCCATACTGACCGTCCACGTATGTATTTCTGTATCACCTGCGTTTTGCACAGAGACACCACATACTTGCGTTTTAGAGATAATGCCTGTGAGACCCCCATAATTCAGGTTGCCTCGTTTTCTCAAATGATAAAATGTAGATCTATGATGACTTTTCCCTCCAAAATATCACTTAGGATCAAAGTTCCCTACACTGATGAAAGTACTAGGGATTATAGTTCCCTACGCTGGTGATTATCACAAATTACTTGAGATGAAAGTTCCCTACTCTGGCGAGAATCTCATAGGACTATGGATGACAGCTTCTTACACTGGGGGTCCCTCACTTATTACAAACCTAGGATTCATCAGACAGTTGAGATAATAGTGATCGCAGCATATGGCCACACAGCAATGAACTTGACAAACAAGTTTATGGGTGCCACTGTAGACTGACCAGTCGTTGTTTAAAAGGGCGTTGAAGTATCTCAAAGTATAGCCATCCCAGACCATGTTTGGTACCCATCATCTCCATGTAAAGCCATTTAACACCATGTTTGGTACCCAATACCTCTATTTCAGCCTTGCTAGACTATGCTTGGTACCAGTCACCTTCAAGTACAGCCATGCCAGACCATGTTTGGTTTCCGCCATTGCCGTGTACAGCCCTAACATGGCATGTTTGGAACCCACAACCTCTAGGTAGAGCCATCCTAGACCCATTTTAGTTCCCGCCATCTCTAATTTCATCTATCAATGACCATGTTTGGAACCCACCACTTCCATTTGCAGTCCCCCCCCCCAGACCCTGTTTGTAACAAACAACATCTATATCCAGCCAGCCCATTTCATGTTTTGTTTCCACCATCCCTATTTACAGCAATACTATACCATGTTAAGTAACCATCTCCTATGAGTGCAGTCATCCCGAAACCTAATGGTTACCCTACACCCTTCCCAGACATGTCGTTAAAGACTACAAACACACAAGGCCCTTCGTCCTATAACTTCCAATGAAAGAATTTACTCTCTGAACCTAAGATAACACATCTACATAAAAAACACAGTACAACAAATTACAAAATTATGTTTTGCGCCGAAATTATCAAATATGTGGGTATGTTTTGTAGTTTGACCTTGAAATGACCTTGACCTTGTTTGGCCAATGTTTGTCTGTAAAAAGTACAATGTAAAAATATTTATAATGTTTATACAAAGATTTATTTATTCCATTAGAATTAAAACTGTCAAACTTGAAAACTAAGAATTATAGATGGACGCATCAACTCAAGAAATTGATATTGATCAACATGCACATAAATGCCATTTGTTGCAAAGTTTTCGAATTAAAAACTGGCCTTGTGATAGGAAATATGTGTTTTTCCAGACTTTAAACACTTTAAAACCCAACATTAATATACAAAATGTTGCAAAATGAAAAGAAGGGAGAAAATTCATTATTTCATAATAATCAAAGAATTATGAAATTTTCAATTGTGGTGGGGTTACAGAATTCCTTCTTATTTTTTTTATTTTTCAGCTCATGGCCATAAATAAATGTTGTTATGCGACTTAGTGATGCCACATTGTGATGACGTACATCAAACTTATTTTTGCCATAAGTGCACCTATAATTACAGAAACTTTTGGGGATAAAACACAAATTTTACACATTTTTTGCCTTTTGACCTTCAAATGACCTTGACCCTGAAATTCAATAACCTTGACACACATATCATTTTGGAGCAATATATATGTTCTTTAACTATTGAACAAATGCATATTGGTATACAAATGTACATACTTAGTACGAATGATTAGATAAAGATGGGGTGTGTGCTTAAAGTGGCGGAAAATTTGGACGCCATCTTGGTTTCCATTGTAACCTGCATGATGCCAGCTGTCCATACTCACTGAAATCAAACTTCAAACACCCCTCTACACAAATAAACCAAAAAAAACCTCTGGACCGCTGCACACAAAGTAGTCAGGATACTGGACTACATGAAAAATGTCTGAAATATCCGGAAAAATGTCAAAAGTTGACCTTTGACCTCTGACTGTGACCTTGACATCAAGCGTTTGCAATTGAAGTATATATTTTCATCATTGCTGGGATATTGTGAAGTATCATTTTAAGTTTCATTAAAATATGTTTATTCGTTAAAAATATATTAGGTATTATCGTATACAGTGAGAAATTCAAATATGTAGCCACACGGTTACCATGGAAACGCTGATTTAAGTGCTTTATAAATGACCCTCAGTGCTGCTCCCATCTTTTTTAACATCACCAAGACATATGCTTACATATCTGAAAGTATCTTTCCATTGTCACTCAGGTAACAAAATTTCGAAAATTTTCCCCTACTACTAATTCAACTATGCTATTGGACTGGAATGAAACACTGGGATAATTATAAAAGCTAAATTACCTAGTTCCCGATATAAAAATCGAAATGACCTTGTTTCGGCTTTAACTTATGTTTATGCCCGCAAGTATGTTGGGACATAAAAAGCTGTGTGACCAAGTTACTTCGTCTTTTTTAAAAAAACGACCAGAACGTAACAGAAATACAACAAACCTGATGGTTAGTTTTTATGTTCAGGGAATGTCGTTGCAGCATACAGTATTGCCGTCTGATACACAGGCCCCTCGATGTTTTTATACAGTAGTTTATGTAGTTGTTGTGGCATCACGTATGGTAATACGTATGGCGGGGCATTTGGGATGTTCGTGGGCATACCCGTTGGCCCCATGTCAGGAATGTAGGTAGGCATGCTTGGTGTACAAACAGTTTTCCGGTTACCTGTTTAAATAAGCAACACGATTACAAAACTAGATTTATATAGCAACGTTATTACAATTCTACCGACACTATCATATTCATATGGGGACTGTGTACGCAACGGTATCATCAAAACGATCAAAAGTGTTGAAAGTATACTTAAGTCGATGCCCATCTTTAATTGACATTACGTCAGTTGTCAATCAATACCCTTTAAATGAATTTAAGGGTAAATTATATAACCACATGGTCCAATGGATTAACTTAAGAACCTTCGCCAAACAGCCTTCGACAAACAACCAGGAGGAGCGATCTCTGCTCTGGCTTTATGTCAATAACATTACGAAGTACATGTACCTTCATTTTAACACATTGTCTACAAAGTGCATGTTTAATGTTTTATATGGGCGATTCTAACACGATTCGCGGATTAATCCAATACACAAAGAACGAACCGAACCCTGTTTTATTGCCCCCATAAAACATACCTATCAAATTGGCTGTTTCTATTTACGCCCAGTATCACTTGACATATTTATGAATGAATGAACGTAAACTTTATAGTAAAATTTACTACGAGTCACGATGACAAGGCGAGTTGCACGAGAATCCAGTGTTACATCTATGACGCATCTATTTTAAGAAACTCCAATGTATTCTAGAAACCAAGTTTTATTAAAGCTTCTGATAATCAATCCATTTATATTTTTCATTTTATGAAATAGATACCATATACTCGTGTTATTAAAAAAATTTCAATGTTTAAATTGTGGTATTTCCTTCAGAAAATTACGAAGGTCGTTTTCATTAACGAGGGAGGTAATTGTACCAGCTAATAAGCCACTCAATTTCATCGTGGAATTATGATCAATGTCAAATGGGTGAAAATGGAATGCGCCCAGTTAAATAGTGCAGGATATTATCGTATTTAGAATCGAAATATAAACTCTGTTCTTGTATACTGTCGGTGAATAAAACACGGGCACTCGTTCGGATGCGGAAAATTAAATCACTCGTGCTACGCACTCGTGATTTAATTTTTCCGCAACCGAACTCATGCCCGTGTTTTATTCACCGACAATAAACGCGAACAGATTTTTATTTCTTAAATAAGAGCTGATGACCAATATTGACCAATAAATTTATTTCTTCACATAATGCATAATTAACATGACAAAATATATCGCAACATATAACAATAAACAAATATACTGTCACGTGCTAGCGGTTATCTGTATCTATCAGTGTAATCTACTGATGTGTGGTAGCGTGTCGTTCAAGTACGGACAATACAAATACAATAAAATAAAATGGACTCTCAAATGGACTCAAAATAAATAAAGTAAAATGAAGACAAAGTATAAATTCCAGTCTCTACCATTTAATATGATAACAAACTCTTAATTCTACTGTAATAAAATTACTAATAATTCACCAATGTCAGAACAATACTGTCTAAAATACAACTAATTCACATGCAAAACATCACCATAAAATGTCTAAGTATTTTCATCAAAGTTCCAGTTAATTCAATAACAAGTCTATCTTTTAATAATAAAGCTTTAAATCGTTCAAATGCATCTAAAATAATTAAATAAATAATCCTAAGTTGATAGAATTAATGTTAAAGAAAAATAAAGAAAATCAGTCTTGCACCTTCGAGCTAAAAAATCAGAGTTCCAGAATCTGAGCTGACCGGTCCTTATATAATGCACCAAAAATGTGTGTGCGCTACGTTGCGCGCAATGTGCGCTATGCTGAGCGCACATCAAATCGTGTGCGCTTAACAACGTAGCGCAGATAGCGCACACCCCAGCGCGCAGATAAAACTGTGCGCTCCGAAGCAGAAGATTTGCTCGCGAAAATGTATGAAACTCAATGAATCGAGAGTAAACTGTACAAAACTCGATAAATCAAATACACAGTCATAAAATACAAGAATAAACTAATAAATCCTTACATGTTAAACAATATCCAGTCAGTAGATCAGTAGAAATAAGCTGTTGAAATCGACAGACGACGAAATTATGCCAAAATGTCTCCGACATAAACTACCCAAGATAAATAGCCGAGCTTTTACGATTGTGATACTTCGCTCTTCGTTAATATTCGATGATCCTGCAGGCATCATCACCATAGACAAAAGGGTGGGATTTTCAACACCAACTGTGTGCGCCATTAATCCTTATAATTATACGGGATTACTTTAATCTAATAAGTCTTCAAACAAACTTTCTGTCATCTATGAGAATTTAAAAATGTATGTCTTATGTTCAAACACAACGATCCTCAGCCAAAAGTAGATAATTTCATAACCAAAGCCAATAAGAAAAGAAAAGAAAATTCACGCATTTAGACAGTCGTTTGAAATCACCATGTTTCAAGTTTTATTAGTAAAACCGATCAATTCAAAACCATCTTATTTTATTGAAGATTTCGAAATCAGGCAGGTTAGTGTGCGAGTAATAATAGCCCACAAGAACATGTATGGACACTTGCAGATACTTTTAAACACAGATATAACACGATTAAGAAGTGTATTTGACGAATTAGCGTGGTCACATCATCTTACACAGTAAGAGTAAAATAATGCATAACGATATTGGAAATCCCAGTCTTCTGTCGGTGGTGAGTTCCCAGTAAATAATGAGGTAATATTTCATTTCATTTTAAAGTGAATTATTTGTAGGAAAGATGATTTATACTCACTGAAAAGGATCACATAAATTTCTGAAATATTTTACATTAGGTAACGTGAGGCGTTTTTTTATATCCTCGAGTGTATGGCTACAAAGCTTTCATAAATTCATGAAGAAACATTAGCAAATATTAACCCTGCTTAAGTGACCAACTGTTAAATGTTATCTATAAAAGATATAAACATTTTTCACTAGTTTCAGCCCAATTTTGTGACAATCGACAGGTCTTTTAAATTTGATACGTAATTCTAACCTTATTTGGAAAAGTCTATATCTCTGTTGTCTAGTAAGAACATTAGATATCAATGGTAAAAGTTTGTTCTACTTCCGTTCGGAGGCACAAAATAGCATACCCGTAGTACCTGAACATGTGTGTTTCTTCCGACAATAGCAAAACAGTAGTATCGCCACCACTCCTGCGACTATTGCACCAGATATTGATAATCTAATTTCGAGTGTTGAGACTGTGTGATGATCATCTATGTGGTCTATAATATAAAACTTAGATTTAATCTATATAACTTTTATTCCTCCAATTCTGAAGAGCATAAATTTACATAAGCATATACATTTGTGTACAACAATACAATACAACTTACAAAACAGCATAATTATGATTGAGATATATACAAGTATGTATGACAAATATGGGTATATACAAGTATGTATGAAACATATGGATGATCAACCATGATGTTTATATAATCCACTACGAAAGATTACTGTCCGTTATTTGTAGTTATGCAGAGATGTCACCTTATCATAACGACCATATCAAATATACTTTATGCAACTGGCATGTAAGGCAAACATCACATATCAAAAACTGACAAAAACATACGAACTTATTGTCCCACGGTGAACAACACGGTATATATTGTCTTGATAAAGTTTCTATAATTATGCATAGGTATACCTCAGTTTTTATTTATTTAGTTATTATTATTATTATTATTATTATTATTATTATTATTATTATTATTATTATTATTATTATTATTATTATATATTGTATAAAATGTACAATACCCATCAGTCAAACCTCTATTGAAATATCAAAGACTGTGTTAACCTTAAAACAAGGGAGTGATACGTTTATTTGTTGCTCAACTGAAATGACACAAATAGTAATAAGAAGTATTCAATCGGTTAGGTAAATAAACAATGAATGTGATTGTAAGCGCAAATCTTTCTAACAAAAATAATGTCATTGCTGCAACACCAGTAGTCTGGCCAACCGACTAGATAATATATTTTATCAATCAAATAGCATAACATTTTTTAATTTTCGCTAGATTTTATTTTGGGCTTGATCATCTATGTTTGAGGGTTCAAAGGGAAATAATTTCAAGAGAAAAGAGTAGATTGAGGAGTTGTCCTTCTAAACATAGGGTATGTTAGACAGACTACAAGAGCAGATGACCTGGTCCATAGCGTAAAACGTAAAAGAACCCCAGATAAGAATGAAGCAGACAAGGAAGGTAGCATTCAACGGACACAAGAGAACACGACACAAACATAATCTATCTCGAAATGAATAAATATGTAACTTGACTGATCTGACTAACAAGCTGCACATAGACGGAAGTCGTTAGAAATATATACAGCTCACCGATATAATGAAATTGTAACGTTCGCCGAGACTCAAGGCCTACAAACCCCGTCAATGGAAAAGCATGCTCATTCATCAAGGGTGGTTTGTTACCTTATATACCCCAGAATTTCATATATTACAGTCCACAGAGTTTCAAATGTGCATATTAGACAACGTGAATCAATTAAACCGTAAACGTCACAATAGTTATTTTGTGAAGCATACAAAACAAGTAATATAGTGTTCATACATAGACTATTCATACCTAAATCGTCAACTTAATAAAAGTATTAAATACTTTATGGTATGGCTAAACAATATTAATCAATCTTCCGTAAGATTTTCAATAATGAGTCATGCACTAGAAAAAAACAAAAGGGGTAAACTTGAAATAGCAGAGATCGTTCCGCCCGATTGTTAGTCCAAGGTGTCTTGTGAAGAATTTCAACCTATTCCTAGGGACAATGTGACTGCCTTACAAACATTGCGTAAATGTCACGCAATTAAACATGTCTAAGTGCTTTATACTAACCGATCACAACTTAACGTAAACTAATGCGATGCACATTTTTTTCTGATTGGACATTGCCTTTGTGAATGCATCGACATAAATAAAATACGTACTCGCCTCATACATGTAAACATGATTGTTAAGTTATAAAAGTAGCTCAAACTTAAGCATACCTGCGAACGAAATATCCACCACAACTGCATATAATGTTATTATAAATCCAACAACGTGCATATCCATCTTGTATATGACACCAATGTTTCACGTTTTCAGCATTTAGTAACCCAGTCAGATGGTTAATACAAAAGTCGGTTTCTTTGGCGAGCACATCAACATATAGGAAGTTACAATGGAAAATCAAGCACTCGATTATGTACTGTGTGAAATACGAGAAGTGTACATTACCAAAACATCCGCATGAGCGCGTAACTATACAATTATACCAATAAAGGTGCTTCGAGTGGGTTTAATGAATTCAAACAGGTATAAAGTATAAATATCCTACTTACGGCCTTATAAGACTCATACATATTTGAAATCTGATTCACAAGGCGCTTCTTATGAGCCTATTTTCATGAAAATCTGAAATTGTCATGCTGACCAAAATGAAGTTTTAAAAACGTGAAAAGCATTGATCGACAAAATTCACAAAACGTTAATGTTATGTCAAATTATACAACGGTCACAAAACAAAATCACGAAAAGCATTGATCGACAAAATTCACAAAACGTTAATGTTATGTCAAATTATACAACGGTCACAAAACCAAATAACGAAAAGCATTGATCGACAAAATTCACAAAACGTTAATGTTATGTTAAATTAGACAACGGTCACAAAACCAAATTACGAAAAGCATTGATCGACAAAATTCACAAAACGTTAATGTTATGTCAAATTATACAACGGTCACAAAACCAAATTACGAAAAGCATTGATCGACAAAATTCACAAAACGTTAATGTTATGTCAAATTATACAACGGTCACAAAACCAAATTACGAAAAGCATTGATCGACAAAATTCACAAAACGTTAATGTTTTTTACATCATAAACATAGATGTTGATGTAACATAGTAATTACAAGCATATAACTGAACAAATTTGGGTACCAGGGCACTGTTTTATCAAAGCATTTACGGAAATCTTTAACTTACGCTCAAATTTAAATTCTTTATAAAACTATTACAACTGTAAAATGAGGAAATTCGAGCTGTAATACTTAAATCAAGATCCAGTTTATGATGTCTTACAAACAATACCTGTCCCAAATATAAAGCTGTTACATAATTATACTGAATTTAAATTTGAACGTAAGTTTACGATTTCCGTAAGTACGTTGATAAAACAGTGCCATGGAGAGCATTGGAGCATAAGGAAGAAAATATGCTGGTGAGGGATGAAAGCTTATAGGGTTAGGGGTTTACCAACACTATATTCGCAGCACTTAATCATATTCATACATTTTTATACATCAATTCAATTAGTTCAATTCAATTCTTTATTTTTCTCTGTGAGGAGGATATTGAAGACAATATGTACACAATAACAGAGTAATAAGTGCTTATACTTTTTTGAACATGATAATAATTACAAAACGTACACGTACATGGAAGGGCATTGTACATGCCGCAAAAGGTTAACGGTCAGCTATTTGACCGTACAATTTACACGTATTACCGGCATGCCTCAGTTTTCTCAATAAGCAAAGTATATGAGCAAACAATTGTTTACATACTTATAAGATGAACTAAGGTATTCATACTCAGTGTCAATTCCAACGGAGCTCCTTAGAGTTTAAGTGAGAGTGAGATACTGTCAAGTGATGTTATTTCATTTATATCGTCTCGACTGATGTATTCAACAAGCGAATCTAAAAAGAGCAATCTGATTGTCTCAGTGCATTTACATTCACTAATCAAATGTACAAGTTCTTCTTGATAAATGAATTCACATATGTCACAGATATTATTTTCCAGTAGAACTCTTCTTGTCCATAATCTGGCTTTACCGCAAATGATGTAATTAAAAGACTTTAATTTACAAACGTTATATATTATTGAGTCATTCATGGATGAAGAATTCGAAAGCAAGTAAAATCAGTGTCCTGGGACATTTTGTTGTCCCACAAGAGAGTTTCATTAAGTTGTATTGCAGATGTTATACAGCATAGTTCTCTCGCTTGGACGGTATAGTATTGGCATAGTATAGATTGCTGCGGAGTGGTTATGAAAGGATAAATAAATGACTATGTATAATCCATATTTAGTCAGAACATTCGTATCACAATTCAATGTAACGACCAATCAATGTGTCTCTTCTGACACTTCGGCTAGTATTGCCAATTTGAGAAATACATAAATAAAGGAAGATATCTTCAATGGAAGTGCCAACTGTGTGTGTTTCGAAATGTTACTGTCAGGTACGTTCACTGATTTGTAGCGTAGTCCAACCAAGGTAATGTTAGGTCACACTTTCACTGCAAAGTTTTGATATAATTGTGTGCACTATATGTCCTTTGGTGACAACGTGTCAACAACTATGTCAAATTAGTCTTTAGTATGCGGGGTACGGTGATTGAGGTGACAGGGTGGAATAGTCAGGCGGTGGAGCTAAAATATAAAACGTTTTCAAATAAATAATAAAATGATTGTACAATTCATTTATATTCATATTTCCATCAATGTCATCATTAGTACCCATGGTACGGTGGTGGAGGTGGCAGGTCAGAATAGTCAGGCGATGGAGCTAAAATATAAAACATAATGGTATAAGCAATAAAATGTCCAATTCACGATGCAATAAATGCTCTGATACATCCTCCCTTGGACTCGGATAACACACTGACATAATTTTAGAAAAGCTGAATTACCTTGTTTCATCAATAAAATACTGAATTATCTAGTTTTAGCTATAACAAATATATATGCCCGTCGTTATGGTGGGGAACATAAAATACAGAATGGTCTAGTTTAAGCTGTTATAATGGGCTTAAGTAACACAAGCACGCCATACCTGAAGGGATTGTTTGGTTGCCAGCAACATGCTGCCCAGATGTATAATTGGTCACCGGCTGATCTGGACGTAGAGGTTGGTTTTCATGTATAGGGAATGCGGTTGCAGCAGTCGGCCTTGCTGTCTGAGTCTGACACACAGGCTCGTGTATATGCCAATGCGTATCTTCAATTTGTTGTTCATGTTCCATTACCTCAGAGTAAAGTGGGGCATCCGCAGTGTACGCGGTCATGCCTGGTGAACGTATGTCGGCTGTGTACGTGGCTACGTTTGGTGAACGTATGCCGGCAGTGTACGCGGCTATGCCTGATGAACATATGTCTGGGGTGTACGTGGTCATGTTTGTGGAACGAATATATTGCTGGTCACCTGTTTGAATAAACGATTCTGTTAAGATTATTTAAAGTTATAGAACAACGTTTATTTCAAATTCACCGACAGTATCCTAATCATAATTATGGAGGCTATAAATATATCTGTGTGCATTTTTATAATCTCTAGTTATGTTATCAAAGGTTATCAAATAATATCATTTCAAACTTTTGCGTCGAAAAGGAGTATTAAGCAATATAGTTTCTCCATGAATACAGTTTGGGCGTTATATAGAAATATAGTAAGGACATTCTTTCAATGATGATTCGGGCATGGCGAATACTTAACAGCTGTGACAACTGTGGACAACTGTTAACAACTTCTGTTAAGCAATAAAATGTAACACACCCGTATTTCCCGACATTCCACCCAGCTTACAACAACAGCATATAAGACATATTGCCGTCAATGCTCCTATTCCAATACCTATTTTTGATATGATATCACCGAATATGGTTGATTCTTTGTGGTCGTTATAAGCCTTGTCATCATTGTTATACCACTGCGGCTTCGTTGGTGTACGTCTTGTAGTTGCAGTAAATTTGATAGATTCTAACGGACACCCGGTAATCGGTGATAGGGGCGTGTCTATGAATATTAATTTTACGTCAAGCGTTTGAGCGTATCATCAAGCGTCTGTCTAACGGAGTGTTTAAAGGACAGTAAAACACGGTTTCAAGCCAAAACAAAACCATTCTTGAAGGTTAAACTGCATTCATGTAGACTATAAAACTAATTTGTCAAACGTTTTGAAGAATAATACGGAAATTATTAAACAATGTTAAACAAATATGTATGATAGTAGATCAAATAAAAGTTTCAAAAACACGACCTCGGGTTTTGTTGACAAAAATACAATTTGACATGATAGCCGATTAGGCCTACCGTCTGTCATATAGATCTATAATAGAAGACAGGTTATCGTTTTATATTTTACAGGATTTATCCACATTAAACTTCATAAATGACAGACGGTAATTGGTCAAAGTTTAGAATGCAACTATAATCTAATATAACAGAATCTATTTAGACCAAATATCCGGTTTTTGGACATAATAGCCGATTACCCGGTGCCATATAGACTCGGTTTTAAAAACAATCTTAGCATCAGACATTGGACATTACCCCTAAAGTACAGACTGTAATCAGTAAAGTATATCAAACTATCACATGCTATATAACAGACATCCTGCATTGGGACACTATTATTAGGCTATAATCGAGAGAATATTTTAACGTACAATCTTTCACCGTGGGGTGAGAGTGATTACGACGTCGTGGGGTGAAAAGAGCAGAATTAAATGCGCCGATGATTGTATGTATTCACGGGCATAAGAAATAATATTACAACATACAGCCTTATGTCGTCCCCAAATTTTCGCTCATACGCTCGTAAAAGTAAATGAGTGAAAAAATGCCAGTCTCAAAACTCGGTATTTTTATATTGAATTTCGGCCTAGATCTATAATGATGTATCCAAATTATACCGAGTAACTAATGTTTTATAAATGACAAAGAACCAATGTTTGCAAAATAAATACGCCTCATCCTGTCTTTACTTAATCTTATCACTTCGCATATCACAATATTCCAATCTATAGGAACTCGGACAGGAAGGATAGCACTCAACTTAACCAACAGAGCAAAGACTAACATTAACAACATGTTCACACCACAATCACACAGATAAATGATGATACATAACCTTAAGAGATATAAATAAGTTATCTACATGTATTTATTCAATTCAATACAACAACCTTGTATTAAACATTGCACTGGAGAGTTATTCAACACGCATACAGCCTCAGTCTATGACAAAACTAACCCATTCTATTCCTACCTTAAATAATTTTCAAGAGAAATGTCTAGCGATTGTTTTATTTGTGGACCTACCGGGTACGCATGGTACGGGTATGCATGACCAATTTTGGGAGGTCGCAAAGAAATTACAATATAATTTATTTCAACGCGTTAAATGCGCCCACTATTGCAGAGGTAGCTGTTATAAAAGATCAATACTAATCTGATATTAGACATTAGTACATACATATCGTATCTAGAGCGAAAAACTTGATACTGTATACCTAGAGCTAATACCTAGAGCTACCACTGCGTATTTGCTTTCTGTTTTGATCTTTTACATGGCAGTATACCTATCTGAAAGGAACCTGCACCCATGTTGCCCGAAAGTTGCACATGATTGTGATCAATGGCTGTTTTGAAGGTAAAAAATGTTTGACTCAAGATATAAAGCCGCAAATAATCAATCGTAGCGTAGATTGGTCATCGCATAAATCCAATATTCAACACATTTGCTCTATATAACTTGTGCTTTTGGTCCTTTGTAAAATAGCGTCCGTGGTTGGGATAAGAAATGTGATATGACAATTCATGAACTGAGCGAAATGCTTGGTCTGTAGCAAACATTTGGTACAATGAACCATCGCAGACGATAATTAAGCCCGTCGTTGAAAACAATGCTTCATGCAATTGGAGGAAATGAAAGTATAATATTACAAGTACATGTATATAATCTATTCGGTCGGTCGTGCATTACTAGACACTGCTGATAGGCTGAAGGGAAGCTGATTAGTTTTTTGCTACTTTCGGGAACATTTATTTGTAGTGGATCACATATCTGGTTCTAGACCAACTTTCAATATTAATTGAATATCATGCATCAATAAAAATGGACCGGGCAAACCACCGGACTTGTTCGGGTTGAATTCGGGGACCAACATAAAAAAACGCTGCAGTATTAACCCGAAACCTATCCGAAGTAGCCGAATTCAATGTGAATCATGCCGACAGGTCAGGATTTGGACCCGACTGTTTCCCGACCGTGTAGAAAGGTTGTGGTTACATTGTATACTATGCGGAAGTGTTCACGAATCGATGCCGATAGAATATCGAAGAGATACTACCTTTTTACCGGTTAATAGTTGAGCACGATGTCGTCATCTTTCTTTTCTGATACAGTTGCATTACGGAAAGGGGCAATCCTTGTCTTAGCATTATACTTACGACATAGACAGAGATACTTGACGTCGTCTGTTGTCGTTCTTCCCTGGCTACTTACGAAAGGAGGTTCTAACATAACACCTTACTGCGACAGCTTCGTGAAAACTGGTGATACATTCTGCTTTTGTCCGCCAAAGTTTGTGCGGTATAAGGTTGTGCCATCGTTTTCTATAGGTTTATAGGGGATGACACAGCCTTATTTGTTAGCTTGTCCTTGCTTTTCGGACCATGCTGAAAGCCATATGTATCCAATATTAACCATATGGGCAATTGACGATATCAATTCAGCTGTCGCTCTTGTATAGGTCGGGAAATACGGCTTCGACTCGGCATGCCCTCCGTTAACAAGAGGCACCTTCGGCAACTATTCGGCATCATTAATTGTTATCATAATCGGCATATCATTAGCATATCTTTCGTGTGTAGAATTCATTGATTCGGTGCCTTCGGGAACCGCTCGGGGTGTCTAAAGGATTTCGAAACCTCGCAAGAGGCTTCCTGAATATGTCGAGTCAATGACGATGGATTCCCGAACACACCGAACATCACATTATTTTTTGTATTGAAAGTGCAGCCTTTCAGACACTAGTTAAAAATAATGAACAACGCATTTTCCTACAAATAATGGCTAAAATAAAAATACCACTTTGAGAAACGCCAACTTTGATTGTTTTAGAACGGAGGTTGTAACTCTAGATAGATGTAAATACTAATGTACATTGTTTTTTGTATTTTATATGCATTTGTAGTTAATTGTCACTTCTGAAACTAAATGATTATGTTACTTTTGTTAGGTTGTTGCTCAATTGTGTGCCGCTCTGGATAGTTTGCACTGTACTCACAAAAATTAAAACCAGTCGTTTCTACCCCGACCCAAATATCTTTGCATCGTTTAGCACTGATATTAAGACAACACGAGCATACAACATAGACCCATTCTCAAGACACAGTCATAAACTCTTCATCTATAACAAAGGGAAGAGTAGTCGAATTCTGAGTAGGCAATGCATCTAAAAGTAAAACAGTAAAAGCAATTGTCAAATACATCACCTTACACATATCTGTTTTGAAACAGCAAACGCTTTTAGGACTTAGTTTATACTAATTTATTTAAGGTCAATTTTGAACCCATATTAATCACTCTCGACACCTCATTCCTGTTCTCCATCGACACCAGGGTATGAGAGAAGAGAAGCAATTTTCCCTTATATACCGAGGTCCAAACTTCCAAGACTTGAATGACCGATGGCGAATCTACGAAAGTGTTGTGAAAAGGGTGACTAAAACGGTGGTCACAACTGGACATACTATCTAAATAATGTTGTTTAATAGAAGGTCCTGTACGAGACAATGGACTTGATGCGTGTAAATGCAATACTGAAGTTGGTAATGGTCCCTGTATGACATAATACAAATGTATGCTTAAAACATTTATTATTACAAGCCGGTACAAGGGTTTGAACCTATAAAACATGATTGTTGTCATATTTTCCCTCTGCAATGGGTCAGATTGAAGAGCCATTGTCTGACACATACATAATTACTTTGGACACCTTGAAAATCACGGCATGTCAAAGAACGTTGATGAATCAGGTTCAAATTAAAGTTCACACGTATACACACTTTGAGCTGTTTTCATAGTATGGGTAGTTTCTACACATGGTAGTCGAAGCTCATGTGGTCTTCCAAAATGTACATGTATCAGTATGATATTTGTTGTGTACGGAGGTGTAGCAGAATTACGTAGACTTTTGTCATAACATTTTTATTTAGGCATGTAATATCACCAAATTTGCCGTAGAAATACTTCAAACCTTTTTCAAGAGAATCGGTAAAAATATTCTCCAACCGAATTTTATAAAGCCATTTAATCTGTTCCCATAGTAACCAATAGTTGGATAGGCGGGGCAGCTTATTTTAAAATCATTTTTGGCATTATTCAACTGCTTATACCTCGCAGATATTAAGTCTAATTTTAACGCGACTTCGTGAAATACAAGCACAATATCCTTGGAACGTACGCCGTAAATTTCGCTGTTATAAAGGTTACTGTTGTTGATTTATGGTACAAAACAACACCAGTGGAAATATGACGTTAGCGAAATATGCTGGAAATCGCATCAACATGAAGTTTTGTGTGAACCTCGGGAATACACCATACCAAACGATTAAAATGTTGGACCCTGCTAACTCTTAATCTCGTGCATCGAGTTACTAGTACCTGATTTTCAAACGACACAAGCGCATCAATCATGGTCGAGACCGAATAAAACGACATGGACCGACGGCGAAAACCAACGGCGAATGCGACGTCACCGAGCGTTTTCTAGGACCACATCGACGTTCTATTATAAGGGTTATATGCGACATAACTGGTAATATATTTGAACTTTTATCACCTATTAGGTAGTTAATAAACATTCGTATGTTTTGTGTACGGTTGTGCCCATATTTATAGCTACAATGTACACAGTTAGGAGCTTCACTAATCCTGAAAGTTCCGTCGACGTGCCCCGCATACCATACCCCTATCTATCCATGGAAGCTGCAGAATTTGATCCAACTTAGATGCGGCTTAGAAATTACACGTACTTATGCAGTAAATATTATTTGCACTCCACACAAAATTAATAGTTTGTATGATGAATGGTATGGAACGTATGACAAAAGCCTACGTAATACTGGTACAACCCTCGTATGTGTAGGTAATAAGCCAGTATTCAGGTAGTGTAACGTGGCTTTAACAAAGTATATTACCAAATTGTGTACATTGTATCTTGTTTATGATGGTAAACAAGTATGCCAAGTTTGAAAGCAATGCTTTGATAGGCTTAAAAAGAACTTGAGTTTCGACATTTCGTAAGGAACAGACGGACAGATGCATCTATATATGCCTCCAGCTATGCATCATTAATAGTAATGTTAGATTGAGTTAGAGCCCATATGACAATGGATGCTTTGTCACAAAAAACAGCACAAATCTATTTTTACATATATTTATTCAGTAGTCAATAATTGGTACTTCATACAAATGATACAAAGAAATCGAATACACCAAAATGTCATAGTGGTTTTATCTTGCAGTGGAGGGTTCAGATTGTCAGTGTGTGTTCAGACTGTCAGTGTGTGTGTTCAGACGGTCAGTGTGTGTGTGTTCAGACTGTCAGAGTGTATGTTCAGATTGTCAGAGTGTGTGTTCAGACTGTCAGTGTGTCTGTGTACAGACTGTCAGTGTGTGTGTTCAGACTGTCAGTGTGTATGTTGAGACTGTCAGTGTGTGTGTTCAGACTGTCAGTGAGTGTGTTCAGACTGTCAGCGTGTGTTCAGACTGTCAGTGTGTGTGTTCATACTGTCAGTGTGTGTTCAGACTGTCAGTGTGTGTGTTCAGACTGTCAGCGTGTGTTCAGACTGTCAGTGTGTGTGTTCATACTGTCAGTGTGTGTTCAGACTGTCAGTGTGTGTATGTTCATACTGTCAGTGTGTGTGTTCAGACTGTCAGTGTGTATGTTGAGACTGTCAGTGTGTGTGTTCAGACAGTCAGTGAGTGTGTTCAGACTGTCAGCGTGTGTTCAGACTGTCAGTGTGTGTGTTCATACTGTCAGTGTGTGTTCAGATTGTCAGTGTGTGTGTTCAGACTGTCAGCGTGTGTTCAGACTGTCAGTGTGTGTGTTCATACTGTCAGCGTGTGTTCAGACTGTCAGTGTGTGTGTTCAGACTGTCAGCGTGTGTTCAGACTGTCAGTGTGTGTGTTCAGACTGTCAGCGTGTGTTCAGACTGTCAGTGTGTGTATGTTCAGACTGTCAGTGTGTATGTTCAGACTGTCAGTGAGTGTGTTCAGACTGTCAGCGTGTGTTAAGACTGTCAGTGTGTGTGTTCATACTGTCAGTGTGTGTTCAGACTGTCAGTGTGTGTATGTTCAGACTGTCAGTGTGTGTGTTTAGACTGTGAGTGTATGTTCAGACTGTCAGTGTGTGTGTTCATACTGTCAGTGTGTGTTCAGACTGTCAATGTGTGTTCAGACTGTCAGTGTATGTTCAGACTGTCAGTGAGTGTGTTCAGACTGTCAGTGTGTGTGTTCAGACTGTCAGTGAGTGTTAAGACTGTCAGTGTGTGTGTTCAGACGGTCAGTGTGTGTGTGTTCAGACTGTCAGAGTGTATGTTCAGATTGTCAGAGTGTGTGTTCAGACTGTCAGTGTGTGTTCAGACTGTCAGTGTGTGTGTTCAGACTGTGAGTGTATGTTCAGACTGTGAGTGTGTGTGTTCAGACTGTCAGTGTTTGTGTTCAGACTGCCAGAGTGTGTTCAGACTGTCAGTGTGTGTGTTCAGACTGTCAGCGTGTGTTCAGACTGTCAGTGTGTGTGTTCATACTGTCAGCGTGTGTTCAGACTTTCAGTGTATGTTCAGACTGTCAGTGTGTATGTTGAGACTGTCAGAGTGTATGTTGAGACTGTCAGTGTGTGTTCAGACTGTCAGTGTATGTTCAGACTGTCAGTGAGTGTGTTCAGACTGTCAGTGTGTGTGTTCAGACTGTCAGAGTGTATGTTCAGATTGTCAGAGTGTGTGTTCAGACTGTCAGTGTGTCTGTGTACAGACTGTAAGTGTGTGTGTTGAGACTGTCAGTGTGTATGTTGAGACTGTCAGTGTGTGTGATCAGACTGTCAGTGAGTGTGTTCAGACTGTCAGCGTGTGTTCAGACTGTCAGTGTGTGTGTTGATACTGTCAGCGTGTGTTCAGACTGTCAGTGTGTGTGTTCAGACTGTCAGCGTTTGTTCAGACTGTCAGTGTGTGTGTTCAGACTGTCAGCGTGTGCTCAGACTGTCAGTGTGTGCATGTTCAGACTGTCAGTGTGTGTGTTCAGACTGTCAGTGAGTGTGTTCAGACTGTCAGCGTGTGTTCAGACTGTCAGTGTGTGTGTTCATACTGTCAGTGTGTGTTCAGACAGTCAGTGTGTGTATGTTCATACTGTCAGTGTGTGTGTTCAGACTGTCAGTGTGTATGTTCAGACTGTCAGTCTGTGTGTTCATACTGTCAGTGTGTTTTCAGACTGTCAGTGTGTGTTCAGACTGTGTGTGTATGTTCAGACTGTCAGTGTGTGTGTTCAGACTGTGAGTGTATGTTCAGACTGTCAGTCTGTGTGTTCATACTGTCAGTGTGTTTTCAGACTGTCAGTGTGTGTTCAGACTGTCAGTGTATGTTCAGACTGTCAGTGAGTGTGTTCAGACTGTCAGCGTGTGTTCAGACTGTCAGTCTGTGTGTTCATACTGTCAGTGTGTTTTCAGACTGTCAGTGTGTGTTCAGACTGTCAGAGTGTATGTTCAGATTGTCAGAGTGTGTGTTCAGACTGTCAGTGTGTGTGTTCAGACTGTGAATGTATGTTCAAACTGTCAGTGTGTGTGTTCAGACTGTGAGTGTATGTTCAGACTGTCAGTGTGTGTGTTCATACTGTCAGTGTGTGTTCAGACTGTCAGTGTGTGTGTTCAGACTGTGAGTGTATGTTCAGACTGTCAGTGTGTGTTCAGACTGTGAGTGTATGTTCAGACTGTCAGTGTGTGTGTTCAGACGGTCAGTGTGTGTGTGTTCAGACTGTCAGAGTGTATGTTCAGATTGTCAGAGTGTGTGTTCAGACTGTCAGCGTGTGTTCAGACTGTCAGTGTGTGTGTTCATACTGTCAGCGTGTGTTCAGACTGTCAGTGTATGTTCAGACTGTCAGTGTGAATGTTGAGACTGTCAGAGTGTATGTTGAGACTGTCAGTGTGTGTTCAGACTGTCAGTGTATGTTCAGACTGTCAGTGAGTGTGTTCAGACTGTCAGTGTGTGTGTTCATACTGTCAGCGTGTGTTCAGACTGTCAGTGTATGTTCAGACTGTCAGTGTGAATGTTGAGACTGTCAGAGTGTATGTTGAGACTGTCAGTGTGTGTTCAGACTGTCAGTGTATGTTCAGACTGTCAGTGAGTGTGTTCAGACTGTCAGTGTGTGTGTTCATACTGTCAGTGTGTGTTCAGACTGTCAGTGTGTGTGTTCAGACTGTGAGTGTATGTTCAGACTGTCAGTGTGTGTTCAGACTGTGAGTGTATGTTCAGACTGTCAGTGTGTGTGTTCATACTGCCAGTGTGTGTTCAGACTGTCAGTGTGTGTGTTCAGACTGTCAGCGTGTGTTCAGACTGTCAGTGTGTGTGTTCATACTGTCAGCGTGTGTTCAGACTGTCAGTGTATGTTGAGACTGTCAGTGTGAATGTTGAGACTGTCAGTGTGTGTTGAGACTGTCAGTGTGTGTGTTCAGACTGTCAGAGTGTATGTTGAGACTGTCAGTGTGTGTTCAGACTGTCAGTGTATGTTCAGACTGTCAGTGAGTGTGTTCAGACTGTCAGTGTGTGTGTTCATACTGTCAGTGTGTGTTCAGACTGTCAGTGTGTGTGTTCAGACTGTGAGTGTATGTTCAGACTGTCAGTGTGTGTTCAGACTGTGAGTGTATGTTCAGACTGTCAGTGTGTGTGTTCATACTGCCAGTGTGTGTTCAGACTGTCAGTGTGTGTGTTCAGACTGTCAGCGTGTGTTCAGACTGTCAGTGTGTGTGTTCATACTGTCAGCGTGTGTTCAGACTGTCAGTGTATGTTGAGACTGTCAGTGTGAATGTTGAGACTGTCAGAGTGTATGTTGAGACTGTCAGTGTGTGTTCAGACTGTCAGTGTATGTTCAGACTGTCAGTGAGTGTGTTCAGACTGTCAGTGTGTGTGTTCAGACTGTCAGTGAGTGTTCAGACTGTCAGTGTGTGTGTTCAGACGGTCAGTGTGTGTGTGTTCAGACTGTCAGAGTGTATGTTCAGATTGTCAGTGTGTCTGTGTACAGATGGTCAGTGTGTGTGTACATACTGTCAGTGTGTATGTTGAGACTGTCAGAGTGTGTGTTCAGACTGTCAGTGTGTCTGTGTACAGACGGTCAGTGTGTGTGTTCAGACTGTCAGTGTGTATGTTCAGACTGTCAGTGTGTGTGTTCAGACTGTCAGTGTGTGTGTTCATACTGTCAGCGTGTGTTCAGACTGTCAGTGTATGTTCAGACTGTCAGTGAGCGTGTTCAGACTGTCAGTGTGTGTGTTCATACTGTCAGCGTGTGTTCAGACTGTCAGTGTATGTTCAGACTGTCAGTGTGAATGTTCAGACTGTCAGTGTGTGTGTTCAGACGGTCAGTGTGTGTGTGTTCAGACTGTCAGAGTGTATGTTCAGATTGTCAGAGTGTGTATTCAGACTGTCAGTGTGTCTGTGTACAGACGGTCAGTGTGTGTGTACAGACTGTCAGTGTGTATGTTGAGACTGTCAGAGTGTGTGTTCAGACTGTCAGTGTGTCTGTGTACAGACGGTCAGTGTGTGTGTTCAGACTGTCAGTGTGTATGTTCAGACTGTCAGTGTGTGTGTTCAGACTGTCAGTGTGTGTGTTCATACTGTCAGCGTGTGTTCAGACTGTCAGTGTATGTTCAGACTGTCAGTGAGCGTGTTCAGACTGTCAGTGTGTGTGTGTTCAGACTGTCAGTGAGTGTGTTCAGACTGTCAGTGAGTGTGTTCAGACTGTCAGTGTGTGTGTTCAGACTGTCAGTGTGTGTGTCCAGACTGTCAGTGTGTGTGTTGAGACTGCCAGTGTGTATGTTCAGACTGTTAGTGTGTATGTTCAGACTGTCAGTGTATGTTCAGACTGTGAGTGTGTGTGTTCAGACTGGCAGTGTATGTTCAGACTGTCAGTGTATGTTCAGACTGTCAGTGTGTGTGTTCAGACTGTCAGTACACACACTGACAGTCAGTGTGTATGTTGAGACTGTTAGTGTGTATGTTCAGACTGTCAGAGTGTATGTCCAGACTGTCAGTGTGTGTGTTGAGACTGCCAGTGTGTATGTTCAGACTGTTAGTGTGTATGTTCAGACTGTCAGTGTGTGTTCAGACTGTCAGTGTGTGTGTTCAGAATGTCAGTGAGTGTGTTCAGACTGTCAGTGTATGTTCAGAATGTCAGTGTGTGTGTTCAGACTGTCAGTGTGTGTTCAGACTGTCAGTGTATGTTCAGACTGTCAGTGTTTGTTCAGACTGTCAGTGTATGTGTGTTCAGACTGTCAGTGTGTGTTGAGACTGTCAGTGTATGTTGAGACTGTCAGGTTATGTTCAGACTGTCAGAGTATGTTCAGACTGTCAATGTGTGTGTCCAGACTGTGAGTGTATGTTCAGACTGTCAGTGTATGTTCAGACTGTCAGTGAGTGTGTTCAGACTGTCAGTGTATGTTCAGACTGTCAGTGAGTGTGTTCAGACTGTCAGTGTATGTTCAGACTGTCAGTGTGGGTTCAGACTGTCGGTGTATGTTCAGACTGTCAGTGTGTGTGTCCAGACTGTGAGTGTATGTGTTCAGACTGTCAGTGAGTGTGTTCAGACTGTCAGTGAGTGTGTTCAGACTGTCAGTGAGTGTGTTCAGACTGTCAGTGAGCATGTTCAGACTGTCAGTGAGTGTGTTCAGACTGTCAGTGTATGTTAAGACTGTCAGTGTGTGTTGAGACTGTCGGTGCGTGTGTTCAGACTGTCAGTGTATGTTAAGACTGTCAGTGTGTGTTCAGACTGTCGGTGCGTGTTTTCAGACTATCAGTGTGTATGTTGAGACTGTCAGTGTGTATGTTCAGACTGTCAGTGTGTGTGTTCAGACTGTCAGTGTGTGTTGAGACTGGCAGTGCGTATGTTCAGACTGTCAGTGTGTGTTGAGACTGTCAGTGTGTGTTGAGACTGTCAGTGGGTGTGTTCAGACTCTCAGTGTGTGTTCAGACTGTGAGTGTATGTTGAGACTGTCAGTGTGTGTGTTCAGACTGTGAGTGTATGTGTTCAGACTGTCAGTGTGTGTGTTCAGACTGTCAGTGTATGTTGAGACTGTCCGTGAGTGTGTTCAGACTGTCAGTGAGTGTGTTCAGACTGTCAGTGAGTGTGTTCAGACTGTCAGTGTATGTTCAGACTGTCAGTGTATGTTCAGACTGTCAGTGTGTGTGTTCAGACTGTGAGTGTATGTGTTCAGACTGTCAGTGTATGTTCAGACTGTCAGTGTATGTTTAGACTGTCAGTGTGTGTGTTCAGACTGTGAGTGTATGTGTTCAGACTGTCAGAGTGTATGTTGAGACTGTCAGTGTGTGTTCAGACTGTCAGTGAGTGTGTACAGACTGTCAGTGTATGTTCAGACTGTCAGTGTGTATGTTGAGACTGTCAGTGTGTGTTGAGACTGTCAGTGTGTGTGTTCAGACTGTCAGTGTGTATGTTGAGACTGTCAGTGTTTGTTCAGACTGTCAGTGAGTGTGTTCAGACTGTCAGTGCGTGTGTTCAAACTGTCAGTTCGTGTGTTGAGACTGCCAGTGTGTGTTGAGACTGTCAGTGGGTGTGTTCAGACTGTCAGTGTATGTTCAGATTGTCAGTGTGTATGTTCAGACTGTCAGAGTGTATGTTCAGACTGTAAGTGTGTGTTGAGACTGTCAGTGTGTATGTTAAGACTGTCAGTGTGTATGTTCAAACTGTCAGTGATTATGTTCAGACTACCAGGTGTGTTCAGACTGTCAGTGTGTGTGTTGAGACCGTCAGATTGTATGTTCAGACTGTCAGTGTGTATGTTCAGACTGTCAGTGTGTGTGTTCAGACTGTCAGCGTGTGTTCAGACTGTCAGTGTGTGTTCATACTGTCAGCGTGTGTTCAGACTGTCAGTGTGTGTGTTGAGTTCGTCAGATTGTATGTTCAGACTGTCAGTGTGTGTGTTCAGACTGTCAGTGTGTTTTCAGACTGTCAGTGTGTGTGTTCAGACTGTCAGTGAGTGTGTTCAGACTGTCAGTGTGTGTGTTCAGACTGTCAGTGTGTGTTCAGACTGCCAGAGTGTGTTCAGACTGCCAGAGTGTATGTTGAGACTGCCAGAGTGTATGTTCAGATTGTCAGTGTTTGTGTTCAGACTGTCAGCGTGTGTTCAGACTGTCAGTGTGTGTGTGTTCAGACTGTCAGTGTGTGTGTTCAGACTGTCAGTGTATGTTCAGACTGTCAGTGAGTGTGTTCAGACTGTCAGTGTTTGTATTCAGACTGTCAGTGAGTGTGTTCATACTGTCAGTGTGTGTGTTCAGACTGTCAGTGTGTGTGTTCAGACTGTCAGTGTTTGTGTTCAGACTGTCAGTGTGTATGTTCAGACTGTCAGAGTGTATGTTCATACTGTCAGTGTGTATGTTCAGACTGTGAGTGTGTATGTTCATACTGTCAGTGTGTATGTTCAGACTGTCAGTGTGTATGGTCATACTGTCAGTGTGTGTGTTCAGACTGTCAGTGTGTGTGTTCATACTGTCAGTGTGTATGTTCAGACTGTCAGTGAGTGTGTTCAGACTGTCAGTGTTTGTGTTCAGACTGTCAGTGTGTGTGTTCATACTGTCAGTGTGTGTTCAGACTGTCAGTGTTTGTGTTCAGACTGTCAGTGTGTGTTCAGACTGTCAGTGTTTGTGTTCAGACTGTCAGTGTTTGTGTTCAGACTGCCAGAGTGTATGTTGAGACTGCCAGAGTGTATGTTCAGATTGTCAGAGTGAATGTTGAGACTGTAAGTGTGTATGTTGAGACTGTCAGAGTGTATGTTCAGACTGTCAGTGTGTGTGTTGAGACTGTCAGAGTGTATACGTTCAAACTGTCAGTGTGTGTGTTGAGACTGTCAGAGTGTGTTCAGACTGTCAGTGTGTTCAGACTGTCATGGTATGTTGAGACTGTCAGAGTGTGTGTTCAGACTGTCAGTGTGTGTTCAGACTGTCGGTGCGTGTTTTCAGACTATCAGTGTGTATGTTGAGACTGTCAGAGTGTATGTTCAGACTGTCAGTGATTATGTTCCGACTGCCAGGTGTGTTCAGACTGTCATGGTATGTTGAGACTGTCAGAGTGTATGTTCAGACTGTCAGTGTGTGTGTGTGTGTGTTCAGAATGTCAGTGTGTGTGTTGAGACTGTCAGAGTGTATGTTTAGACTGTCAGTGATTATGTTCAGACTGCCAGGTATGTTCAGACTGTCATTCAGTGCTTCTGACAGACAGTGTGTATATCAGTATTTGATTCAGAAATTGTGTGTTTCTGACTGTGAATGAGTGTTTCAGATTTCCAGTGTTGCCTTCAGACAGATCTTCTTATTGAATCAATCATCACCATCATCATAATTGTCAGAAGATATTCTTCTCTGAAATGAACAAATAAAAAATTCCTACAATCCATCATACTATTAACAACATAATGGAGAAATAGAATTGTGTCCATCGACACATATGCCCCTATTGGGGTATAGAATATACTGTAAAATAATTTAATTTTGATGGGATGAAATTTCATGGTTTTAGTTAAAAAATACCATTTGATGGGACGTTAATTTGTGGCTTTTGCATTTCAGATGGGATTTAATTTCATGGATGAAGGCGAACCACGAAATCCACGAAATTAAAATCCCCCACGAAAATAAATGATTTTACAGTAGAGTAACAAAGGGCCATAACTCTGGTAAAAATTGCTGCAGCTAAAATTCCATCCTTTACGGTCAACTACACATCAAGGTAGTTTTAAATCTGTCAAAGTTATCATACATACAGAGGGCAGCACCAATGCTATATGCCCCCCACTTATAAATGAGGGGGCACAAAAATATCTCATTACAAATGAAGACATAACATTATGTAGTAGGGTATAACTATATAGAGTTTTGGGTTATAATTAAGGATGTCAACGAATATCTGGATATTCGGATATTCGCATCGACTTTCGATTATCCGGATGGCATATTGGTATCCGAATATTCGTTATAAAAAATGAAAAAAAATCTTATGTCAAAATCTTACGAGAGAAATTGTCAATTAACACCTACAACAATAGAATACATTTGTATGTGAAATAAAGTCTACATATGGAGTAAAGTCAGTATGTGGAGTAAAGTCAATCTGTGGAGTAAAGTCAACCTGTGGATTTAAGTCAGCAAGTGGAGTAAGATAGTCTGTGGATTTAAGTCAGCAAATGGAGTAAGTCAGTATGTGGAGTAAACTCAGCAAGTAGAGTAAGTTAGTATGTTGAATAAAGTCGGTATTAGGAGTAAAGTCAATCAGTGGAGTAAGTTTGTGTGTGGAGTACAGTCAGTTTGTGGAGTTTAGTCAGTCAGTGGAGTTAAGTCATTATGTGGAGTAAAGTCTGTATGCGGAGTAAAATTAGTATGTGGAGTAAGTCAGTATGTGGAGTTAAGTCAGTATGTGAAGTAAAGTCAATCTATTGAGTAAAAACAGTATGTGGAGTAAAGTCAGTCTGTGGAGTTAAGTCAGCCTTTGGACTTAAGTCAGTCAATGGAATAAAGTCAGTACGTGGAGTAAAGTCAGTATGTTGAGTAAAATCTACCTATGGAGTAAAGTCAGTATGTGGAGTAGTCAGTACATGGAGTAAAGTCTTCTTATGGAGTAAAGCCAGTATGTGGAGTTAAGTCAACCTGTGGAGTTAAGTCAGTATGTGGAGTTAAGTCAGAATGTGAAGTAAATTCAATATATTGAGTAAAGTCAGTCTGTGGAGTTCATTCAGTCTGTGGAGTGAAATCATCAAGTGGAGTTGGTCAGTCTATGGAGTTAGTCAGCCTGTGGAGTTTAGTCAGCAAGTGGAGTAAGTCAGTATGTGGAGTCATGTCAATCTATTGAGTAAAGTCAGTTTATGAGTTAAGTCAGCAAGTGGGGTAAAACAGTATTTGGTATAAAGTCAGCCAGTGGAGTAAAGTCAGTATGTGGAGTGAAAGCATCAAGTGGAGTAAGTAAGTATGTGGAGTAAGTCAGCTTGTGGAGTAAAGCCAGCCTGTTGAGTAAAGTAAGTCAGTGGAGTAAAGTCAGTATGTGGAGTTAAGTCAGCAAGTGGAGTAAGTCAGTATGCGGAGTAAAGTCAGTCAATGGAATAAAGTAAGCCAGTGGAGTAAGTCAGTCTGTGGAGTCAAGTCAGCCAGGGGTGTCAAGTCAGTGAATTTAACCTCTGCCATTGGAGTCAGTCAGTCAGTGGAGTAATTTTAGCTAGTGAATTAAAGTCAATCAGGAGTTATTTCAGTTGGTCAAGCCAAGTCAGTCAGTTGAGTTAAATCAAGTCAGTCAATCAACCGGGTCAAGTCAACCAGTCATTGAAGTCTGTCAGTGATTTGGGAGTATGTTTGATTACTTCGTTAAGTCAATCAACTAGTAGAATTGGCCATTAATCAGTCAGCCAATCAGTTACTAAAAGTAAGTCAGTCAGAAATGTAAAATAAGTCAGATCATAACTTTAGTAAGCCAGTCATAAGAGAAATCACTATTCAGTCAATGGATTCAAGACAGTCTATTAATCAATCAATATGTTTTATAATTAGGAGGATGCAGTCAATCAGTAGTCAGGGAATCAGTAAGTTGATTTGGTGGAGTCAATCAATCAGTGCTGTGGGACATAACCAATTTGTTGAGTCAGTCAGTCTGGTAATTGATGGAGTCAGTCTAACAATATATAACAATCTGATAAAAAAACTCACAATAATAATTATAAGTATATCCCCTGGCTGTGTCTGTTTACAGACTCCTTCCATCTTCCACCATTATGAAGTGTTGGCAGTAAACTCATCAAGTATCACAGACAAACAGTTTTCTTGTCATTTTAAACTGAAACATAAATAATAACAATTTACCATACAAAGTGTTTTGAGTTTTTGTGTTCGACTGAGACAGTCGTCAACAGGTTGATTTCTGTCTAATTGGCCAATGACATCAAACCTCCAGTTGTGACAGCAAGTTTATGTGATACAATAAATCCAGACTGGCTGTCCTACCTCAGTCTGAATAGAATCTTTGCTTCTTTATAAATAAAAGTTACCAACTTTCTCAGGCTCTTTTCAGCTGTTAAGCGGCTCAAGCACCCTTTGACATTTTAACTGGGCTACCAATGGAAACCTACGTTTGTGTCTCCCTGGGGAGTATAAGGATCCACCATGAGCTTCTATGTAGGATAAGGATATCTCACCCGAGGGGTCGGATTTTAACCAGGGACGAGGCTTGCCGGAGGGGGATATTTCCTTATCCTACATAGACTGTCTCATGATGGATCATTTTTCTTCGACGTAATTCGAGAAAAGTTGAGTTTTTAACGTTATTTAGCGTGGCATCAACGTGAAGTCATTATAATGTGGCTTTTGCTGTACGTTTACATAAAAAATAACGTATTTCATAAGACTTTATTCTTGCAACAGCCAATTTCACACACAGTCATGTGATACGCCTAAGGGTATATTTACGCATTTGCAACCTACTTAATATGACACACGCGAGTCCTGTATGTGAATCTGACGAAGTATTGTCTATACATATTTTAGTTGTACATTGTTTACAAGTGACACACCTAAATTAAACAAATTATACAGGCGATCTAAGCTAAGTGGAGCCAGCCAGTCAATCAGTGGAGTCAGCCAGTCAATCAGTGGAGTCATCCAGTCAATCAGTGGAGTCAGTCAGTCAATCAGTGGAGTCAGCCAGTCAATCAGTGGAGTCAGTCAGTCAATCAGTGGAGTCAGCCAGTCAATCAGTGGAGTCAACAAGTCAATTAGTGGAGGCAGCCAGTCAATCAGTGGAGTCAGTCAATCAATGGAGTCAGCCAGTCAATCAGTGGAGTCAGCCAGTCAATCAGTGGAGTCAGTCAGTCAATCAGTGGAGTTAGCCAGTCAATCAGTGGAGTCAGCCAGTCAATCAGTGGAGTCAGCCAGTCAAGTCAGCCAGTCAATCAGTGGAGTCAACAAGTCAATTAGTGGAGGCAGCCAGTCAATCAGTGGAGTCAGTCAATCAGTGGAGTCAGCCAGTCAATCAGTGGAGTTAGCCAGTCAATCAGTGGAGTCAGTCAGTCAATCAGTGGAGTTAGCCAGTCAATCAGTGGAGTCAGCCAGTCAATCAGTGGAGTCAGCCAGTCAATCAGTGGAGTCAGTCAATCAGTGGAGTCAGCCAGTCAATCAGTGGAGTCAGCCAGTCAATCAGTGGAGTCAGTCAATCAGTGGAGTCAGCCAGTCAATCAGTGGAGTCAGCCAGTCAATCAGTGGAGTCAACAAGTCAATCAGTGGAGTCAGCCAGTCAATCAGTGGAGTCAACAAGTCAATTAGTGGAGTCAGCCAGTCAATCAGTGGAGTCATCCAGTCAATCAGTGGAGTCAGCCAGTCAATCAGTGGAGTCAACAAGTCAATTAGTGGAGTCAGCCAGTCAATCAGTGGAGTCAGCCAGTCAATCAGTGGAGTCAGCCAGTCAATCAGTGGAGTCAGCCAGTCAATCAGTGGAGTCAGCCAGTCAATCAGTGGAGTCAACAAGTCAATTAGTGGAGGCAGCCAGTCAATCAGTGAATTCAGCCAGTCAATCAGTGGATTCAGCCAGTCAATTAGTGGAGTCAGTCAGTCAATTAGCGGAGCCAGCCAGTCAATCATTGGAGTCAGCCAGTCAATAAGTGGAGTCAGTCAGTCAATCAGTGGAGGCAGCCAGTCAATAAGTGGAGTCCGACAGTCAATCAGTGGAGTCTGTCAGTCAATTAGTGGAGTCTGTCAGTCAATTAGTGGAGTCAGTCAGTCAATTAGTGGAGTCAGTCAGTCAATTAGTGGAGTCAGTCAGTCAATTAGTGGAGTCAGTCAGTCAATCAGTGGAGTCAGTCAATCAGTGGAGTCAGCCAGTCAATCAGTGGAGTCAGCCAGTCAATCAGTGGAGTCATCCAGTCAATCAGTGGAGTCAGTCAGTCAATCAGTGGAGTCAGCCAGTCAATCAGTGGAGTCAGTCAGTCAATCAGTGGAGTCAGCCAGTCAATCAGTGGAGTCAACAAGTCAATTAGTGGAGACAGCCAGTCAATCAGTGGAGTCAGTCAATCAGTGGAGTCAGCCAGTCAATCAGTGGAGTCAGCCAGTCAATCAGTGGAGTCAGTCAGTCAATCAGTGGAGTTAGCCAGTCAATCAGTGGAGTCAACCAGTCAATCAGTGGAGTCAGCCAGTCAAGTCAGCCAGTCAATCAGTGGAGTCAACAAGTCAATTAGTGGAGGCAGCCAGTCAATCAGTGGAGTCAGTCAATCAGTGGAGTCAGCCAGTCAATCAGTGGAGTCAGCCAGTCAATCAGTGGAGTCAGTCAGTCAATCAGTGGAGTTAGCCAGTCAATCAGTGGAGTCAGCCAGTCAATCAGTGGAGTCAGCCAGTCAATCAGTGGAGTCAGTCAATCAGTGGAGTCAGCCAGTCAATCAGTGGAGTCAGCCAGTCAATCAGTGGAGTCAGTCAATCAGTGGAGTCAGCCAGTCAATCAGTGGAGTCAGCCAGTCAATCAGTGGAGTCAGTCAGTCAATTAGTGGAGTCAGTCAGTCAATTAGTGGAGTCAGTCAGTCAATTAGTGGAGTCAGTCAGTCAATTAGTGGAGTCAGTCAGTCAATCAGTGAATTCAGCCAGTCAATCAGAGGAATCAGCCAGTCAATTAGTGGAGCCAGCCAGTCAATTAGTGGAGTCAGCCAGTCAATTAGTGGAGTCAGCCAGTCAGTCAATAAGTGGAGTCAGTTGGTCAATCAGTGGAGCCATTCATCCAGTCAATCAGTGGATTTAGCCAGTCAATCAATGAATTCAACCCAGTCAATTAGTGGAGTCAGCAAGTCAATTAGCGGAGCCAGCCAGTTAATCAGAGGAATCAGCCAGTCAATCAGTGGAGCCATTCACCTAGTCAATCAGTGGATTTAGCCAGTCAATCAATGAATTCAACCCAGTCAATCAGTGGAGTCAGCCAGTCAATAAGTGGAGTCAGTCAGTCAATCAGTGGAGGCAGCCAGTCAATAAGTGGAGTCCGACAGTCAATCAGTGGAGTCTGTCAGTGGAGTCAGCAAGTCAATTAGCGGAGCCAGCCAGTTAATCAGAGGAATCAGCCAGTCAATCAGTGGAGTCAGCCAGTCAATTAGTGGAGCCAGCCAGTCAATTAGTGGAGTCAGCCAGTCAATTAGTGGAGTCAGCCAGTCAGTCAATAAGTGGAGTCAGTCGGTCAATCAGTGGAGCCATTCATCCAGTCAATCAGTGGATTTAGCCAGTCAATCAATGAATTCAACCCAGTCAATTAGTGGAGTCAGCAAGTCAATTAGCGGAGCCAGCCAGTTAATCAGAGGAATCAGCCAGTCAATCAGTGGAGCCATTCACCTAGTCAATCAGTGGATTTAGCCAGTCAATCAATGAATTCAACCCAGTCAATCAGTGGAGTCCACCAGTGAATCAGTGAATTCACCCAGTCAAATCAATCAATAAGTGGAATCAGTCAGCCAATGAAGTTGGTCAGTCAATTAGTGGAGCCAGACAGTCAAGTAGTGAAGTTAGTCAGTCATCCAGTCAATAAGTTGAGTCAGTCAGCCAATGAGTTGATTCAGTCAGTCAGTTAAGTCTGTCAATCAGCTAGTCAATCAATGGAGTCAGTAAGGCAATCAGATGAGTCAAGGCAGTCAATTAGTGGATAAAATCAGTACAGTAAATCAAACAGAGGAAACAAGTTAATCTAACTGTGGAGTCAGTCAACCAGTGATGCAAGTTAATCAAGTCAGTAAATCAGTGAACTCAAGTCAGACAATTGCTGCAAAATCATTTAATATTTGTGAAACATTTTGTTGTTGTTTCTGTAGATTTCTTCAAATATTAGTGGTTTTATAGTATCTGAAGTAAATTGATATTGTAACCATGAAATTACTCCCAATCAAATGGTCTTTTTTACAAAAAAATTATCCCATTGAAATTTAATAATTTTAGAGCAGGTGTCCATTGGTCAAGGCAGTCAGCCAATCAATCACTGCAGGCAGTCAAGCTGTGAAGTCATTCAGTTAATCAATTAGGGGAGTAAATACATCAAGTCAGTCAATCTGTGGAATCAAGTCCATTAATGAGTGGAGTCAGTCAGTGAGTAAATCTAAGGCGACAGTCAATCTACTAGTATTGGGTCAATCGGTTGATTCAGTCTGTCAATCAGTGGGGTCAGGAAGTCAATTAGGAGTCAGTCAATTGAGTTAATCAGTGAAGTGAATTTATAAGGGGAGTCAATCAATCAGAGATATCAGTTAATTAGGAGTCTGTCAATCAGCTTTGTCAGTCAGTCAATCCTTGCAGTTAGTCATCCTATTGTAATGGTTGTTTTATCAGTCAGTCAGACAGTGGAGTCTAGTAAGCAACTGAATCAATGGAGTCAATCACCAGATAATACCATAACATGTTTAATCAGTTTAAATTCTTACTTGCAAGTAAATCCCCTGGTTACTCCTGCTTAAGCATGTAGCAGACTTCCTCCATCCTTCACAGGTAAGCAGTGATGGCAATAAATCCACAGCTTTCCTTAAATTTCCAAACTGAAAAATAAATCATAAAAAAATGATTTATATAATAATTCACTTGTAGTGCTTCTCCTGATGAATCTATGTAACAACATTCCTGACCAAGCATGATGAATAATGTTCTAATCACTTGGTACACCGTCTATTTTAGGACTGGAAAAACCGTAACTTGAGACGGGTGATTTTCAGTTTGGACGAGGTAAATATTTGATATTTTATCTACCAACTAGTGATCCATAGTGCAGCGTATGCCTTAGGGTTGCCAAGTTCATGTTGTCATCGTATTCTTTGAAAAGATTCCCCACTTAGTAAACAAAATAGCGTATACCAATTTTTCATTTGAAAAGAAAATGATGACAACCTGAATGTGACAATGTTCTATGCACTGCGCTAGTTGAGATTTTTCCAGTTCTAAAAATAGAAGGTGTACCCAGTGTAATGATGTTTGGAGACTCTAGCTTAAATGCATGTGACCTGCAATACAATCCTAATTGAATCATTTTAAGGACCATAACTATGCTAATATTTGTAGATTAATCTGATTAAAAAAAGCACTATGAGTGCTAACTAAACTTACTAATGACAGTAATGTTCCTGAAATAAGTTTATTCTACAAGTATAATAATATTTTTACTGTGAAACAAGTTATATTCCAACCTGTATTAATCACTCTTGACATCTCATTTCTGGTGTAATCTGACCAGTAAATCCCTTAAAAGTGGGGGTGTGGGTGTAATGATAATTTAAATCAGTAATCACTTTATACTGTACACATGTTCTCCATGAAAAGGGTACTGCTTCCATCAAAATCAGTTCAACATCTTGATTTAAGGTCCATCTGTGTCTATCACAAATAAGTTAGTATGGACATCAAAGAATCCAGTCCATTCTGATGTGTCAACAACAATGTTCTCCCAGTATTTATCTGAATAACAATTAAATATACCGATAAACAGCTATAATCTATAAACATAATTAACATATTTACTAGATATAAGTTCAATAATGCTTTTTTTTTAATATAAACAATTTTATTAACGTGTATTGATCAACATTCAATGTCACATAATGTACCAGTCAGTTGCGTTCATGCACCCACCTGGGGATGGACAGTAGATAGCAGCATTAGCTGGGGAAATGGCTGTGTTTTTACCTTCCAGCTTCCCTCGCACCGCACTGTTCTCTCCGAACCAATACCCTGGGGACAAAATTTAGTTGGCAGGAGTCTGGGAAATATCGGAGATTTAACCATTAGCTGTCCCCCCTCTTGGAACGGGGATATTGACAACCCAAAAGTAAAAATCCCCGCCCATCCCCGGGGTAAGGTGGCTGTGGATGCAACTGACTGATGCATTACTGCAAACATTACTGCAAACAAATATCTCAAGTCGTTCCGATTTTATGGATGTTTTAATAAGACAACTAATTGCTTTTTTGGTGGAAGATCTACAAATTTAATGTTTGTGTCAATTATAAATGAAGAAGTTGAGTCAGGGAAGCCAATATTGGTTTCATGTCTCCAACTTTATGGAAATGGTTTAATGTATTGTAAAAACATCACTTTTATATATTTTTATACATTTAGGTCACAAACCACCAAATAGAGTTGTTCTTTAACTCAATGTAAAGTGACCTAGGTCAGCCAAAAAAAATGTCAACTTTTTGTTCATGGGGCCCTCTCAAAATCTTTTAATCAATAGAAATAGCATCCAGCTTGAAGAAAATGAAAAAAAAGTAGGGGGTCATGTATCATGTAAGAAAAATTTGGTTCGTCAAACGCGGTGAACAGATTTTCTCACAAAAAGTCATGTACAGATTTACTCACTGTCCGTTAGCCCCAACCTTACTTTCACTTTCATATTTAAGCCAGAATACAAAATATTTCTGAATAAAACCATTTCACTACATCACATACATGCATACAAAGCATTTAACACCAATTTCATGATTCTGATGCTGATTTGTCAAGACATACCCCCATTTCCAGTCGCTTTAAAGTTTTTTAACGGACTATTTGACTGTATCTGAATTTGGTCCGCGTAGGCATTTAGAGGTTATTTACCTATATTTTTGAAAAAAAAATTAAACTGTTGCCATGGCAACAAAAAAGATCGTTTTGCCAAAATATTGAAAAACCACACATTCTTCAAACAATATCTGACACAAATTAGTTTTATTCCAAATAATGTTCAGAAAAATTATAACATACCTTTTTCAAAATTTGGTTGCCATGGAAACAGTTAAAACAACAATAAAACACATTTTGTGCATCAACATGAAATTCAACCTCACCATAGGGATTTAACAACTGAAAATGCTGGAACAGAAGTTTTTTCTTGGTATGACACTACAACATTTAAAAAAGTTGTCTAAATGTTACCATGGCAACTAAATTATTTTTTACAAAAATAAAAAAAATCCATTTTTCACAATCTAGAATGCAAAAACTGATGTTGTTTCCAAAGAATGATGAAATTTTTCATTTTTATTATAAATATCATAATAATTCTGGTTACCATGACATGCTTGAAGAAATTATTTAACATGCAGGTAAAATATCATTCTCTTGTTTGCACAATGGGTTCATTGCTGTGAGAAAGTATGCTGAGCTTCAACATTGTGTCACTGAAGAGGCGTGGTTTGCAGTACAGTCATGATCAGTATTCCATAATGTTTTTGTGTATTGTCATTCTAATTACAAGGTATTGTTTGAAGCCAACAGTTAACTTAAGTTAACCAACTGATAGCATTACTCTTGTTTCCTAAAATGGGGTGTTATTAGAACACCGACTGTGACATGAACATGTTTGCCTCTCATGCGAAATAGTGCACCATCAAAAGAGGGCCAATGTGGTACTTGGTTATCTTTAAGGTAAACTGAGTAGCCATTCTTCATAAGAATTACAAAAAATCCAAAAATGCTACCTCTACGACATGTTTTTTTTATTGAAGATAAGGCTGAGTGAGTGACATCTAAAAAATGTGGGTATTATGCACCAGTCAGTTTGATCCATGTCCCCCACCCAAGGGGATCCTTGGGGGATAGCCAGGGAAATGGCCGTGTTTTTACCTTCCAGCTTCCCCCGCTGCCGGGGAAATGTTGGACAATTTTTCTCCGAACCAATACCCCGGGGACAATATTTATAGTTATATGTACAACAATTGTCAGGGAAATACCAGAGATTTTACCATCAGCTGTCGCTCGCTGACACAGGCCGTAAAAGTGTAGGGGTTTGACAACCCAAAAGTAAAAATCCCGGCCCATCCCCGGGGATGGGGGGCCGTGGATGCAACTGACTGGTGCATTATGTGCACATGAGTGCAGTGTAAGTATAAAGTTAAAAGAGTAAAAAAGTAGACAAAACTATTAAAAGCAAGTGACTTTTTAGTGAGTGAAATAAGAGGCTAAAAGAGCATTGTTGAAATGTTAAGAGTCAACGACTCAGTAAAAAGGTAAAAGCATGACACACCACAGGTCGAATTACAATGACTTGTGACTATGATGCTGGCAAACAAACAAAACAGAAAGCCTGTTTGGGTATTATATCTCTAAAATTTTAGCAAGGTCAATGGCGCTCGCGAAAACTAATGAAAGTATCAACATGGCACTCGTCTAGTGATAAAGAATAAATACATTACCATTCTTGGGAGCGCAATCAAGTCCGGTGTCTTATAGCAATACGATGATGTTGAGATAATTTCAGATAGATTTCAATAAGCTAAGAAATCTATGAAAAATATCTAGTAGATCATGAGATATTTCAGTCTGCTAAGTCAACAATCCATGGCGGGCGTTACTCCGCCCATAATCAAAATGGCGGCCATAGCTCCTCCCCATGACCGATTACCCGGTGTCCGTTAGACGCTATCCATGAGTTTGCTCCATTCAATTTTCAAAAGGACGGCAACTCTGTACCAAATAAATTTAAGTCAGCATGAGTTCGTTCCCTTGTTTTAACAAAGGGAAGCAACTTCATACTGACTAAATTTAACTCAGCATTAGTTTACTTCGTTTGATTTTCAAAAGGGAGACAACTGCGTACCAACTAAATTTAAGCTGGCACGAGTTTGCTACCTTTGGTTTTCTAAAGGGATGCAACTCAATACCGATTTAATTTAAATCGGCACGAGTAAACTCTGTTTCATTTTCAAACAGAAGGTAACTCTGTACCGACTAAACTTAAGTCAGCATGAGTTTGTTCCCTTGTTTTTTACAAAGGGAAGAAATCCGTACCGAGTAAATTTTATGTCAACAGGAGTTCGTTCACTTGGTTTTCAGAAGGGAGGCAACTCCGTACCAACTAAATTTAAATAAGCAAGAGTTGGCTCCGTTCGATTTTAAAATGGAGGCAACTCCGTTCAGACTAAATTTAAGTAAATAGGAGTACACTCCCTTGTTTTTATAATGGGTGGCAATTCCGTACCAACTAAATTTAAGTCAGCATGAGTGCGTTCCCTTGTTTTTACAAAGCAAAGCAACTCAATACCGACTTAATTTAAGTCAACAAGAGTTCGCTCACTTGGTTTCTCAGAAGGGAGACAACTCTGTACCGACTAAATTTAAATCAGCATGAGTTTGCTCTGTTTGATTTTAAAACGGAGGCATCTCTGTTTTGACTGAATTTAAGTCAATAGGAGTACGCTTCCTTGTTTTTATAATGGGTGGTAACTCTGTACCGACTAAATTTAAGTCAGCATGAGTGCGTTCCCTTGTTTTTACAAAGGGAAGCAACACAATACCGACTAAATTTTAAGTCAACAGGAGTTTGCGCTGTTTGATTTTCACAAGGGAGGGAACTCTTTACCGACTAAACTTAAGTTAGCATGAGTTCCCTTGTTTTTACAAAGGGCATATATCCGTACAGACTAAATTAAAGTCAACAAGTGTTCGCTCACTTGGTTTTCAGAAGGGAGACAACTCCGTACCGACTAAATATAAATCAGCATGAGTATGTTCCGTTTGATTTTAAAACGGAGGCAACTCCATACCAACTAAATTTAAATCAGCACGAGTTTGCTCCGTTCGATTTTAAAATGGAGGCAACTCCGTTCTGACTTAATTTAAGCCAACAAGAGTTCGCTCACTTGGTTTTCAGAAGGGAAACAACTCCGTATTGACTAAATTTAAATCAGAATGAGTTTGCTCTGTTTGATTTTAAAACGGAGGCAACTCCGTTCCGACTAAATTTAAGTCAATAGGAGTATGCTTCCTTGTTTCTATAAAGGGTGGCAACTCTGTACCAACTAAATTTAAGTCAGCATGAGTGCGTTCCCTTGTTTTTACACAGCGAAGCAACTCAATACAGACAAAATTTAAGTCAACTTGAGTTCGCTCACTTGGATTCTCAGAAGGGAGACAACTCTGTACCGACTAAATTTAAATCAGCATGAGTTTGCTCTGTTTGATTTTAAAACAGAGGCAACTCTGTTCTGACTGAATTTAAGTCAATAGGAGTATGCTCCCTTGTTTTTATAATGGGTGGCAACTCTGTATGGACTAAATTTAAGTCAGCATGAGTGCGTTCCCTTGTTTTTACAAAGGGAAGCAACACAATACCGACTAAATTTTAAGTCAACAGGAGTTTGATTTTCACAAGGGAGGGAACTCTGTACCGACTAAACTTAAGTTAGCATGAGTTCGTTCCCTTGTTTTTTACAAAGGGCATATATCCGTACAGACTAAATTTAAGTCAACAAGTGTTCGCTCACTTGGTTTTCAGAAGGGAGACAACTCCGTACCGACTAAATATAAATCAGCATGAGTTTGCTCAGTTCGATTTTAAAATGGAGGCAACTCCGTTCTGACTAAATTTAAGCCAACAAGAGTTCGCTCACTTGGTTTTCAGAAGGGAAACAACTCCGTATTTACTAAATTTAAATCAGAATGAGTTTGCTCCGTTTGATTTTAAAACAGAGGCAACTCCGTTCCGACTAAATTTAAGTCAATAGGAGTATGCTCCCTTGTTTCTATAAAGGGTAGCAACTCTGTACCAACTAAATTTAAGTCAGCATGAGTGCGTTCCCTTGTTTTTACACAGCGAAGCAACTCAATACCGACTAAATTTAAGTCAACAAGAATTCGCTCACTTGGTTTCTCAGAAGGGAGACAACTCTGTATCGACTAAATTTAAATTAGCATGAGTTTGCTCTGTTTGATTTTAAAACGGAGGCAACTCTGTTCTGACTAAATTTAAATCAATAGGAGTACGCTCCCTTGTTTTAATAATGGGTAACAACTCTGTACCGACTAAATTTAAGTCAGCATGAGTGCGTTCCCTTGGTTTTACAAAGGGAAGCAACACAATACCGACTAAATTTTAAGTCAACAGGAGTTTGATTTTCACAAGGGAGGGAACTCTGTACCGACTAAACTTAAGTTAGCATGAGTTTGCTCTGTTTGATTTTAAAACGGAGGCACTCCATACCGACTAAATTTTAATCAGCACGAGTTTGCTCCGTTCGATTTTAAAATGGAGGCAACTCCATTCTGACTAAATTTAAGGCAACAAGAGTTCGCTCACTTGCTTTATACAAGGGAGACAACTTCGTATTGACTTAATTTAAATCAGAATGAGTTTGCTCCGTTTGATTTTAAAACGGAGACAACTCCATTCCAACTAAATTTAAGTCAATATGAGTATGCTCGCTTGTTTCTATTAAAGGTGGCAACTCTGTATCAACTAAATTTAAGTCAGCATGAGTGCGTTCCCTTGTTTTTAGAAAGGGAAGCAACTCAATACCGACTAGATTTTTAGTCAACAGGAGTTTGCTCCGTTTGATTTTCACAAGGGATGGAGTCTGTACCGACTAAACTTAAGTTAGCATGAGTTTGTTCCCTTGTTTTTTACAAAGTGAATAAATCCGTACCAACTCAATTTAAGTCAACAAGAGTTCGCTCACTTGGTTTCTCAGAAGGGAGACAACTCTGTACCGACTAAATTTAAATCAGCATGAGTTTGCTCTGTTTGATTTTAAAACGGAGGCATCTCTGTTTTGACTGAATTTAAGTCAATAGGAGTACGCTCCCTTGTTTTTATAATGGGTGGCAACTCTGTACCGACTAAATTTAAGTCAGCATGAGTGCGTTCCCTTGTTTTTACAAAGGGAAGCAACACAATACCGACTAAATTTTAAGTCAACAGGAGTTTGCACTGTTTGATTTTCACAAGGGAGGGAACTCTGTACCGACTTAACTTAAGTTAGCATGAGTTCCCTTGTTTTTACAAAGGGCATATATCCGTACAGACTAAATTAAAGTCAACAAGTGTTCGCTCACTTGGTTTTTAGAAGGGAGACAACTCCGTACCGACTAAATATAAATCAGCATGAGTATGTTCCGTTTGATTTTAAAACGGAGGCAACTCCATACCAACTAAATTTAAATCAGCACGAGTTTGCTCCGTTCGATTTTAAAATGGAGGCAACTCCGTTCTGACTTAATTTAAGCCAACAAGAGTTCGCTCACTTGGTTTTCAGAAGGGAAACAACTCCGTATTGACTAAATTTAAATCAGAATGAGTTTGCTCTGTTTGATTTTAAAACGGAGGCAACTCCGTTCCGACTAAATTTAAGTCAATAGGAGTATGCTTCCTTGTTTCTATAAAGGGTGGCAACTCTGTACCAACTAAATTTAAGTCAGCATGAGTGCGTTCCCTTGTTTTTACACAGCGAAGCAACTCAATACAGACAAAATTTAAGTCAACTTGAGTTCGCTCACTTGGATTCTCAGAAGGGAGACAACTCTGTACCGACTAAATTTAAATCAGCATGAGTTTGCTCTGTTTGATTTTAAAACAGAGGCAACTCTGTTCTGACTGAATTTAAGTCAATAGGAGTATGCTCCCTTGTTTTTATAATGGGTGGCAACTCTGTATGGACTAAATTTAAGTCAGCATGAGTGCGTTCCCTTGTTTTTACAAAGGGAAGCAACACAATACCGACTAAATTTTAAGTCAACAGGAGTTTGATTTTCACAAGGGAGGGAACTCTGTACCGACTAAACTTAAGTTAGCATGAGTTCGTTCCCTTGTTTTTTACAAAGGGCATATATCCGTACAGACTAAATTTAAGTCAACAAGTGTTCGCTCACTTGGTTTTCAGAAGGGAGACAACTCCGTACCGACTAAATATAAATCAGCATGAGTTTGCTCAGTTCGATTTTAAAATGGAGGCAACTCCGTTCTGACTAAATTTAAGCCAACAAGAGTTCGCTCACTTGGTTTTCAGAAGGGAAACAACTCCGTATTTACTAAATTTAAATCAGAATGAGTTTGCTCCGTTTGATTTTAAAACAGAGGCAACTCCGTTCCGACCAAATTTAAGTCAATAGGAGTATGCTCCCTTGTTTCTATAAAGGGTAGCAACTCTGTACCAACTAGATTTAAGTCAGCATGAGTGCGTTCCCTTGTTTTTATACAGCGAAGCAACTCAATACCGACTAAATTTAAGTCAACAAGAATTCGCTCACTTGGTTTCTCAGAAGGGAGACAACTCTGTATCGACTAAATTTAAATTAGCATGAGTTTGCTCTGTTTGATTTTAAAACGGAGGCAACTCTGTTCTGACTAAATTTAAATCAATAGGAGTACGCTCCCTTGTTTTTATAATGGGTAACAACTCTGTACCGACTAAATTTAAGTCAGCATGAGTGCGTTCCCTTGGTTTTACAAAGGGAAGCAACACAATACCGACTAAATTTTAAGTCAACAGGAGTTTGATTTTCACAAGGGAGGGAACTCTGTACCGACTAAACTTAAGTTAGCATGAGTTTGCTCCGTTTGATTTTAAAACGGAGGCACTCCATACCGACTAAATTTTAATCAGCACGAGTTTGCTTCGTTCGATTTTATAATGGAGGCAACTCCATTCTGACTAAATTTAAGGCAACAAGAGTTCGCTCACTTGCTTTTCAGAAGGGAGACAACTTCGTATTGACTTAATTTAAATCAGAATGAGTTTGCTCCGTTTGATTTTAAAACGGAGACAACTCCATTCCAACTAAATTTAAGTCAATATGAGTATGCTCGCTTGTTTCTATTAAGGGTGGCAACTCTGTATCAACTAAATTTAAGTCAGCATGAGTGCGTTCCCTTGTTTTTACAAAGGGAAGCAACTCAATACCGACTAGATTTTTAGTCAACAGGAGTTTGCTCCGTTTGATTTTCACAAGGGATGGACTCTGTACCGACTAAATTTAAATCAGCATGAGTTTGCTCTGTTTGATTTTAAAACGGAGGCAACTCCATTCTGACTAAATTTAAGCCAATAGGAGTACGCTCCCTTGTTTTTACAAAGCGAAGCAACTCAATACCGACTAAATTTAAGTCAACAAGAGTTCGCTCACTTGGTTTTTCAGAAAGGAGACAACTCTGTATCGACTAAATTTAAGTCAGCATGAGTGCGATCCCTTGTTTTTACAAAGGGAAGAAACTCAATACCAACTTCATTTTAAGTCAACAGGAGTTTGTTTCGTTTGATTTTCACAAGGGAGGGAACTCTGTACCGACTAAACTTAAGTTAGCATGAGTTCGTTCCCTTGGTTTTAACAAAGGGAATAAATCCGTACCGACTAAATTTAAATCAGCATGAGTTTGCTCCGTTTGATTTTAAAACGGAGGCAACTCCGTACCGACTAAATTCAAATCAGCACGAGTTTGCTCCGTTTGATTTTCACAAGGGAGGCAACTCCGTTCTGACTTAATTTAAGTCAACAGGAGTGCGCTACCTGGTTTTTTATAAAGGGTGGCAACTCTGTACCAACTAACTTTAAGTCAGCATGAGTGTGTTCCCTTGATTTTACAAAGGGAAGCAACTCAATACCAACTTAATTTTAAGTCAACAGGAGTTTGCTCCGTTTGATTTTTACAAGGGAGGGAACTCTGTACCAACTAAACTGAAGTTAGCATGAGTTTGTTCCCTTGTTTTTTACAAAGTGAATAAATCCGTTCCGACTCAATTTAAGTCAACAAGAGTTTGCTCGCTTGGTTTTCAGAAGGGAGACAACTCTGTACCGACTAAAATTGAATCAGCATGAGTTTGCTCTGTTTGATTTTAAAACAGAGGCAACTCCATTCTGACTAAATTTAAGTAAATAGGAGTACGCTCCCTTGTTTTTATAAAGGGTGGCAACTCCGTACCGACTAAATTTAAGTCAGCATATGTGCGATGCCCTGTTTTTACGAAGGGAAGCAACACAATACCGACTTAATTAAGTCAACAAGAGTTCGCTCACTTGGTTTTTCAGAAGGGAGACAACTCTGTTCCGACTAAATTTAAATCAGCACGAGTTTGCTCTGTTCGATTTTAAAATGGAGGAAACTCCGTTCAGAACAAACTTAAGTCAATAGGAGTACGCTCCCTTGTTTTTATAAAGGGTGGCAACTCTGTACCAACTAAATTTAAGTCAGCATGAGTGCTTTCCCTAGTTTATACAAAGGGAAGCAACTCAATACCGACTAAATTCAAGTCAACAAGAGTTCGCTTACTTGGTTTTTCAGAAGGGAGACAACTCTGTACCGACTAAATTTAAATCAGCATGAGTTTGCTCTGTTTGATTTTAAAACGGAGGCAACTCTGTTCTGACTAAATTTTAGTCAATAGGAGTACGCTCCCTTGTTTTATAATGGGTGGCAACTCTGTACCGACTAAATTTAAGTCAGCATGCGTGCGTTTCCTTGTTTTTACAAAGGGAGGCAAGGCAATACCGTCTAAATTTTAAGTCAACAGGAGTTTGCTCCATTTGATTTTCACAAGGGAGGGAACTCTGTACCGACTAAGCTTAAGTTAGCATGTATTCGTTACCTTGTTTTTACAAAGGGAATAAATCAGTACCAACTAAATTTAAGTCAACAAGAGTTCGCTCACTTGGTTTTCAGGAGAGAGACAAATCCGTACCGACTAAATTTAAATCAGCATGAGTTTGCTCCGTTCGATTTTAAAACGGAGACAACTCCATTCTGACTAAATTTAAGTAAATAGGAGTACGCTCCCTTGTTTTTATAAAGGGTGGCAACTCCGTACCGACTAAATTTAAGTCAGCATATGTGCGATCCCCTGTTTTTACGAAGGGAAGCAACACAATACCGACTTAATTAAGTCAACAAGAGTTCGCTCACTTGGTTTTTCAGAAGGGAGACAACTCTGTACCGACTAAATTTAAATCAGCACGAGTTTGCTCTGTTCGATTGTAAAATGGAGGAAACACCGTTCAGAACAAACTTAAGTCAATAGGAGTACGCTCCCTTGTTTTTATAAAGGGTGGCAACTCTGTACCAACTAAATTTAAGTCAGCATGAGTGCTTTCCCTAGTTTATACAAAGGGAAGCAACTCAATACCGACTAAATTCAAGTCAACAAGAGTTCGCTTACTTGGTTTTTCAGAAGGGAGACAACTCTGTACCGACTAAATTTAAATCAGCATGAGTTTGCTCTGTTTGATTTTAAAACGGAGGCAACTCTGTTCTGACTAAATTTTAGTCAATAGGAGTACGCTCCCTTGTTTTATAATGGGTGGCAACTCTGTACCGACTAAATTTAAGTCAGCATGCGTGCGTTACCTTGTTTTTACAAAGGGAGGCAAGGCAATACCGTCTAAATTTTAAGTCAACAGGAGTTTGCTCCATTTGATTTTCACAAGGGAGGGAACTCTGTACCGACTAAGCTTAAGTTAGCATGTATTCGTTCCCTTGTTTTTACAAAGGGAATAAATCAGTACCAACTAAATTTAAGTCAACAAGAGTTCGCTCACTTGGTTTTCAGGAGAGAGACAAATCCGTACCGACTAAATTCATATCAGCACAAGTTTGCTCCGTTCGATTTTTAAAATGGAGGCAACTCCGTTCTGACTAAATTTAAATCAATAGGAGTACGCTGCCTTGTTTTTATAATGGGTGACAACTCTGTACCGACTAAATTTAAGTCAGCATGAGTGCGTTCCCTTGTTTTTACAAAGGAAGCAACGCAATACTGACTAAATTTTAAGTCAACAGGAGTTTGCTCCGTTTGATTTTCACAAGGGAGGGAACTCTGTACCAACTAAACTTAAGTTAGCATGAGTTTGTTCCCTTGTTTTTACAAAGTGAATAAATCCGTACCGACTCAATTTAAGTCAACAGGAGTTTGCTAACTTGGTTTTCAGAAGGGAGACAACTACGTACGGACTAAAATTAAATCAGCATGAGTTTGCTCTGTTTGATTTTAAAACGGAGGCAACTCCATTCTGACTAAATTTAAGTAAATAGGAGTATGGTCCCTTGTTTTTGTAAAGGGTGGCAACTCTGTTCCGACTAAACTTAAGTAAGCATGAGTTCGTTCCCTTGTTTTTACAAAGGGAAGCAACGCAATACCGACTAAATTTTAAGTCAACAGGGGTTTGCTCCGTTTGATTTTCACAAGGGAGGGAACTCTGTACCGACTAAACTTAAGTTAGCATGAGATCGTTCCCTTGTTTTTTACAAAGTGAATAAATCCGTACCGACTCAATTTAAGTCAACAAGAGTTTGCTCACTTGGTTTTCAGAAGAGAGACAACTCCGTACCGACTAAATATAAATCAGCATGAGTTTGCTCCGTTTGATTTTCTCAAAGGAGGGAACTCTGTACCTACTTAACTTAAGTTAGCATGAGTTCGTTCCCTTGTTTTTTACAAAGGGAATAAATCCGTACCAACTAAATTTAAGTCAACAAGAGTTCGCTCACTTGGTTTTTAGAAGAGAGACAACTCCGTACCGACTAAATTTAAATCAGCATGAGTTTGCTCCATTTGATTTTAAAACGAAGGCAACTCCGTACCGACTCAATTTAAATCAGCACGAGTTTGCTCGATTCTAACAATTGATAGGAATCAGCAACTGCTGAGGAGGAATGCAGATGCTGAGTTTCTCAGTGGTTCCTGGGAAGTAGAATTGGACCTCTTGTCTGTCTCCCCTGCATGTCGTAAGAGTCAACTTAACGGGAGAACTGAAGCTATTTGGTAAATGCTCCCAGAGTGTCTGTTACAGTGTGTATATGGAGCAGGGAATGAAGCATGCATGATGTTTCAACATGGTATGTCTGTATCACAGATGTTGTACAAAGGTTGAGTCTTTTGGATGTATCTAGTACAGGAAATGTATCATGCAAGCTACAAACAGAATGAACACATGTGCACATGCTTAATCCAGAAGGTGTTTCTCAGGATGATGTGTAATATACAGACAGAACCTACAATGAGTGTCTTTAACATGCAATGTAGCATATAGAATGTGTTAGCAAGGTAGGTCTCATCCCCTGTAAGAGATCTAACTTTTAGACACATCCGGTCTGTTACAACTCATGTTAAAGACACTCATTGTAGGTCATACCTGTATATAACACCTCATCCTGAGAATTGCCTTGTGGATTAAGCATGTGCACATGTGTTCATTCTGTTTGTAGCTTGCATGATACATTTCCTGTACTAGATACACTCAAAAGGCCCACTTTTGTACAACATCTGTGATACAGACATACCATGTTGAAACATCATGCATGCTTCATTCCCTGCTCCATATACATATTGCAAGAGACACCCTGGGAGCATTTACCAAATAGCTTCAGCTCTCCCGTTAAAGTGACTCTTACGACATGCAGGGGAGACAGACAAGATGTCCTATTCTACTTCCCAGGAACCACTGAGAAACTCAGCATCTGCATTTCTCCTCTATAACTACCTACGCTATACTACGCTACGCTACACAACACTTCACTACACTTGACTGAATTTCTAATTCGCCACCCAACGGAATATTATATTACGGGATATAGATTCTATTCAGTTAATATTTCTAAAAATTCAGGTAATTTTCATAACATGCACTTATCTATCGATTTTAAGAAACAAATCGCGTATGCATATACAAAATGAGTAACATTGAGAGCGATGAAGCCGTCAGAATAACAAGTACCGCACCAAAATCCAGACATGTATGTCATACGTCTTCAAAAAAATGCGATATAAATAATAACGCGGGATTTAGCTCAAATTACTGCGAGAAACGTGGTTTCTATCAATATAATTGGACATCATCGGATTCTTGATTATTTTTAAGATTTGACCTAGTAACCTAGTTTTGATCTTGGCCTAGATTTCATAGAGGACAACATTCTGACCAAGTTTCATGAAAATAATATCAAAATGGTGACCTCTGAAGTGAACGCATGGTTTTTCTTAGATTTGACCTAGTAACCTAGTTTCTGAACAAATGTGACCCAGTTTAGAACTTGGCTTAGATTTCATTAAGAACAACATTCTGACTAAGTTTCATGAAGATCGGATCATAACTGTGACCTCTGAAGTGAACATAAAGTTTTTCTATGAGGATGGGGTGAAACCTATAGACAGAACCTACAATGAATTTCTTTAACATGGAATGTTGCACAAAGTATGTGTAAGCAAGGTAGCTCTCATCCCCTGTAAGAGATCTACCTTTAAGACACATCTGGTTTGTTACATTTCATATAAGAGACCCCATAGTATGTCATTTTGTATGCTTCACCGCGTCCAGTGATACCTATAAGCTGTGACCTCTGGGGTGAAAACAATGTTTTTTTCTATGATTTGACCTAGTGACCTAGTTTTTTTCCTCAACATGACCCAGCTTTTAACTAAACTTATAGTTCATGGATAACAACATTCTGACCAAGTTGCATGAAGATTGGATCAAAACAGTGACATCTGGAGAGAATGCAAGGTTTTTCTATGATTTGACCAAGTGACCTTGTTTTTGACCTCACTTGACCTAGTTTTGAACTTAGCCTAGATTTCATGGAGAACAACATTCATGAAGTTTCATGAAGATTGGATTAAAACTTTTATCTCTAGAGTGTACACAAACATTTGTTGACGGATGGACGATGGACGAAGAGTGATCACAAAAGTTAATAAAAACATTTAAAAAAATTATTGAATGTATGCATGCATCGGATGTGCTGGGCCTGTTCCGCATGGCTCATTCTTACAAAATTTAAAAGTTTGTCTGAAAAGAGAACAAATTGACACCAAGTACGAAACTATTTTAAGCTTAGCTCGAGGACCATTTTGTACAAATTGTTTCACATGGATGATTTTGTACATGAATACTTAATTTCTTTCCGGAAATTGATAGATGAACAAACAAGAGGGCCCAAAGGGTCCTAGGTCGCTCACCTGATGCACATTGGTCTAGGTATCAGTACAACTTACATCTTGACCATATTTCATAAAGATTAGATCAAAACTGTGACCTCTGGTCGCGTGAACACAAGGTTTTTCTAAGATTTGACCTAGTAACCTAGTTTTTGATCCCACATTTACCCATTTTCAAACTTGGCCTAGATTGCATTGAGAACAATGTTCTGGCCGAGTTTCATGAAGATTGATTTAAAACTGTTGCCTCTGGAGTGCACATAAACAATTTGTTGAGGGACGGACAAAGACGACGGACGGACAAAGAGTGATCACAAAAGCTCACCTTGTCACTATGTGACAGGTGAGCTAATGAAACAGTTTAATGTATATTGTTATAATATATTAGATGATATTATATTTTAAAGGGTGGCCAATTCGAAATTCGGCCAAGTGTACACTACACTACACTACACCTCCACCACACCACCACCAACACCACCACCAACACCACCACCACACCACCACCACACCACCACCGACATCACCACCACCAATATCCCACCACCACACAACACCACCACCTACCACCACCACACCACCACCACCCCCATCCCATGCCCCCCTTCCCCCCCTTCCCCTTCCACCCCCCTTCTCTGGCCCATGGCAGCATGCGTGGACCAAGCCTTCAAGTGGAATTTGTAAAGACGCAGAAAATAGTCATCATACAAATTGTGTCAACTGGGCATATGCAAATATCATCACTCAATAGGTCAACAATGGAATAACATGAATTTCTCTTGTTGTGGTTTTCCATTCATCATAGTGATGGCTAAGTTCGTCAGGTAAACCTTGACATGTATTATGTATTACTATTGAACCTCTCTTGGAACGATTAATTAGAATTTGAATGCCCAACACCACTGTGAGGTGAGGTTTTTTCCAGATTATAATGATCGTGCCAGGTGTTATTTTCTTAAAAACTTCTTACACATTTTCGATCAACTCATTTGTAACACATATCTGATTATTTGAATTGACTGTGTAGGCAAATTGCTTATATAGTTGGAGGAAATATAGTAGAAACCAATGTTCGCTACTTTTGCGGACAACTCTTGCATGTATGAAAACTTTGCAATTACCGATTTCACTCTATCTTAAGCTATTTTTAACTGATGCTCGACCAAAGTAATATTATTTGTTGAAAACTGCATTGAAAATGCATTTGGTCGAGCATCGTTTGATCATGTGATTCTCCACACTCGATAATGTAGCAAATAATTCCCTGATTACAATCTAGATGTGAACGTCAATGAGTGAGATTGTCATGCACCACCCCCATGTTTTTATCTGGACGGTCAGCTTTTCGTGATTATAACTGAGTCATTTGATATATCAGGATTTAATAATATTTTTGCACAATTGTTGCAATAAAGAGGTTGCAATCAGGTACTATTACTTTGTTAATTATATTTGTATACTTGTATTTCATGTATTGTACCCTTTCGTATATTTATGAATATAAAATTATGTTGAGGCCCTTTTATGGAAGATTGTGAGTATTGTAAATATGTAAGCCTGGTAACATAAAGACTCCTTATACTTAAGTTAAACTGTATGGACAAAATTAATAATTCTTAATCTATATGTATGTTTAATATGAAATACTGTAAATCACTTCATATTCACATGAGCTTCATTTCGAGATTTTCAGTTTTCAACTTCATTCGTGATTTGATGAATTCACCATCGAGGGTCCCAGAATATTCAATTCGCGATAAAATTCACTACCACACATGAATAAATTCTAGTATAACTACATCAACTAAGTAACAAATGTGATGTATAGCTTGGCTAATTTGACACGATCCTGACCTTTTGATTAGCATAACTTAACAGTCGATATATTGCCTATGTTTACACCACCGATTGTATGTTTTCCTAATTGGGGAGTATCACGAAGACGCTCGAGATGTAATACAAACACAAATCTGAAATACCGATATTGCACGATTAACTTGTGGAAATTGATATATTCAAATCAAGAACCTTATAATATATTCTTGCATAAAGGTCAGATTCAGGTTAAAATAGCCAAGCTATAACATTAATGATTTCTAATTACTTGATTTACCACACGTTTTATGTTTGCATTTTACGCGTTGTACCAGTTTATAGTTTTCCAGAGGTATTAGTTAATAGGGTGTTGTATGGAACATGTCATTATAAATTTCATTGTTTTCAAACATAGGTTTACACAGTTACAAGTTTATTGAGAAGATTATTGTCTCTTAAGACACATACCTTAATTTTATTTTTTCCATATAATATTATGCCTTATGTTCGGAAAGTTCATTTACGCGAAAATGATGATAAGCGAAAATTAAACCATCGCAAATAATACCGGATTTACAGGATTAGGTTTAACATTAGACAGAAAAAGAGTGATTTGACAGGGGTTTTGCTGGTTCTGTATTTGCATATGGTGATGTAACCAGTGAATACTTTTAATGGAGCAGCAAAGTCCTCAAAAGTGACTTTAGTTAATGAGTAACCCAACCACAAAATGACACGTCTCATGCTACACACCAAATTGTTCTTGAGGGTATGACGTTTTTCAGACCACCGGCATAAATTGCAAACTCCAGGTGCGGGCCACAAAATCCACGATGGCATCCGCAGTATGGTAACATACGAGATTCACACCATTTTTTTACAGATTCTGCATTCAATAACAGCCATATTTTTCTGGTTTATTTTACTGTGTATTTTAGAAGGAATCTCACCTTCAACTTCTGGTAGCCAGAATAATCAAAGCACTGAAAGTACTGATGTGTGGCGAACTGATGTCATTTTGACCATTCAAATAAAGACTGCACCAACATGCTGTGTCAGAGTTCTGATAAGCCCAGACTCACTCGAATGTTTGTGCTGCTCTCAAGACACCAAGCGTCAGTGTCAAGATGAGTGACTGGGTAGTCTCCATACAACTGATGAACTGGGAATTAAAACACAACAAACGAGATGCCCCCCCCCCCCGCTATGGAAACAGGACTAGGTAGAAATATGTTGGGAAAATTAAATAAAGGGAGGTAATTAATAAGATAGAACCAGATTTCAATATAAGGAAAATATAAGAAAATGATATCAATGGTAATATCATGACCTTTTATTGGTTGTAAGAAATAATTCAAGAACGGAACCAGATAGAATTATGGTTTCATGTCACATCACTTCTCTTAGATGCCATATACATATATATTTAAAGTCGATCAATTGAATTTAGGTGGACAAGTGGTCCAGTGGTAAGGGCTATTGACTACTGATATGATTATAATGAAGGTTGTCCGTACTCCCGCCGGATCAAGAGCAGAAATGTTTTTCGGAGTAACATAAATAAACTTACGAACAGACTTTCGGACCATACTCAGCGTCAATTCTATAGCATTCTGTCCGATATGTTAATAAAATCGTATTTAAAACAGGTCAATTATATATTTTGGAATATACTACAAGTTATTTTTTGAAAATCTGACGATTATTTATGTATTGGTTATTATTTAAATATTGCGTATTCTGTTCCGAAATATGAACTCGCGCTAATCAGCGGGTGATATTTATTATAGCTATTATGTTGTATTTAGCATATTTTGATGTACCAGTCAGTGTGCGACCATGGTCCCATCCCAGGTGATGGGCAGTGGATAGCTGATAGTTTTCAAATATAGTATTTCTTATTAAATCCATATCAAGAAGAATGTATTTAACTTCTAAATTCTGAGTATCAAAGTTGTAAACCCTTTTTTATACCAGTAAATTTTATGACCCTAAATTCCTAACTTCTGCAGCTGTCTCCAAATCAACTAACAAGAACCCGATATAAAACCCATTCAATTAAAAATAGTTTTAACGGTCTATTTCCTGTCTCATGGTGTGTTCAATCCCTTGTAAAAACATAGATCCCTGTGTTACATGACCCCCAACTGTCCCAAAACAAGTTACTAACGACCTACCAATATACAACCCCTTGAAGTTTACCAGATTGTATGGTCAATTTTCTGCCTCATGCAGCTTCAATAATTGATTACAAATTTCTTGTCAAAATATAGATCTAGCTAGGATTATGTAATGTTACATAATAAGGAGGGGCTAATTAAAAAATGCATAGATAATATTGCACAACGTGGCTTGTGGGAGGAGCTAATTAGATATGCATTAATGGGCTTTATAACTGCACATTAAGTGGGAGGAGCTTATTAATTATTTATAATTATTGAAGTATGTTTGCCCAAAGACCTGTATTTTAGGACTTTGGTTAAGAATTTGGTTTGCCCAACGTGTATATACTAATTAACGGCCTTTTAATCCAATTACCGTTAACTTTTCAATTCGAAACCTTGTGAAAATATATTACCGCTTTAAAAGGCATATTACTTCGCATGTTGCGCGTCAGGAACTATCTAAATCGATTATAATTACACTGTTCCTGTGCGCGTTTAAACTCGCCGTAGAGTGTTTATTAAATGAGATCTATATGAAAGTCGCACATCTTAATGAAACTGAACGTATCGTCTTTAAAATGGCTTTTAGTTGTTAATGTTACTTGGAAAGTAAAAATATAATTGGTGATTTACGACACCAGGTTGTTGCTAAAAATCGCGCAATTCATGAATAGAAAATGTAAGTGCTCACTGTTTAACTCTTCAGCATTAGTTCATTTATTTTATAACCGCAAATTAAATTGGTATAAGTGATCTTTAATATGTCATAGTATTGACAATTTCTTTTAATCCGAAAATGCTTTACTGAATTCTCGTTTATTGCTTAATTATTCTTTCTCGATTCAAATCCTAAATAGCGTTACGTGTTGAAAATAGCCGCTATGAATAGCACAATTAGTTCGCACGATGCGCGTTTAACTCGCTGTCATGTGCTTATTAATTGAGACCGATATAAATGTTGCACATTTTCTTGAAGTTGAAAGTTTCCTCTTTTCAGCGAGGTATTATTTGTTTATGTAATTTAGAAAACAAAATTGTTACTGACGATTTAAAACCTCAGGTAGTTCCGAAAATTTGCGCAATTCGCGAATAGAAAATCTAGGGACTCGTTTTTTAACTCGCCAATGTGAATTCATATTATTTTATAATTTAAATTTAATTTGATATTAATAAATTGAAATATCTCATGGTATTGACAAAATTTATTTTGTCAAAATCCGTTAGTAATTGACGGAACTGCAATTAATTGAATATTGCGTGACAGTACTGCTAAACCAGAAATCTATTAATATCTAAGCTAATCAAGTTGGTGTATCGATCGTCTGCTAGCGGTTAGATAGACTGTATATACTGTCCTTGAACTAATTCAGCTTCCCACCACCAGCGAAAACATGTTGTTTCTATTTATAGCATCAATGTTTGTAAACAACATAATTAGGTCATCGTCTACAAATGTTCAGCGGCGGAGTGATTTTAATAGACACATTTCAGTTCACCCGTGTTCCACCAGAAATCTATTGGCTGAATAAACAATACAAACTAGTCACTGACCAATAGCTCGTTGTACATCAATTTGCATATGAATGCCCCGATATGTAAACATGAAACCGTGGGATTACTTTCTCAACCTTCTTGACGGTCCTTGGCGGTTCGCAGGCCTTTGATAGTAGGAATATAGTCCATGCGGAATGATTTGCTATAAAATTAAAATATCCTCAAAAAATAAAAGTCTGATGTAATTGTTGGTCTTAATATTAATAAATGTTGGTAATGTAAACAAATCGGGTTCAATGATACGTGTAACCTGTGTAGCATGCTTGTAATATTGTTCACATCATAGACCTATTTATTGGTGTAGGCATATAGGCGTTAACTTCATAGTATATATAAAGGAAATCAAAAATGAAAGATAGTTATTACATTGTGTGGCTTTATCGCCACACAAAAACGGATATTAACCATTCTCCATTTTATTTTAGATTTTTAGAGAAAGAACATAAACATTCATCGTATCAGTCGAATGTAAATCTATCATGTTTATATTTATATAATATCACAATATAAAAGTTTATACCAAAATTATGTAAAATGAAAATAATGAAATAAAAAACCCATAAATGATGACGTTACATAATGGAGGTTACGTTAAACGTGATGACGTTACAGGCAAAAAAGTCAAGGTTTGTACCGTCGCACAACGTTGTGAAGTAGCTAGAAGTCCCCTTTGATTCACATCACTGTCTTTGATATTACAACATATGAAAACAAAGCTGTTTTTATCAAATATGAAACGTATATTTATCATTCGTAAAGACTTAGTAATAACATATACATGAAATAAGATAAATATTGAAACTGAATTATTGAAAAATATAGTATATCGGCATACTCGAACCCACAGCCCATATAAAAACTATGTGTTTCTGTGAATAGAACAGGTTACCCACTAGGCTACGTTGCCAACTATAAATGATGTGGATTTTTTTCATATATCTGTCACCGGGGTTTGAACGGTGGTGCCGACTGTTGGGATTTTGTACGGAATACTCGCTTGATATAGTTCAGCCGCGCGCCCTGACTTGAACTCCCAAGTCCTTTACTTGGGCAACAGTGTTCTCCAATACTAGAAAAGTATCTGCTGTATTATCCAGATTGTATGTGTGATGAAGTAATGTTCGCAAGATGTACACCAGTAATTGTTTGATGTATTATGTTATATTATAAGCATCTCCAAGCTATTGTAAAGTTCTCCACTGATATTTCTCAGTAAGATATAATTATATCATCAAGGTTCTTCTTTAGAAAATTAAAACAATGTTATTATAAGATAGTCAGTGTAACGTTTCTTTCATTTATTGCAGTTTGTAAAGTATAATAATCAATTTATAACCAGATGTTTATTTTAGTAACCAGATTGTAATTAATTTAACCAGATGACTTTTTAGGCTAACACCAAATATTAAAATAATGTATCTGGTTCAAGTTCAAGCCTTGTACTATGTCTGACTCTTGCGTGTATGGCTAGGTGCTGCCGTCGTAACTGTGTGGCTTTGGTTTGTGTCCTACTATTTAAGACTGATAAAAATAGAACTTGATATAATCCACAAAAATAATTAATGTTTTGTTTGAGTAGAACAAGCTAGAAAAATGCAACGTTTATTTGGGCAGCAGGTCACACAAACAATTTCTCTATTTGGTGTTATTCACAATATAAGGTATAAAGCGAGCGGGAGCTAATTTATTTATTTTTTTATTTGCATCTCACTAGTATGCCACACAAATCTTTCTCTACTTGATGTTATTAGCTAAATTAGGTATAGCGCACACTAGAAAAATGCATTTTTGTACAGGGTTTCCCTGTTCAGAGCAAGCATGCAAAATTTATCTGTCAAGATTGTGATGCTAAAAATAGATTTGAGCGGTCATTCGCTGGAATGACTTTGCGCTTTATCTTCTTGCAGTACTAGTAGCACATTTACCGCAGGAAGCAGAAGTGTATCCAATACTCTCAGAACAGCTTGATCAATATTTTGCGACAGTAAATTGTATTATGTTACGTAAGCATGGTTACCATCCGGTCAGTAATAAAGATTTAATCCTGTGAATGGTCTGCTTATAAATACTATGTGTAGTATAGTCGGAATACATTAACCGACGGCAGGAACATTATACAGAATGCCGGTTGACTAGCTATCTATCTGCTACTTGCATTCAGCACCACAGGTAACTGTATTAATGATAATGAAGAACAATTTTGTAAAATTTATATATTCTTTTATTTTCTTTAAAATTTTTTGTCGTTTTAGTCTTTATCAATGATACAGTTACACGTGTTCAACACATCAACTCAATAAGGGATATGTTTTTGTTAAGATCAGGACCTTAAATGTCTATAGGAGTCCCTGTTAAGAGGTAGGGATTAAAAATACTATTCAAATACTGCAATAAATGCCTTCTCAGATTCGTGGGGGGCATGCCACAGACTCTGTTACTGGAAATATAATCGCCTGACCAATGGAACAAACCCTGTTCTTCCAGCGATATAGGCCCTTTGATTTATTTAGATAGCATACCCCACAAACTCATTCTCTACTCAATAATATTCACTTTTTTTAATTAATAAGCGAGGCATATGCCTGGCTATCGCCTGCATGAAAATATCAAATGATTTAAATTAAATATTGATCATTTTGTTTGAGTAGTGGTGCAAATATCGTATCGATCATTATGAGAGTGACACTTTTGATGTGGATGCAAAACAATTCATGGTCTTATTTCTTGATACAGCGGGGGCATATTACCATAATTATACAACAATTTTATATTTATATATGAGCAACCATTATTTCCTGACAAATATTATAACATGAATATGAAGATTGGCGGCCTAATCGAAAGTAAAGAGCTTCCAAGCGCCTTTATTCAGTTATCACAAGTTCAATTAGTGGGAAGCACTATAATGTAGCAGTTGCCTTACATTTTCATGAGTAAAATTGTATCAGTTAATATGTATAAAACAACATGCTAGCTTTACTGTTGATTCAATACATAATACTAATGAGAGAACTATCACATTCGAAAGAAAAGCGGGTATTACAGTTAAATTATTTACACCCACTTAAACATAGAAAAACAAATTTTACCGGAAAGATGAGCCAATGTTTATAACCATTATCATTTAACTTTGAACAGACTGTAAATAGAATCAGTACACTGTGGTGTTTTTCAGTGATAAAACAACTTAATGTGTAGAATTTAAAGAGTTTTATCAAGTTCATTTAATTCAATGTTAGAAGGAATGTAATTTCTGCTGCTGCCAAATGGTGTCTGGTAACAAAAGGGGAAAAAAACCACATCATATTATTAAATGAAAAAGAGGAAGGTACTAGTAGTACACCCTCCTATAAAGAAGAAAACACACAACTGCTCACAACAATAGAGCGAAAGAATTGGCTTATGTCACTGGCTCACAACGATAGAGCGAAAGAATGGGCTTATGTCACTGGCTCACAACGATAGAGCGAAAGAATTGGCTTATGTCACCGGCTCCCAACGATAGAGTGAAAGAATTGGCTTATGTCATTTGCTCACAACGATAGAGCGAAAGAATTGGCTTATGTCACCTGCTCACAACGATAGAGCGAAAGAATTGGCTTATGTCACCTGCTCACAACGATAGAGCGAAATAATTGGTTTATGTCACCTGCTCACAACGATAGAGCGAAAGAATTGGCTTATGTCACCTGCTCACAACGATAGAGCGAAAGAATTGGCGAATGTCACCTGCTCACAACGATAGAGCGAAAGAATTGGCGAATGTCACCTGCTCACAACGATAGAGCGAAATAATTGGCGAATGTCACCTGCTCACTACGATAGAGCGAAATAATTGGCAAATGTCACCTGCTCACGACGATAGAGCGAAATAATTGGCGAATGTCACCGGCTCACAACGATAGAGCGAAATAATTGGCGAATGTCACCTGCTCACTACGATAGAGCGAAATAATTGGCGAATGTCACCTGCTCACAACGATAGAGCGAAAGAATTGGCTTATGTCACCGGCTCACAATGATAGAGCGAAAGAATTGGCTTATGTCACCTGATCACAACGACAGAGTGAAACAATAGGCTTATGTCACCAGCTCACAAAGATAGAGCGAAAGAATTGGCTTATGACAACTGCTCACAGTGAAAGAGCAAAAGAATCGGCAAGAAGATGGAGCGGGCCAATTTTTTTAACAAAAGGAAATGAAAGAATGTACTGGATGTAGCAATGTTTCAACGCGAAAGGCTGCTGGGAATCCGCAAACAACAAAATAAAAAAGAAATATATAGGCTATGGTCAACATTTATTTAAATTTGAAATGATAATGATGAAACCGAAGCCACTTGAATTTTCGTAAGTAACCTTCTACAAGCCGGAAATGTCAACCTTACTTTAATGTAGAAGTGTCTTAATAAAAGTGTCACCTCCATTTAAACGTCCAGCCAATTTAACGTAATACCGGTATGAGAGTTGAGACACATATATTTTCTCAGAACATTTACCTGACTCCTAAACTTTAATGCCAGTCACCAGATGTAGGAATTAAAGCATACATCTTAGATTGTACGTAATCAATGTATCAAGCTAGTGGCTCAACATAGGCCATATCAGAAAGAACCCTAGCCGGGCCCTGCCTGAGTTCAAACCTTCACCCTACTGCTCTAAAGGTAGATACATTAAGACACAAAGCATAGGGACATGGTATATCTTAAAATTATCTAAAATTTAATTTTCATGTCTTAGTTTGGTATGCTTTTGTGTGCATTGCTGTTGTCAGCTGCATGCTATTGTCACATTCCAGTATTATAAGTATCATCTTTTGAAATTTTGAAATTAGTTCAAGAAGTTTCATAATTATGATTAACAAATTCCAATACAATGTACATCTAACACACATAAATAGTTAAACAGATTATGCACATGTATGCACTCTATATTACATCAGTATTGTCTTCAGACCTTGTGCAGTATTTAGCATAAACGCCTAAATGCCTCCTATTACTGTAATGCAAGTACCATATAGGCTCAAAGTGCTGAAAGCACTGAATTTGTTTGGGTTTGAATAAGTGAAAATGTCAATAAACTGCAAAGATTTTGAAGCAATTATACAGATATGTACAACATAAGCACATTCCATGGTTGTTCAAATTCAGTGTCTTTCATATATTATGACTTCTTCCATATTTGTGTTATTAATCTTATTTAATTGAAAAATAAGGATATCCAATCTTATCACCTGTGTACCTACCATTAGTTTGATATGGTGAGATATGATTAAAAATTATTAGCAAATCAGCTAATAATTAACAATACTGGTCAGTAAACTGTCTCGCCACGGAAAACTATTTGTTTTGTATGTACATAATCAAACATTTTAAAGTGTACCTTTATTTTCAATCATATATTTATAGTAAAAAAGGGTAACAATGTATATAAACACGCTGGTCTGGTTACCTTACATTCAAAAAGCTTCAACCTACACTTAAACCACAGTGGTGTACATTCTGAAATGCTCACATGCTGGCCTGGTGTTGGGCATGGACAAGCAATTTCAGAAACTCATGTGAAGCACTTAAACCACAGTGGTGTACATTCTGAAATGCACACATGCTGGCCTGATGCTTGGTTAGACCAATAGTTTCTGAGTTTCAGATTTTCAGAAACTATAAATGTAATCTTATTGAATTGAACAATAAGGATATCCAATCTTATAACCTGTGTACGTACCATTAGTTTAATATGGTGAGATATGATTCAAAATTATTAGCAAATCAGCAAAAAAATAGTAACATTGTATATAAACACGCTGGTCCGGTTACCTAACATTAAAAAAGCTTCAACCTACACTTAAACCACAGTGGTGTACATACTGGTTTTTTAATGCACACATGCTGGCCTGGTGTTGGGCATGGACAAGCAATTGCGGAAACTCATGTGAAGCACTTAAACCACAGTGGTGTACATTCTGAAATGCACACATGCTGGCCTGATGCTTGGTTAGACCAAAAGTTTCAGAAACTATAAGTGTGAATTACTTAAATTACTTACACAGTGGTGTATTTGATTTTACTATTTATAATAACAGGCCTACATACTGGCCTAGTGCATTGGACAAACTGTAACCTATCTGAACATCATTGTTCTTCATATTGAACTTAGGAATAATACATAGAGTATAATAATTTAATTTCAACTTTTTTAAGACAAGACACTTTACCAACAAGCATTGCTGATTACCAAATTATTTTTGTAAAAGCTAATATCATGCTAATAAATTTCAAAGAGATCACACCAAATTAAAACTAATGATCTGTAACAGGCAATATGATTGGATATCCCTGTCCTCCAAGTAAATAAGATCAATAATACCAATATGGAAGAAGAAATATTACACAAAAGATGATGCATTCTAGCAAATATTAAATTCTCAAACAACACTTATTATACAATTACCATGAAAATCCTTTGTTAGCAATCCTTTCCAGTCTTGCACTCATTCTTTATTCAATTTAAAACTATTGATTACATTTGGACATGTTTCTCAGCTGTTCTTACTGAGTGTCCATGCAAGGTGACCTGACCTGACACAAGGTGACCTAGATTGTATGGAGATGCTCATTGTGACCTGACACAAGGTGACCTAGATTGTATGAAGATGCTCATTGTGACCTAACACAAGGTGACCTAGATTGTATGGAGGTATCATATTGTAACTAGCTGTAATCACTGCACAACGTCTAAGTACACTAATAAAGACGTGCATTTTCACACTTTATTCCTTCCATGGCATCAACAGTTTCAAGAAGCAATTAATTCTCAAATAATGATACTCATACACAATATAAGTGAATTAGATCAGACATAGACAATGCCATTCAAAGAAAACTGCAAAGCACACAAAAGCTATGTTTATTTTTTAGCATTCTATTTTATGACAAAAACAAAAGGCGGACATAAATAATAGAATTACTGTTAATCAGTATTCTAAGTTAAAACACTTTAAAGTGTATTATTTAATTAATTGGGATGATTTAATTTTCCATACAAATTTATTAAATTCAGTTATTGTGAACTATGATATTTAAGAACTTGAAAGAATATGTGTAAAGGACACCTAGAAGTATTTGTTGTCTCTTAAGAATAAACCTGTTTGAGGTTTCAAATGATATAAAATAATAAAATAACGGAACAAAATGCATTAAAAGGTGATAGATAAAGTACTACAATATATGGTGACACACAAACAACATTTTACAATGCAAGAAAGATAACTCTAACAGGACACCAGGTATCTGGACCAGAGTGATTATCTCCCTTTCCCAACTCAATCTAGTTGCTCTATGGGTCTATAATAGTATTATATAAATAACACATATCTTTGAGGGTGACAGTAAAAATGTCAGCCTGAGGAAAGTACTGTTACCCAAGGGCGAAGCCCGCGGGTAACAGTACTTTCCTAGGGCTGACATTTTTACTGTCACCCTCAAAGCTATGTGTTATTTATTTTATTACCCCGAACTTTTTTTGTCCACGATCTATTTTTGGTAGATATAGGTACGAATCGTTACGGGTACGAATGAACTTACTTTCAATTTCGCAAGGTATAATTTACAGTGAACTCTACAGGAGTCGATTTCATGGCAGAATGTATGAATAATACGAGTTAAGGACTCTGTTCCTTGTTTCCCCAAGTACTCAAATCGTGTGTAATTAGTTAATTACCTGATTATTTAAAGGATTCAACGTCCGGCTGCTGACCGTAAAATAAACAACTCCAATCTACCCAAAGGAAAATATGTAGCGAAAAGTATTAATGTCTTTCTAAGAAAGCGTAGATACGCCTAATTCTTGCAATATTTTTCGAAACCCAATACGTGGGTGTGTATAGAGAACTCGAACTAAAACCATCGTTAGGCGGGTGAAATACGCCGCCATGTTTGTTTTTGCATTTATTAATATATCACGTGACATAAAAAGTACTGTCAAAAAAGTACTATCACCCTGCTGACAGTAAAAAAATGTTCAATCACATGGTTATTGATCCGGTTGATCGTAACAGTAAGAATACTACCTGTTTGTCTATGGGAAATTAACATTACGAAAAAAGTGAGGGGTAATAAAAAACAATATCACACCTAGTGTTAAATAGCACTCATTATAATATTAAATAACAAAAATCAAGATTTAAAACTGTAGACCCTATTTATGCAAGGTTTGTTTAAAATTTAAAATGTATTTATAAGCAATATAAAGTGTTTATATTTGAGAATAAAAAATATATGGTTTCAGTGCCTTTTGGTATTGATTTTTGTACAAAAATGATTATAATAATAGTAACTTGGTCGCTTTGACCTGTTCCAGAATCTCGAAATTAATATACGTAAATTACCGATTTTATCAATCGGATGCTATAAATAATGTGTTTCAATAAATATGTTGTTATTAATAATGTGTTTTATTCTTAAATAATTATTGGTATAGCTTGGCCACATTGACACAAGCCTGACCTTTTGATTAGCATAATTTAACAGTCGATATATTACCTACGTTTATAACACCGAGTGTATGTTTTCATAATCGGGGAGTATCACGAAGACGTTCGAGATGTAATAGAAACACAAATCTGAAATACCAATATCGCACGATTTGCTTGTGGAAATTGATATATTCAAAGCAAAAACCTTGTAATATATTCTTGCATAAAGGTCAGACTCAGGTCAAAATAGCCAAGCTATAAAAGAAGTGCTTTCAATAGAGACTAATGAAGCATTTTTGTATGAAAGGTCTATAATTAGACTATAATTTGTGGTCTTTGGACTATTTTATAGTGTTCCACTATACTCCTTTATTATTGTATTATTTTATAAAAAATATGTTCTATCTGTTAGATAGGTACAATCCGATAGCGAATAAGATGATAATATCATATTATCAGTTGTAAAAGAAAGGAATTATGAACAATTTGAGTGGTGAGGCTCAGAAACTAGAAAGATAGGATCAAGTGGAAACCTTTTGTTCCACCGGAGAC